>JBCNJP010000008.1:1303826-1414778 GCA_039602395.1 Deinandra increscens subsp. villosa | reverse complement strand
AAATTTATTACTTTCATTTTTAGTAATAAAATCTATAAAATTCCTTTTGTCTTGTAAGACTTTTACAACATATTTAATGTTTTATATTTACTAATTTAGTCCATCTATTTATCATGATCTTATTATGTGACAAGTCCATTCATTAGCATAATGTAACTTGTAATTAAATCAACTAACACATTTGTGTTAGGACATAATTATATGATAATCAACTAACATTTTCATGTTAGGACATTTTAAGTAAATAACAATCAACTAACATTTTCATGTTAGGACATTTAAATAACTTAACAATCAACTAACATCTTCATGTTAGGACTTTTAAATAAATTAACAATCAACTAACACATTTGTGTTAGGACAATAATTAAATAAAATCAACTAACACATTTCAGGCGTTAGGACAATTTAAACATACAAGTATATAATCATTTAATCATCTTAGTTAGTCATCTTTGTATTGATTTTTATTAAGTTTCAAGAGGCTTGAGTTTGTTAATCAACTAACTTTTAAATCAAAGATCTCATGAACACAAGAATCATGGTGCACACTTGTTACTTTCATTAGATTTTATAAATGTGTTTCACCACACTCTTTGGCTATCTTTAAGCACTTAAAAAGCACCAAAGGAGTGCTTGATCTTGGAAGAAAGGAGGTAAAGAAGAGAGTTGTGTTAGTTGATCTAACAAATGCAAGCATTCTAGGTTTTTGGTTGTCAAGACTTGATGGTTTCATGGGGTGAAAATAGGTAAAAGTGTGAGTTAGAAGACTCACAAAAGAAAAAGGGAGGAAATCGGTGGGAGTGGTGGCGGTTTCTGGCAACGGCGGTGGTCCGGCAAGGCGGGGCAGAGGCGGCAGGAGGTGGCCGGTGGTGGTCCGGCAGCGGCGATAGGGTGGCTGGGGTGGTTCTCGGCCGAAACAAGAGGGAGGAAGGGAGAGAGCTAGAGTGTTTGTGTTGCTTGAGGTGTGGAGGAATCAAGTGTGGTGCTCTCTTCTTATAATCAAAATTGGTTTTATTAACCAATGGTTAATAACCTTAATCTTCTCTAGACTAGGTGAGGTGTCTAACCCACATTCACCCAATAAGTCTTTGAGTAGGAGGTTTAATTTTTATAAACTTTTCTCAAGTTTATAAAACATAAGTAAGCTTTTATAAATTATGAGAAGGTTAGTGATGGTTAAAAATCACAACTTTTATAAATAAAAACCAAGTATAATTAATCTAGTAAGGTGGTCATTTTATAAAAAGTTGATGGACCCAAAGTTTATAATATGTTGTGGGCTAACCTTGTTGGATAAAGGTTTTGTGATTTAGGCCCTAGCCCAATAGAAATCGGAAAGGGGGACTGGGCCGAAGCCCATTTAAATCAGTTTGGGGATTGGGCTGGGTTCTCGGATTGGGCCGCGAAGGGAGGATGGGCCGGGTTGGGCCGGTTTGTCGAGTGGGCCGAGAGAGGTTTAAAGGTACCGGGTTCAGCCCAAGGCCATTTGGGCCGCGGGTCGGGCTTCTGGTTTGGGTCGGACACTTGGTTAGTCAAGTTGAGTCACTGGGTAAGGTTTCGGGTTCGTCCGAGTCCTTTTGGGCTTATTTGGCCTAACCGGGCCCAATAGGTTTAGCGGTTCTCGTTTGGCTAAGTCTTGACAACGAAACATTTTTCATCACATTTTAAGTTCATAAAATGTTTTAGCGGTTTGTATCGGTTTTGATAAAATATAAAAAGTCAATTTTTATATTTAATTTCTTGTTATTAAAATTCGAAAATTAAAATATGAAAATTTTCATATTTTACGGGTATACAACGCGGGATTTAAATCAGTTATCAGTTAGTTATTGAAACTAATTCGGTTAATCATATAATTAAAACATATTGATATTTAAATTAGAAAGTCAACGGAGAGAGGTGTGACCTGTTTTGGACGAGGTGTCACATAAACCCTCAACGACGACAACACTCGACTTCTAGGATGAGTATGTGTTTAGGGTCTTCGGACTGAAATAGCGCCACCAGAAGTCACCAATGAGCCGAACTCACCACTATTCCGGCTGATTCTGTGTCGGTTGAACCAGGGATAGCTTTGTTAGGTAAAAGAATTAAATAATCATCCGTTTCCAATTCATCTCTATTAGCGATTGGGTTTTTGATGTATAAATAGGGGTTTTCATTGTAGCGGAAATCTGAACAGGTTCCTAAGTTCCCATCCAAGGTGTTCTTTTATGCGAAGTACAACCAAAATTTAGGGGAGAAACACTAATAGTACTCGGCCATGTAATTTACAACATATGAAACAAAAATACCTTGAATTCGTTGATTGATTGGGGAAACTGGGACTGATCTATACAAGAGTGTTAGGGAAGATTGTGATCCTTCATCTCCAATCGATCATTCACATATGGGTATTCACATTCCTGACCAAAGACAAAGCCGTCAATGAAGAAAAGCCTTCATGTTCTGTGATATCAATATATTATGAAAAAATGGACCCTATTAATCACAGTTATCGCATATTGGTCGATAATAATTTCAGTTATGATTTTTTCCCACAATAATTCCAGTTATGAACATATTGCCTATATTGATCCGCCGTTAATTAGACACTAACGACGTTAGTTAATTTCTTTATGAGGGGCTATTATTGTAATTTCATAAAACTTGGAGGACAAAAAAACCTTTAAAAAAACCCTCACCTCCAGTTGCCAAGCTCCTTTCTCCGCCGTTTTTCCACCCTCTTCGGCCAATTAGGAAGATGGCCAACAAGGTTACTAATTTCTCCGATTTCATCCATCGCCTCATCAACTCCTGCTTGCTTCATCCCGGCTACAACTTCACCGAAGACAATTCGAATACCACCACAAAGATGACGAACAAGACGACACATACACCATTGGAGATCACGAAAACGAAGACTGTAACTATTTGGAATCACGGCGGAGACTCGGCGGTCGAATCGAGGATTCCACAAGGAACATGACAGATTGTTAACAAGACGTTGGTTAGTGTAGTCAAGGAATCCCTGCAACAACTTAATTTCATCTTCAACCGTCCACAGCCGTTGAAATAGCCTTTGAGAGTCATCGATACAATTTTGGTTTTTGAAGATACTGTTTGTGTATGCTTGTGATAATTTTGGGATTTGATTATAAAAGGGACAAATAAAGCTCAAGGAAATAGCATTAGGTTATTTACAATACCAACCTTTCACCTATCACCTATCATTTTACTTTTTTGCCAACTCAGCGCCACATCATCACCTATCACTCCCCTCACCTTTCACTCATTTCACTTCCAATACCCACCTTTCACCTATCACTCCTATCACTTTACTTTTATTATTATTTTATTCAATTAATAAAAAAGAAAAACTAATAAAAAATAATTTAGATTTAAAAAAACTACTTCATTAAATTAAAAAAAAGGACATTTCATTAAATAAAAATAACACGTCCTAACAAATTAAAAAAAACACACACATCCTAATATTACATTTTCCTAAATGTTTAAAAACACACTTCCTAAAATTACATTTTCCTAAAATTACTTATTCGTAAAAAAAAACACACTTCCGAAAATTATCAATTCCTAAAAATTACCACCAGAAATCCGAACTGGAGTCGGTGTCGGAATCCTCAACCCACTGGGCCGCCTCAGCTTGTTGTTCTCTCAGTTCCTCCTCCCATACCTCACGAAGTGCCGCCTCATCCTGTAATTCATCATCATCAACCGGTTCTTCTATGTCCTTCAGATGGACTTCATCATCAAATTCGTTGTATTCTTGGAGTGGTTCCTCTAGTGGGTTCTCTGGCAACCAATAATCAAAAGCCCAATTCCAGAAAACTTCATCCTCCCAAAGTTCATCAACAACAGGTGGTGGTGGGTGTTGAACTGCAGGTGGAGGTGGAGGTGGGGGCTGAGAAAGAGGTGGGGGTGGAGGTTGTTCCCTTGGTGAAACAAATTCAGGAGCTGGAACCAGAATAGGAGGTTATGCAACACGTCGAGGTCCTCTAGGACGTAGATGATTATAGCGTTCCCGTCTTACTCCACTGTATCCATCAAGAGCATCCCTTGGAGGAGTTGACATTGTAAGGTTGTGAAAGTCCTGCAGTATAAAGAGAAAGTTTTCATACGATCGCATGTTTGTTGAAGTAATTCATCCAGGATGCTCTATTTATAGGGTCATAAACCCAAATGGTCATATATTTCAAACGGTCATATTTTTCAAACGGTAGATTCTCAAACGGTCATATTTCAAACTGTCAGATTCTCAAACGGTCATATTTTTCAAACGGCCAGATTCTCAAACGGTCATATTGAAATTACATTAACTGGAATTTGAAATTACATTAACTGGAATTTGAAATTACATAAACTGGAATTTGAAATTACATAAACTGGAATTTTAAATTACATTAACTAAAAAATAACATCTTCATCATCCCAGTCTTTATCGTCTTCTTCTTCTTCTGGCTGGACTGGAATGGTGCCTCGAACATTATCAATATGTTCGACCAAATCAGCTCTCAAGTTGTGATGGATTTCACGGTTACGAATTTCCAAAAGCATTAATTATCTCTTCTGAAGGTTCCCCCTGATCCGGTTCAACTTCTTCAGGATCGTACTCGCAAATTGCATATCCCTCGTCCTCCCTGGTCATGTTATGCAAAATCATGCAAGCGAAAATGATGTCTGTGATTCTATTAAGGTTCCATATTCCTGCCGGATTTTCAATGATTTTCCATTTACTGAAGGAAATCAAAGCCAAATTTTCTGGAGAAGTGACGTGAGGTCAAAGTCACACTGAAAAATAAACCCAATTACACTAATTGGATAGTGGTTAGCGGGTGTTGGACACACGGAGATTGTGGAGTATGTGTTATTTCTGTAACTTGAAATCTACTAAATTGAAAACTTGAATGTAAATGTGACAAAGAGTTGTGTTTGATAAGTTGGTTTTCTTAACACTAAATACTAAAGTAACAACTAGAGACTAGATGACAATATGAAATTTTTAGTGTTCTTAACAATTAAACGAAGATGATCTTCTCAAATTTTAGATTTCAATGCAAACAAAATAATTGTGCAAAATGGAAAGAACCACCTTGGTATGGTTCATGTATTTGTAATTGTTGGGATAAAAGGGGACAAAGCACTCGGGTTACAACACAAGGTTGTCACCCGATGATCAATTGATAAAAGTTAACCTAATTCCCTTCCCACTAAATCCCGATTGCCAATGGCACCAAGAACGTATGGTTTGCAAAATAGATTCAACAAACTACCAATAATTTACAAACAATCACAAGAACATCACACTATTCCAGAAATTAAACACACAACTATTGTTGTTTACACTAAAATCTTACATCTAAGAAGATCACAAGGAACTTAGCCGCTCATGCTCTGGTGGATCGCAATGATGATGAAATTGGAGGCCATGGATGATTCTCTATCGATTGTGTTGTTGGAATCGCTTCCCAATAATCTTTTTCTGCTCCAAAATCGCCCTAAATGGCCTCTGCTTCGTCCCCAAACGTCTGCTCTTGAATGAATCTGGAAAGACTCCCTAAAACCTCTTTTAATCAAGCATTTACGGAATTGGTAACCGCCCTCTACCATAAGCTACGCTACCACCGTAGCTTACGGTGGCCCTGTGATGTGCTACGCTGGCTGGATGTTGAGCGATGATGGGTTATTTTGAGTTTTGGCCACCACCGTAAGCTACGGTGGTGGCGTAAGCTACGTTGGGCCCAAGCACATTCCACTTTTTTCTTTTGCTTTGTGTTTGCTCGAACTTCTTCCAACTTTCCCCGATCTTTTTGTATCTTCTAGTAAACTCCTTTAATCTCCTTTTGACCTGTAACGCACCAACAAACGCAATCATTTAGATCCATGGAATTATATGAATACGTACATCAAAATACCATATTTATCACATTTATTTATCAAGTAACGACGCAACAGTCACATCCCCACACTTACCTGTTGCTTGAACCCAAGCAACTCAAAAATATTTTCTTTGTTATTTCTCCAATCAATCCAGCCAAACCCAGTTTCAGTCAAGGTTCCAAGTCATACCCCATTCCCAATGTTTTATTTATGTGCTAGCCAAGACAACATATAACAATCAAAATTCAAGAATTCTAGCCAAACCTAACATGCTCTCGACCTTTTGTACATGCAACAAACCCCTCACAATAAACGTTCCTCTCGGTTAACGTTTAGAAGCTAGTGTGGTGAACTATAGTATGCACTCAATTGACAAATGTGCCATTTCACTATCATAAGCTTTTACAACTCTCGAACCTCCATCGCAATTGCTCTAACATTCATACAAATCAAAGGGACTTACAATGGGTTGTAACGGGGCTTGGTGTAGGGTGTGGAACGGGAGTATTTCAAGTAGCGCAAGTGATCTAATCCGGCTTATTTATTACATATGAAACAAACAACTAATATGTACACAACTATGCTAACTAACAACTCACATTCTTTTTGTTGCTCAATATTATATCATCCGATCTTTGCTATATTTTCCATCATTTTTCTCTCTCTCTCTCTCTTTTGTAAAAAGCGTCGAACGCTTAGATTACAAAACGGAATCTAAATAACTTCCAAAAACTGCCATAGCACTACATCTATAAATTGCTAAAGAACTATAAGCCGGATTTTCACACTAAGGTAACATGATGATGGGAATAGGCTCGGGTTGTCAGTCAATAGGTAATAGGCATAAATTGGCTTTTAATGGACCCAAAACCCCACCCCTCACTTTTACCAAGCTCATATGTATAACGCATGAGGTCCCAACCCCCAAATCCCACACTCCCGCACATCGAGACGAGGTTTCACCTAAATGCCCAAATCATTTCTATAGGCATGCTCTAGCCACGACCTCGGAATGCAACAATTGCACAAGATCTAAAGTGAAAAACACATATTCACACTCAAGGAACAAATATGTATATGATAAACAAGAGTGTATGAAAAAACTCACAATTTATAGGATTCGGTTGCCGGCTTGTTGCATGAGTTATTATACCGAGAGCATGCTAACCTTGACTAAAATTCTACCAAACTAGTAAGGCGCATTATGCTTAAGGAATTATGACCATGAAAAGGAACCTAAAACTTCAACTCCACCGATCAAACCGCAAACCGAATAACAAAATTTTCTTAAATTTTTATGGTCAAGACTTTCGAGAATCTTTTAAAAAAATTCCCCCATCCCCACACTTGGGATACATTGTCCCCAATGTATGGTTTTGGAGGCTTTGTAAGGATGGACGGAAAACACAACTCATCATCATTTTCCAAAATATTCTCTTTTTTAGCACAAGCTATCAAAATCCTCCTTTTAGATGTAAGAAGTGAAAACACAATAATTTATTTAATGACACCACCAACATACCTCTATCCCAACACAAACTAGCACACAACTAATGACTTTAAACACACAAAATTAGAACTTAACCAAACATAACCACATTCCAAAACAGAGAAAACAGAGAAAACAAGGAAAGATAAAACAAACAACTAAAAACTTAAAAAGATAAGGAAAGAAACGACCTTCAATAGTATCTCGGCTGAGGTGGGCCAAAAATCTATGTAACCATGTCGTTGAACTCTCCAAACCCAAATGCTCCTTCCTCTCCTCCCTGCTGCTGCTGTGACGCCTGGGACTGTCTAGGATCGACCCATGATGAGTGATGAATCGGCGGGGTGGGATATGTAGTACTCCCATCATACGGTGGCAATGTGGTGTAGTTAATTATAGTAGGATCTGGTACAACCTCCTGACCAGCATGCCACTGATCATGCATCCTTCTCTCCATGTCATCATCATATATGTGGTTTATTTCTTGTTAGAAAGCATAAGCATGAGCACGGTTCCATGCTTCCTGTCGATCATGCATCTATTTGGTCGCCCTCTCCTAACTTGCCCCCACTCACGTGTTATGATCAAACATAACACGTGTTAACTCGGGCCAATGGTAATATTGATCTGGTCAGGCGTTTCTAATAACTTCTCGCATGCTACCCCTGAATGCCCAATTTGGGTCTAAGTTCATCATATCATATTCAAAGGGCATTCCGGATCTAGGAGCCCGGCTAGAACCAGCAGCACCAGCTGCAGCAACAACATTCAACTTCGGCTGATCTACATCCTCATCTCCCTCTTCTATCGCATCCCCATATCCTTCTCCACCCTCTACTGCTTCTTCTTCCCCAGAATCTTCTTGATTACTCTCTTTCAATATTGACCATTTCCTATCACCCTTCAATGTTTTCAAAACATGGTGCGTGTCACCATCCACATATGCCCAGTTGGCTCCCAAAATTTTCAAATTAAACAGGGTAAACCTCCTAGGCTGCGCCATTGACTCACTCGTTATCACACATGCCCTTTTCAACAATGCAGTAATCAGAGTAATCAGTCGGCAATGTGGAACAATCATTCTATCAAAACTATCCCGACTCAACCATATATTATAGATAACTAAGTACCTATAAGACACCATTGGTTTTCCATGTAGCATCGCATATAGAATTGGTATCTCGGGATAACGCACCTCAACCTTGTCCCCTCGATGGGGAATGATATTATGTTGCATGATTAAATGCAACAGCTTGGGCTTCAACTTTAGATCCTCCCTATGAAACTTCTTCGTGTTTGCACCAGCCACAAACAATTCATCAATCACCATGTTCCAAATTGATTGTTTTTCCGGTTGGAAGTAAAGATCGTCCAAATCGGAATACACATATTTCTTGGCCCGGCCTTTTGCTATCGAAAATAGCAATTTCGTTTAGTGTTTCAAAGGACATCGTCACTTTAACATTGTTCACCCAACCTTCCAATTTTATCTTTGATGGAGCATTCCCCACATGTAGTGTCAGTGTGACCCCGCAATCTTCAATTTCGTCCATGTACAACTGACTACTTTCTCCATCATAGCATGTCAAAGCTGCCTCCCAACCCAAAGCCTTGAATTTCTTAATAACCCCAAATGGTTTAAAGTCAGCTTCTAGTACTACTTTCTCGTAGATAAAGCCATTTCTTTTGTTGTTCAATAAATTCATCTTGGTCCTAAAGAACTCCTCTCTTAAGTTCTCTGGCTGCTGACACAAAGACCCAGATTTCCATTGATATGTCCCTAAGACCCTTTCTTCCTCGGCTGCTTCTTTTTCTTGCCTTTCCCTTCTCTGCCTCTGTGCGTCGGGTTCCGGGTTACTTGAGGACCCAGCTGGCTCTTTTCCTTTACCCCTAATTAATCTTTTCATCTACACACATTAACAAATTCATCAATTAAGCTCATTAGTATTTCACAATCAAAAATTTTCAATCCCCACACTTGCTTGCAACCATGGTTGTGAACCTTTCAATCCCTAAAACCTCAAGTTTATGTATCACAAGCAAGTGGGTCTTAAGAAATCACAAGAAATATAACATTCACCTCTTTAACAATGCTTAGCAAGTAACAATGGAAGAAAAATCGTACCTTGAGTATTTAATGATGAAGGATGAAAGCTTCTTGCATAACAATGGAAGAAAAGACAAAAACCCCAAAATCCTTTAATATTTTCGGAATTTCTAGCCTCAGAAAACCGACCCACGCTGAAAAATCAATGAGAACTAAGTTGAAATTATTACTCCTCTCGAAAATCTACTCAAAATAGGCTCAAGAATCACTCGATTTGGTGGAGATTTGAGAAAATGGTGTCTATGGAGAATTAGGGTTCTCGAAGATGAAAGAAAATGGAGATGAAAGATAAAAGATGAATGGTGGTGGTGATGTCGATGGCTGCTATATGTGGGTTATTTTTCCTTTTCTTAGATACTAAAAACAAAACAATAAAACAAAGTACAACCTCTCTTTTGTCACTTCTGCACTTCGGATTCCCAAGTCCCACCGTAAGCTACGCCACTAGCGTAAGCTACAGTGGAGCTGGGGCAAAACAAATTGCACCGTGGATCAGTAGGAAACTGGTGTAGACCAACATGAGCCCACCGTAAGCTACGGTGTACACTGGGTTGATTTCGCAAATTTTTTTTAGATACTAAAGATATTAAGAATGCATTAAGACTAAAAAAAAATTAGAATTTCTTCGTTTACCATATCATCACCCCCCTATGAAAAACTCGTGTTGTCCTCAACACTATCCCAAACCAGCAAATAATTCGGAACTTCCCTGCACTTAATCATTTATATGGAAAACAAAGAAAAACTAAAACACACAAAACAAAATTAAAATAAACCAGTACAGAACTGAGAGTTAAGTCGCCAGTCGACTCCGGTTCGCCTCAGATTTCCTCATCATCAAGTGAGCTTAGGAGAAAACTCACTTTGTCTAATTCGAGCTTGTTGATATCTTGACCCTCCAAATATGGCTTTAATCGGTGACCATTAACAACTTGCTTCACTTGATCTTGCATATCTTTAATCTCTACATCGCCGAAATTCCCAACTCTTGTGATTACATACGGGCCCATCCACTTGCTTTTGAGCTTGCCCGGAAAAAGTTTCATTCTCGAATTGTAGAGCCATACCTTTTGTCCAACTTCAAATGATCTCTTTATAATCTTTGCATCATGCAACTTCTTCAATTTGTCTTTGTAGGCAGATACACAATCGTAAGCTTCATCCCGGATTTCTTCCAATTCACAAAATTTAAGCTTCCTCAACTCTCCGCTCTCATTGTAATCGAAATTTACATTCTTGATTGCCCATAATGCTCTATGTGCTAACTCCATCGGTAAATGACATCCTTTCCCATAAACAAGCCGATACGGAGTTGTTCTAATTGGTGTTTTGTATGCGGTTCTATATGCCCATAATGCATCATTGAGTTTCATGGAGCAATCCGTCCGGTCGGTGCGAACCGTCTTCATGAGAATTTCTTTGATTTGCCGGTTTGAGACTTCCACTTGGCCACTAGTTTATGGGTGGTATGGTGTAGCCACTCGGTGATTGATTCCATACCGCTTCAATAGAGACCCAAACTTTAAATTCTTGAAATATGAGCCTCCATCGCTTATTATCACTCTAGGAATCCCAAATCTTGCAAAGATGTTCGCTTGGACAAACATACATACTACTGAATGATCATTTGTTCTTGTTGCAATAGCCTCCACCCACTTTGACACATATTCAACTGCAACCAAAATGTATAAGCTCCCATTGGAATTGGGAAACGGGCCCATGAAGTCGATGCCCCACACATCAAAAAGATATCTACCACTAAGATCGGTTGTAGGGGCATCTCATCCCTCTTTGAAATACTACCCATCTTTTGAAAATTCAAACATCATCGAGCATACTCACAGGCATCCTTGAAGATTGTAGGCCAATAAAACCCACATATTAAGACCCGATATCCCGTCTTTTGACCACTAAAATGACCCCCACAAGCAGAAGAGTGGGCATGGGTCAACACATCTTGAACCTCGGATTCGGGAATACATCTTCTAATAATTTGATCCGCTCCAATCTTGAATAGATCCTATTCATCCCAAATGTACTGTTTGACTTGGGCTAAAAATTGTTGCCTTCTTTTCTTGTTCCAATGCACCGGCATCGCACCCGTGGCCAAATAGTTAACATAATGAGCATACCACGGTGCGGTTGAGATTGCTAGAATGTGCTCATCTGGGAATTGTTCATTAATTTCTCCCGTGTCATCAAAGGAATTCTAGATAGGTGATCCGCCACCACATTTTCACAACCTTTTTTGTCTAGGATCTCTAAATCAAATTCTTGCAATAATAAAACCCACCGGATCAATCGAGGCTTGGCATCTTTCTTTTCCATTAGGTAACGAACCTCACTATGATCGTCATATACCACTACCTTGCTGCCCCAAATATACGATCGGAACTTATCCAAAGCATAAACCACCGCAAGCAATTCTTTCTCCGTTGTTGTATAATTCAATTGTGCTTCCGATAATGTCTTGCTTGCATAATAAATAACCACCGGCTTCTTATCCACTCTTTGACCAAGAACCGCCCCAATTGCACAATCGCTTGCGTCACACATAATCTCGAATGGTCGAGTCCAATTCGGCGGTTGCTAAATAGGAGCTTGCACCAAATGTTCCTTTAAAACATCAAAAGCTCGCAAACATTCATTAGTAAACTCAAAAGGAACATCTTTTAACAATTAATTTCACAATGGTTTAGTAATGATACTAAAACCTTTAATAAATCTTTGGTAGAAACCGGCATGCCCCAAAAATGACCTTACCCCTTTCACATTTTTCGGGAGTGGCAATGATGAAATTACTTTTATTTTTGCCTTGTCCACTTCCATTCCCCGAATTGAAACCACATGTCTCAAAACAATTCCCTCTTGGACCATAAAATGACTTTCTCCCAACTTAGGACAAGATTTGTTTCGACACATTGTTTCAGGACTTTTTCTAATTCACCAAGACACGACTCAAAAGTTGACCCAATATTGAAAAGTCGTCCATAAAGACCTCAAGTGACTCCCCAACCATATCTGAAAAAAATACTCATCATACATCTTTGAAAAGTGGTCGGGGCATTACAAAAGCCACAAGGTATTCGCCTAAAGGCAAAAGTGCCATAGGGACAAGTGAAGGTGGTCTTATATTGGTCATCGGGGTGAATTGCCACTTGATTGTACCCCGAATACCCATCTAGGAAGCAATAAAAATTTTAACCTGAAATTTTTTTCAATTATTTGGTCAACAAATGGTAAAGGAAAGTGGTCTTTTGAGGTAGCAGCATTCAATTTTCTATGATCAATACATACTCGCCACCCGGTTACCGGCCGAGTGGCAATTTGCTCACCTTTTTCATCTTTGATTACCTGAATGTCGGCCTTCTTTGGCACTGTTTGCATAGGACTTACCCATGCATTGTTAAAGATTGGGTAGATGATCCCGACATCCAACCACTTGATGACCTCTTTCTTCACAACCTCTCGTAAATTGGGATTCAACCTGTTTTGAGTCTCTCTTGTTGGCTTGGCATTGTCATCTGTGATAATTTAAAGCATAACAATGGAAGGACTAATACCTTTTAATTCTGCAATTGTCCAACCAATCGCCGCCTTGTGAGCCTTCAATACCTCCAACAATTGTTTCTCTTGAGCCTCCTCCAAATTAGAGGAAATGATGACAGGGAGTGTTTCATCCTCACCCAAGAATGCATACTTCAAATGTTTTAGCAACTCCTTCAATTCTACCTTGGGTGGGAAAACTAGTGATGGATTGATATCTAAATGCACCCCAATTGGTAAACCCTCGACTTGGTGGGTCCATGGCGGTCTTCCATCTTCTATGGCCATAAGCTCCAACTTTCTCTCTTCTTCTTCCAAAGATTTAAAGTGCACCTGTTCAGAGCTATCACAAACACAAACTTCCACCACGTCGTCATCATAGATATGTGGTTCACATTGATCCACCAAATCTGCCATAAAACACTCATCACCACTCAAAGAATTAGCAATGTTAGTAAAAACATTAAGGCGCATTTTTCTATTGCTAAAAGTCATATCAAACATGCCAAATCGACAATCAATAATAGCATGAGCGGTGTTTAAAAACGGTCGGCCCAAAATGACAGTTTGTTGGTGATTTGTGTTCACCGTTGCATAATCCAACACTAGAAAATCAACCGGATAATAGAATTCTTCCACTTTAACAATGACATCCCGAACAACCCCCCGGGGAAGCTTATGAGTCAAATCAGCAAGGACCATAGTGGTATCAACCCGTCTCAATGGACAAAAATTGTATTGATCATATAAGCTCCCCAGAAGAATGTTCACCCCGACTCTAAGATCCAACAACACCCTTGTCATTTAAAAATCACTAACTTGTAAATTAATTAAAGGCGCCCCCAGATCTTGAAATTTAAGGGGAAGAACCCCTTTCAAAACTGCACTCACCATTTCAGTCAAATCGATTCTCTTAGGCAATTTTTTGTTGCCTCTTCTGGGTGCACAACTCTTTTAAAAACTTTGCATATGTGGGAACTTGCTTAATTGCCTCTAGTAAAGGTAAGTTAACTTTAACTTGCTTGATAACCTCCCACATTTCCTCACTTTGAGGACCCCTTTTTTAAATTACATTTTTCTTACTCGGGTTAAGTAAAGACGAAGGAAATGGAACCGGAGTAGGTTTCACATCCTTGTTTTGATCTTTTAAAATTTTAGTTTGAAACGGTTTTTCTAAAGGTTTTTGAAAACTGATAGTTTTTTTAGGTTGTACGGGTGAAGTTTCCTCATCATCACCACTTTCCATACCCGTCACATCTTCCGCCACACCATCAACCAAATCGGGTGGTTGACCACTCTTGTATTTCCTCCGATTTCTCAATGCACTTACTTGATTAATTTGAACATTTCTAGTAGTATGGGAAGGATTTACCTTGGTGTCACTCGGGAGTTAGCCTTTGTTCTTTTTCAAATCCGCTACTTCGGTAGCAAGTTGACCCATTTGAGTAGTCAAAGCGTGAATATCTTTATCACGTACATCATCTTTCTGAAGCCTCTCATCATCCATTTGATTCCTCTTGTGCATCTCTTGTTGCATTGTCTTGAGCATATCTATGACTTCATTCCCACTTGAATTTCCCGGTACTGATGACCCACTTGGCTCATTGCTTTCTTGATTTTTCCTTTGACATCCTTGATTCTTACCACCCTAGAAATTGCCTTGATTTGCATAAGACTGACGAGGTGCCATGTTGGATTGGTTGGTTCCTTGGAAGTTCGGGTTGGACTGATTTGCTAAATTACCATATCGGAAATTTGGATGATTCCTTAGCCCCGGGTGATAGGTGTTTGAGTTCATGTTATAGTTCCTACCACCCCCTCCTTGACCTTGAACTCGGTTAACTTCTTCAAACTGTTCTTGAAAACCTTGATATTGATTAGCTGAATGCCCCAATTCCTTGCAACTTGCACATACATCATAAAGTTGATTAGGGGATTGAACAGGTTCATCGAATACAACTTGAACATGTGATCTACCAATGGCATTTCTAGTTCTCCTAGAAGATTGTGCCTCCCTCTTTGATGTTACAGCCATTTTCTCTAAGTATGCCCAATCATCTTGCTCATAATTTGTACCAAAAGTGCCATTAGAAATGGACATTAAATCTCTAGCATCCTCGGGTGTCAACCCCTCATGAAAAGCATTCAATAAGTCCCATAAATCAATCCCATGGTGAGGATAATTCTTCAACATCAAATTAAATCTCTCAAAGGCTTCATGAAATAACTCACCTTATTGTTGTTGAAAATTCCTCAAGTTTCTTCTAGCATCACTTGTTTTATGATTGGTGAAAAACTCATCAAGAAATCTGTGTTGCATTTCAGCCCATGTGTAGATGGACGCGGATGGCAATGTATGGAACCATCTCTTAGCTTTATCCTCGAGTGAAAACTAGAATAATACCAATTTAACCGCATCGGGCGAAAAACCTTGCCCTCCAATAGTGCTGCAAATAGAATCATATGCCTCCAAGTGAAAATAAGGCTCCTCAGTGGCCAACCCATACTGTCCCTCCAGAAATGGTGTACGTGTATGTTGTTGAAATCTCGGGTGACCTTGTTGTTGGGGGGCCCAGAGTATTAAAAACTCGTGGGTGGTTTTGCTGAAACAATGGCGGTTGACCTTGTTGAGATGATTGCCCATAAGATGGGTAAAACTGGCCAAAAGATAGAATGCCTGAATAGGATGCAAAATTGGATGGGTTTGATTCAGGAAAACATGTCGAAACGGTGGTGCTAGATGATGTAAGTACAGGGAACGGAGAAGGGGTTAGAGTAGGTGGAGGAGTGGTTGGTGGTATCTGTTGATTAGAAGGTGGAACCGATGAGTCCACTGGTTGCTTTTCTGGGTTACCTTGTGTTTCCATTTTCTTGCTTTGTGTACTTGGTGATCTAACAAATTTGTTTTCCCGGTGTAGAATTTGGTTCCTCATGAGCGTCCTTTCGATTTCTGGATCGAATAATAATGGTGATGATGATTGTGAGCTCCTATACGCATGCACCTATATGTACCTGCACACTAGCACAACTCAGCATAAAACTGACAAACAAACAAAAATTACTACCAAAGAACACACGCTATGAACGTCTCCCCGGCAACGACGCCAAAATTTGATGTGAGGTCGAAGTCTCACTAAAAAATAAACCTAATTACACTAATTAGATAGTGGTAAGCGGGTGTCGAACACAGGGAGATTGTGGAGTATGTGTTATTTCTGTAACTTGAAATCTACTAAATTGAAAACTTGAATGTAAATGTGACAAAGAGTTGTGTTTGATAAGTTGGTTTTCTTACCACTAAATACTAAAGTAACAACTAGAGACTAGATGACAATATGAAATTTTTAGTGTTCTTAACAATGAAACGAAGATGATCTTCTCAGATTTTAGATTTCAGATTTCAATGCAAACAAACAATAATTGTCCAAACTAGAAAGAACCACCTAGACATGGTTTATGTAATTGCAATTGTTGTGATAAAAGGGGACAAAGCACTCGGGTTACAACGGAAGGTTGTCACCCGATGATCAATTGATAAAATTTAACCTAATTCCCTCCCCACTAAATCCCGATTGCCAATGGCTCCAAGAACGTATGGTTTGCAAAATAGATTCAACAAACTACCAATAATTTACAAACAATCACAAGAACATCATAGTGAAAAGCATCGAATGCTTAGATCACTATTCTAGAAATTAAACACACAACTATTGTTGTTTACACTAAAATCTTACATCTAAGAAGATCGCAAGGAAATTAGCCGCTCGTACTGTGGTGGATCGCGATGATGATGAAATTGGATGCCATGGATGATTCTCTATCGATTGTGTTGTTGGAATCGCTTCCCAATAATCTTTTTCTACTCCAAAATCACCCCCAATGGCCTCTGGTTCGTCCCCAAACGTCTGCTCTCGAATGAATGTGGAAAGACTCCCTAAAATCTCTATTAATCGAGCATTACGGAACTGGTAACCGTAGCTTACGGTGGCCCTGTGATGTGCTACGCTAGCTGGATGCTGAGCGACGATGGGTTATTTTGAGTTTTGGCCACTACCGTAAGCTACGGTGGTGGCGTAAGCTATGTTGGGGCCAGGCACATTCCACTTTTTCTTTTGCTTTGTGTTTGCTCGAACTTGTTCCAACTTTCCCCGATCGTTTTGTATCTTCTAGTAAACTCGTTTAAGTTCCTTTTGACCTGCAACGCACCAACAAACGCAATCATCTAGATCCATGAAATTATATGAATACGAACATCAAAATACCATATTTATCACATTTATTTATCAAGTAATGGTGCAACCGTCAAGAAGCCAACGAAAAATGTGTTTCTTGTTCTCAAGCTGATTTATGAAAACAAACGAAGAAGAATTCAACATCAGAAAGACAAAAAACAACAGAAGAAGCAATATGTTTCTTATTCATCAAGAAACGATCGTTATTTTTCTGGAGGTTCTTCATGTGGTTGGAACAATTTGCCATGAAGTTCATCTCCCAGGTATGTTTTTTAGGATTATTTCTTTGATTCATATGCTTATGGAAATTCTTTTGGTTATTATGATTCTCCTGCTGAGAACCATAGTCGAAAACCAAAGAATTTTTCTAATAAAAAATAGGTTTTTGAGATGAATTTGATAGCAATTCATTAAATGTGTTTCATAGAAAGTGTTATGCATGTCGTAAGCCAGGACATCTTGCTGCTTAGTATCCTACGAATGTGAGCACTCACTCATATGTGAACAAAACTGCTAAATTTGTTGATGAAAATGGTAGAATTTTTTATGAACCTCAACAAATGTTTACATCAACAAGTAAGTCATCTTGGACAAAGACGCTAGTTGATAAATTTTTGGGTTCATTTAAAAATTTTCAATCATCAATGATATGGGAACCGGGAGTTGTTTCCCAGGCCAACAACGATCATGTTAAAGACATAGGGCGACCCGAGGTTGTTGACTCGGGTCGATCCCAAAAACACTAATGTTTTATCTGGTGTCTGCAAGTTTCTTCAAGAAGACCTATCATGCAAAAGTTGCTGATAGTGAAGAATCTGCTTAATTTAGCATTTAAATGATTTATCATTCTCAAAAAGTTTTTCAGAACGTTTTTGACACAAATGTGTTTCTAAAATGTAACACTGAAAAGTGTTAGTGTTGGTCAATCAATTTTTTCTTTCTTTTAAAAGTTTGTACATTTTTTAGTTGTACATATTCTTAGGGGAAGAAATTTCAAAAAATCAAAAATACTGTCATGCATTTGCAAAATGAAAAAATAATTTTTTTTTTCATTCTAAGGGGGAGGAAAGGCAATGTAAAAGATAACAAAATGAAAAAGATCAAAAATGAGAAATTAATCACTGGGAAATGATGGTACATTGGCTAACGACTCTGACTCGCGGATAGAGTAAATAAAAAAGTAATAAGATCATTGTTTGATGTGCTAAGTAGGCTCGGGGAATCAGAAAGTATACAAATGTGATATACATTAAATCTGATGCTTGACCTAGTGGAGAACATGGAGAAAGGGGGAGTATTGAAGAATTTGTCTCAAGTGGTTCTGTTGACATAGTCATGTTCCAGCCATGCGAGTTCTACAACCAACATCAAAGTACAAGTCGAAGATCTATCCGCAATATTAAAGATCGGATGCTTGAAGATTTAAAGTTTAAGTTGTAGATACATCACACGTTAAGGGGTTGTCTGTTAGAGCATAAATGAATGTCTCGTGTTTTGTATCTAGATTAGGGTTGGATGTGAGTTAGCCTGTCAACAAACCACGCCACGAACCAACGGTTCGTTTCTAGCTCGGTTCGCCGGTCACTCAATCCGATAAATAGGTTGGCTTGGTTAGTTGTCAAACACTTTGGAGAGAACTTTGAGTCATATCCCCTTGTATTTTGTGTGTGTTTTTGCGTGTGTGAACCAGAGCCTCGATCAATAATAATCAAGTTTATTTACCTCTTTGTGTTATGGTTTCAATCTCAATTACACTAGATCAGTAGACAACCATCGTTCCTCGCTTTTACAGGCCGAACTTAACAGCATTGTCAATTTCCTTTATCAGTTGATGACACTCATTTGTATCATGTCCCTTGTCTTCATGGAACTTGCAGAACTTGTTCATATTCCTATTTATGGACTTTGAATTTGGTCCCATTGGCTTTGGTGGATTGAAGTTGAAACGCGCTTCTTCTATTTGGAGAATCTCCTTCGGTGTCTTAATTAGGTTCCCTGCGCTGGGGCCTATATCTCCTAACCTCTGTGAGATGCTTGAGGAGCGCTCGTAAGGGGAAAATCCCGAGTCTCTCTTTTCCTGCCTTTCCAAATCGGAATGCCATGTCCTTCGGCCATCGTGTCCTTTCTCGGACGACCTTTAATTATGGCTTTTAAAGTGCCTAGTGTGTCTGGCATCTCAGAGTTGTGCTGCTTCCTCTCCTCGGATGAAAGCTTTAGTTCGGTCGAATACCTCTTGAATTGATTGCGACACCTTAGAGTTTAAATCTGTGACTAATAGTATGGTACGGATGCCATGGATTTTCTACCGTTCGTCGGCGTTCATGATGTAGAGTGATTACCTTTTGTAACGGTCGATGGATTATCTCAATGGCCCATGATCACCCTGTCGAATTCGTATAATTCTATTGGATCCCTAATACATCTTCTCTGATGTCCGAAGTATGATAGGAACCACTGTCTTAGGTTTTTGAACCCGTCGATGTGGCCTTCGGGTAGCGCGTTGAACCATAGTCTGGTTGGTCCGGCAAGTGTTTGCACCAACATCTTGCACCACACCTCCTCGCCCCATTTTTCTATATTTGTGCTGAAGCGTTGAAGGTGTGCATGTGGTCCTCTAGGTCCCCACTACCATCATATACCTGTACTGTCGTTGGTAACTTCGTCTTTAGAGGGCATTCAAAAATTTCAATTTCTGTGTTAAATTTGCTGCTGTGTCGTGGGATGTATGGTTGTGCCGCGGGTGTGTTATTTGCCATTGACTGGAAGATTGGCAGCTGGAACAAACTCGCTAAATGGTCCGGTAGGATGGGTGGCACTTAGCCGCTGGTGCTCCCAACTGGTTATGTAGTGGTTTGCGGTATGGGGATTGGATTGTTACCGAGTATTTGCTTCCATTGTTGCGCGACCCAGAACAAGAAATAGTATTGTGGAAGTTGTGACTTAGGAACTCCTGAGGCCATCAACGGTGTTTGGAATATTGTGTTGAGGTTTATATGTCCCAGCTTGTTCCTAGGTTGGTCTTTCCTCCGAATTCTGGAGGTCAGTATGGTTGTCTCTCCGCCGTCAGAGCAGTGAATGTCATGCTAGGGGTGTAAAGACCTCGTTGTGTTCCCGAGTTTTGGCCGAAGTTCAGGCGTGGTGGTGGATCCATTCAAAGGTTTTGTGGCGATGTTGGGTCGGCCTCCACACAGTCGTCATCAATATCTGTGTACGAGAGTTGTACTTGCATCCCTTTAAGCTTTTGTACATTCGCGTGCTTTTTCATTAGTTCTTGAAGCTTTTGAAAACTGTTTGCAACCAGCTTAGTGTAATAGTCGGTTGCTTGGTTATCTTTCCTGTTTGGTTTGACACACCCGCATCGGAGGGTGGAGTGACCGTTGGTTGAGATGTCATTTCTTGCTACGTGTTGTCGATAAGAGCGGATGTCGCCAATGTGAAATCGGAGTGTATCTGTCCGGACGGATTGGGATTCAAGGATGGTCTGGTAGGTACGGCTTCGACTACAAAAGCGTGATCGTGTTTCGGTCGTCTTGAGACTCCCTTCTGTAACATCCCAAATTTTGAGAAATACGTGACTAATGTGATAAATGCATGTGATATATGTGATAGATATCTAAACGTGATAAAACATATGAAAAATGTATGTTTACCCATTAACGGGTAATGAAATGATAAAAGGTAGTATTATATGAATGTTATACGTGTCGATTGATAAAATAAGATAAGGAAATGAGATAGATACGTGTTTTATATCAAATGTAATTGATATATATATGATATTAGAATGAAATACGTATTTAAAAGTTAATATGATAGAAATAAATGATAACTGAAGGAAAATGCCTTTACGTGATTGCGTTACGTTAAGTACATGTGAGAATATATATATATATATATATATATATATATATATATATATATATGTGTGTGTGTGTGTGTGTGGGAAGGATCTTGCAAAAACACCATTTTTTGTGAGAACTGCGTAAACAAATCTTAAAACCTACATAACTTTTTTGTACGTTATTATTTTTTTTTAAAACATTTGCACCAAAAATCTTAAAATTATGTTATCAATTAATCCTATAATAATTTAAAAAAAATTAAAGTTTATTTTTTATAATTTTTTTTTTGTGTAGTGCACATGTGCATCACAAAAAAAACTCATACTTTAGTATGAGTTAATATATATTTTTTTCTAAGTCCCACCATATGTCATATATTTTCATCATTTTTTAGCATTTTTATTGAATGATCACCAAAAAAAACATCATACATGTGGTATACATTAAAAGGTTTAAACGAAATTGCACCCTAAATCTTATAGTTGTGTTATCTTTAAATTTAAAGAAAAAAATAACATTTTATAACTTTTTTAATTATATGATGCACATGTGCACCATGTATCATTATCATTAGTACCATATATGTTTTAGTGTTTTTAATATAAATGTGTATTTTCGCATGATAATTCGTTTTTGTGCAATACAAATGATAATGGTGCACATGAGCATCACACAAAAAAAAAACGCTAACTTTTATTTAAATATTTTGCTCTAGAATTAAACATAACGTAATTCTAAGACTTTTGGCGCAAATTTTATGAAAAATCGTTAACGTATTAAAAAGTTATGCGGGTTTAGTATGTGTTTTCGTAGTTTTCACAAGTAAAGTGTTTTGGCAAAATCCTAACCCTATATATATATATATATATATATGTATATATATATATACTTGAATAGCATACATGCATGTGAAATAATCACTTGTTGAATATATACGTGGGGATACGTGCTAGAATAATTAAACGTGTGACAAATAGATAAGAACGTATCTTTACGTTAAAAGGATTGTTAAAAATAAAAAATAAAACGCATCGTATTCAAGTATTATATGTGTTTATATTTATATATATCACAAATTCTCCTCTCAAAAACCATTATACGAATCAGACTCTTCTTCTGCGAAATTCGGCCAAACGACGAGGAGTTACGAGCTCAAATGAAGTTCTTCAGTTTTTGGTATGATCTACAGTAACCTCTTTCAGTTTTTTGTTAATTCGGTATCTAAGTTATAGGTTTCTAAAAAAGTGTTAGAATTAGGGTCTTGAGCTTGTTTTGCTAAAATTGGGTGATCGGGTGGGAATTAGGGTCTGAATTTTTGTAGGTAATCCTAAAATAATGTAGTTTAAGAAATCCCTAAGTTTAATTCAGATTTGGAAAAGGTTTGGTAATGGTTTTGTAAACGGATCAAAATTAGGGTTTTCGTAACATTGTTCTGCCAAAGTTGGGTAAACGGTGTTGAAATAAGCTTTGATTTTTTAAATTATATTATAAAATTTTATATTGAACAATACCCTAAGTTGGTTTTAAATAAAAATGAGTTTTGATAAATATATGAGAATAACGGGAAATTAGGGTTTTGAAATATGATTATTTAATATAAAATAATCTGAAGGGTATGGAGACTTGATTTTTGGTGCGGTAACATGTTTTTATATATAATAATGATATATGGGTTTAAAATGGATAGATGATAAAGTATTAAAGATACCGAGTTAATCGGATATTTAGAAGTTTGTGCGGACCGGAAGGGTAAGCGCCTGTACACTAGGGTTTCTGGTAAAGAGGGGTGTCGCATAAATTCCAACTGGGACCTGGTATGCCTCACTGGGCGATCCCGGAGTGAGCGTTTACTTATAGGAATGCACGTCTTCGTATTATCGTTAAAAATAGGTATTTTGCCTATAAGGGCATTTTAGTCATTTTGACCAATAAAAAGGATAATCTGAATAATGAACAATATTAAGATAATAAAAGATCGAAATAAACATAGAAAAAGTTTATTGTATAAAACTTTGCGTTAACGGCATACGATACGTAAATTAGGTTAAATCGGGAATCGTTACGGGAGTTATGTCCAAGTAAAACCGGTTAAAGAGATAAGGTGAGTTCTATGAGCCCACTCTTAAATGTTTTAAATGTTTTCGCGCTGATATACATACAATGTTATGAAAATGCATTCAAGTGTTTATATATGAAATGTTCTAAATTGTTAAAGTGTTAATTGTTAGATGGATATATTAAACTGTTAAAATGTTGTTGGATTAATATATATACGTGAACTGTTATGGAAATGCATTAAAATGGCTATATGTGAAATATCTTAAATTGATAATCGTTTAAAAAGGCTTTTGGGCTAATATATATATGATATGTTATGAAAATGATCCTAAATCACTTATGCGTGTTATTACGCAATTATAATGACTGTGATATGATATGTGTTATACTTGCTTTGAAATTAAATACTCGAGTGATAAAGGAATTGTTAGTAGACATTATAGTGAATATGTATATATAATGAGAACATGTTATGCATTTGCTTTATTATTATGTGGTGGATACACTGCGGTACTTCCTATATATAAGCATAATAATATTAGCTACCCGGTATATCAGAAGTATGGTGGATATGTCGCTGGTACATCCTATATATAAAATCTAATGGTAAATTGGGGGATGTCCACTTGTCGTAGTATATGTATGTCTTATCGCTGTCTACTAATAACCCTAAGTCACTTGGGTATTTAACAAGGGGCGGGTAGAAGTACAGGCGGAGTTAGGAAGTAGTGTTACTCAATGGGGTTAGAGATCACTACAAATAGAAAGGGCGGGGGGGGGGGAGTTGTCCGTTATAGGGAATGCCCTAGAAGGGTAAACTCGGCAGTTAGTAGAAAAAGGAAAACGATGCGACTGTCCATTACAGGGAATGCCCTAGAAGGGTAAACTCGGCAGTTAGCAGAAAAAGGAAAATGGTGCAACTATTAGTTAAAGGGAATACCCCAGAAGGGTAAACTCGGCATTTAGCATAAGGGAAAGAACGGTGCGACTTTCCGTTATAGGGAATACCCTAGAAGGGTAAACTCGACAGTTAGCAAGAATGGTATCTCTGCTTATACATTAGCAGGGTTTAGACTGATAATAAATGTTGGGGTTATAAAAGGGGTATTAGAGGGGATATTTGGATAACAAGTAGAGGATATTTCTTGTTAAGGAATATGATGTGTTGTATAACTTTGTTATGTGTTCTACTTAATATATGTTTGTGAAAAATGGATCTTGCGGGTCCAAAGGTTTTAACCTCACAACGAGGTAAAGTTTTTAGAATATAGAACTCACCAGCGTAAGTTGACCTTTCCGAAAATTTATGTATGTCAGGTCAAGGTGAGGCTTCGAGTTACAATGGGAAGGCCCTTGTGATAAGGGAATAGACGGGCAAGCTATCGGAAGGGAGGTTTTGGCAAGGTAGCATAGATAGAGTAATAAAACGTAGTAATAGTAGCAATTTCTTATGTAAATTATCTCTCTTTCTTGTATTACTTGGCCTATAAATAAAAGTTTAAAATTTTTGCTACTTATTTATCTCTGTTGATACCTTGTGTTCATGAGTAAATCCGATGCGTAAAGCTCCTAGAGCCAAGTCTGGGAGTGGGCGTCATAAGTTGGTATCAGAGCCTTGGTTTAAGAGATTTAGGTACTAATGCAGTATCTCGAATTAAACTAGGACTTTGGGAGGACAAAGTAGGATGAGATAAGGAATATAGATGCCAGCCAGGATAGCTTATGCCCATAGAAACGAGATTGCATCAGGGACATATTAGGTAGCATCTAGAGTATGTAAAGTGTGGAAGAGGCCCGATTGCAGTTAGCTATTGCAATTTGGCATTAGCCACCTAAACATATCCTAAGTCCTACCTATTGTATGGCAAAATGCGAAGAAATTTATGTGACGGTGGAATTTTTGATCAACGAGGGAGATAGTTTAAGGATTGATATTTGAGTTACGGGTAATGAAAGAAAGGCGAGATATGGACACTAAGGTCTAGTGCGATGAAAGTAATTGGGTTTTGAAAGCATCATAATTATATAATTGTATTAGTGCTTGCACTTATCTAATTATCATGCATTCAAAATTTGAAGACTTTTCGTTACACAAAACCTGAAATGTTAGCCATTTAACTATAGGATCAGAAGATAAATAGAGGTAGTCAGGGCCGTGGTAGGAATGAACGTAGAGCACCTAACCCTAGGAGGACTTCAAGACTAAATCTGGGTGCTAGTACGGGAGCAACTCCATTTAGCTCAGAAATGAGAACCGAAATGGCAATGATGATAGCAGAAGCATTAAAGGTTACGTTACTATCGATTGTCAATCAACTTCAGGAGACCATAATAGGAGGACTGCCCAAGGAAGCTACAACAAGTGGATCTGGTCTCGGGAGAATCTCAATGAGGGTGGATTCCTGACGAATAGCAAGCGGAAGACATCAGAGGTTGAGGAAATTTCTGAAGAAGATGAAAACGGTTGTCACAAGAAACCTAAGGAAGCTTCCGGGGAAGGAAAGCCAATATGTCAATTATGCAAGAAACGCCATCATGGGAACTGTATGTGGAAAGCAAACAGTTGTTATAACTGTGGCCAGGATGATCACTTCTTCCGCATGTGTCCAAAATTGAAGAGGTGCTTTGAATGTGGAGATTTGGGACATGCCAGAATAGACTGTCCCAGGAGAACGGAAGAGTCACAAATTCCAGATATGGAAAAAGACGCAAGGATCCACAAGCCTATGTGCTACAAGTGCAACAAGTATCATTTTGCGGAATGCCGAGCAGAAACTTCAAGTTGCTATAAATGTGGAAAGGATGGTCACTTTTCCAACAAGTGTCCAGAGCTGAGGAAATGCTTCGAGTGTGGAAAACTGGGACACGTCAGACTAAATTGTCCCGAACTGGTGAAGAATGTAAAAACTGAGGAGACGATCGAAGCTTTGGAGAACGGAGTGAGGACTCTTGCTATAATAGGCACAAAAATCGAGGTTGCATCTAATATAGTTTCAGGTACATTTCCTATTGATAATCTGCCTATTTCTATGTTAGATTATTTCAACGTTAGAATGAGTTTAGTATTGCGTATTATCGCCTGATAAATCGACGGTTAGGACTAAGGAACTTTTTAGAATGAGACGACCTTAGTTACACGAGCGCTATATGTTTAAGAATTTTCTGCGGACTTGGAATTAGCATCAAATGGAAGCATTATATAAAGTTATGCATTAAAGGTCTAAACTAATTATTTAGGATAAGTAAATAATTATACATAAATGATATCGGCTTTGTTGTGGTTGGAATAGAAATTTCATCCTACACTGAACTAGTGCTAGTACACCTCTAGTTGTACCAAGGGTGTGGAGATACGCAACTGGTACATCCTGTATACATACACCTGAGGTACAACCAGAAGTCGCACTAGGATTAGTTTCGTGGAGGTAGATAGTACGGACCACTATGGAAAACAAGGTCAATAGCATTTATGGATATAGATCACTTACTAATAAGCGAGTGAGGGATCGTTGGTATTCCAGAATGAAGATCAAGTCATGTAAAGTGTAGAGAAACGTTCGACGTACGCAAAGGGTGAAATGGAGAAGTAGAAGTCTCGCGGAGACACGTTCTTCCAAGGAGTTAGAAGAGTTATTCATCTAAAAGATCGTTGTAGTTTTGAAAGAAATTCCACAAGCAAAGGAGTCAGAAACAATATCTTTTGATAGATCGTATTAAATGTTGGGTTATCGTATATAGAAAGACGTGTTGCGGTGCTAAATCGCAATTTGAAGAAAGGCTTAGGAACAGGACAGTTCCTCTAGTTAAAAGTGTTATGAATACCTATGTAAGATTCTAAATCAACCTATGAAAGAAATGGGTGAAATGAGAATATCTTATTTATGAGTTATTCGTAAACGGAGTAGGTTTCAGGACGAAACCTTATTTAGGGGGGGGGGGTAGAATTGTTACATCCCAAATTTTGAGAAATACGTGACTAATGTGATAAATGCATGTGATATATGTGATACATAGCTAAACGCAATAAAACGTATGAAAATGCATGTTTACCCATTAACGGGTAATGAATTGATAAAATGCAGTATTATATGAATATTATACGTGCTTGTAAATGCATGAGCGATGGATCGTCTACTCGGTCGTGATGAAATCAATGTAAAATGTATGAACACGATGAGTAAATACAAAGGATTTGTATTACCTACAGATAGATTACACAGAAAACACACACAGAAGATATGACCAGAAGTCCTGAATTCTATACAAGACAAGCTATTTATAGTTGAACTTCAAAATGCAAAACCACGACTATCCGAACTGCCAGTTCGGACAAGTTCATGTGAGTCCGAACTGGCAGTTCGCCTTTAGTTCGGACAACATAAGTTTGTAGCCTTTTGTCTTGTATTTGATACTTCACATGACGACCTAGAATTGTGCATCAATAAACTCCCCCTGACATGTGCAGTATCAACTTTTACCTTAACTTGTATCTTCAATCAAACTCTCCCTCAACTTGACAATGAGTCTGATCTCATATACTTGACATTGTAGCGCGTATAAACTCTTTATCAACCGCTTCAGAAGACTTGAAGTTATGATATTCTTTTCCCACTTAGAAACCTGCCAACATAAATAATCTTAGCGCAAAACGTCTCTTCAAGACTCCAAGATATTCTGATTTTGAAATTTGATTTCGTATTCCGTGTTGATCAATCGAAAAGAAATAAGAAATAAAATATTTTTTATTTTTAAAAAACTTTATATCAAAACACACAAAAATCTTTTTGGTATTTTCTGATATATAAAAGTAAATGCATTACAGAATCAGACACTATTTTTGTCTTTTGAGAGAAAGATCACGACTTGGGATCATATTGGACATAACATGCTGAACTACACTTCAATTTCAATTATTGTAGCACATAAGCCATGTCGATTGCAAATATAATTTGTCAAACTTTTTAAACTTTGGCAAAATCATACTCATAACATCTGGATATGTTAGGGTATTAATTAGATTTGCATTGACCAGTGTACCCCACAGTATCAGACATACTCAGATATGTTTTGCTTATCAAAATTTCTGATTTTAGTAGTGATTTAACACATAGTAATTGTATATATGATATACTCAACTGTGTTCCATGCAAAAAGGAAATAAGAACGTTAAATCATCTACCTTAAGGTCGATCTTTCGATACGCAAATAAGGCCTCAAATTTAACAAAATAAGAAATGAAAAACAAGTTGAAAATTCTATAACTCAACAACAATCAGGTCGGTACTCCCGTACATGCAAAGAAAGTCCGGCGAGTTATACGAAACACCAAAGAAAATAAAGCAGAACCTTAAATGAACAACTATCAGGTCGGTCTTGTGGACACGCAGAGATAGTCCGATCATTTAAGAAAAATAAAGAAAATCAAACAAGTTTAAATTTTTGCAAAATGAACACATGTATACACAGTGACTTCTCATTTTCTTTTCACATATCTTTTTCTTGATATATCTTGAGATACGCATCAAGATGTTGTCCACTAGGTCAAGAATCAGATTTAGTGTAGATCACATTTGTATACTTTCTGATTTGCCGAGCCTATCTAGCACATCAGACAATGTGGTCTTATGGCTATTTCACTTACTTAATCCATGAGTCAGACAATATCAGCCAATGTACTATCATTGCCCAATCATGTCGGATACAATTTCTTATTTTTCAATGTTTTTGACTTTTTTGCATTTTTCAATGTTTTTGTCTTTTCAAATTTTCTCCCCCTAAAAATGACAAACTCTATTTTTAGATTTTCAGTTTAACGATTTGAAAAACAACATACTATTTTTGTATTTTGCAAAAACAAACTCCCACTCAAAATGAGACAGAGCAAAAAACAAATGAAAAATTGATTAATCAACACGAATACTAGAAATTTAATACTTTGAAAACAAAATTGATTTGGAAATTCAATTTAAATTATCATAGATATTTCACCACCAGCAACCTTTCAATTACTGATAGGTCTTTCTGAAATACCTTCTGACACCAAAGAAAACATTAGTCGCTTTGGGATCGACCCGATTCAATAGCTTCGGGTCGCCCAGTGTCTTTCACATAGTCATCGTTGGCCTTAAAAACAATCGTAGTTTCCATATTTGTAAAGATTTTAATTTTTGATCAGAACCAGAATCAGAATCAACTTGTGACGCCCACTTCCAGACTTGGCTCCAGAAGGGGTCACTAATCGGATTTACTCATGAACACAAGGTAATAACAGAGATTACTAAGCAGCGGAAATTTGAAACTTTTATTTATTTGCCAAGTACAACAAAGTAAGAGATAATTTACATAAAGAAATACTATCTGTCACTACGTTTTATTGTTATATCTATGCCAGCTTGCCAAAACCCTTCTTCCGTCCGATAGCTTGCCCGTCTAATCCCTTATCACCAAGGCCTTCTCATAACTAGTCGAAGCCTCACCCTGACCTGACATACATACATTTTTGGAAAAGGTCATCTTACGCTGGTGAGTTCTATATTTTAAAAGCTTTACCTCAGCGTGAGGTTTAAAACCCTTGGACCTGCAAGATCCCTTTTTCACAGACAATTAACAAGTATAATATATATCACAATTATAAAACACATAATATTCCTTAACAGGAAACACCCCCCTATAGAATCATTTATCCCGCTATCCCTTCCTACAACCCCAACATTTATTACCAGTGTAAACCCTGCTAATGTATAAGCAGAGAAACCATCTTTGCGGACTGCCGAGTTTACCCCTTTAGGGTATTCCCTATAACGGTCAGTTGTCTCGCTTTCCCTTATTTGCTAACTGCCGAGTTTACCCTTCTAGGGCATTCCCTGTAACGAACAGTTGCATCGCCTTCCCCTATTTGCTTACTGCCGAGTTTACCCTTCTAGAGCATTCCCTATAACGGACAGTAGCTTTTTCCCTTTTCTATTTGTAGTGGTCTCTAATTCCATTGAGCAACACTACCTCCTAACTCCCTCTGTACTACTACCCGCCCCTTAGTTAAATACCCAAGAGACTTAAGATTATTAGTAAACAGTGATAAGGTCTTCATATACTGCAACAAGTGGACATTTCCCAATTTATCGTTAGTGTATGTATACAGGGCGTATCCTCCACACTTCTGATATACTGAGTAACTAATATTATTATGTATATATATAGGAAGTACCAGCGGCGTATCCACCACATAATAATAAAGCAAATGCATCACCTGTTCTCATATAATCATACATATTCACTATAACGTTTACTAATAATTTCTTTATCACTTGACTATTTAATTTCGAAGCAAATATAACACATATCACATCACAGTCTTTATAATTATGTTATAACACATACAATGATTTAATATCATTTTCATAACATATCATATATATATTTCTATATATATTATCCCAAAAGCCTTTTAACAATTTATCAATTCAAGATATTTCACGTATATGCATTTCCACAACAGTCCACATATATATATCAATTCAATAATAATTTAACAGTTCAATATACCCATTAACAATTAGCACCTAGTAGTTTGATATATATATATATATATATATATATATATATATATATATATATTCATTCAAAGGTAATTCAACAGTTTAACACTTCAATAGTTCAGATAGGCAACATTTCAGTTATAAATCATTTAAATGCATTTTATAACATTTGTATGTATATCAGCCCGAAAACATTTAAAACATTTAAAATATTTAGGAGTGGGCTCATAGAACTCACCTTATGTCTTTAACTCGTTACACGAACGGAATTTCCGCAACGATTCCCGATTTAACCTAATTTGCGTATCGTATGGCGTTAACGCAAGGTTTTCTACAATAAACACTTCCTATGTTTATTTTAACATCTTATTATCTTAATAATATTCAATTATTAAGTTTATCCCTTTTTAAAGGTCAAAATGACCAAAATGCCCTTATAGGCAATTATCCTTTTCTTTTAATGATAATATGAAGACGCGCATTCCTATAAGTAAACGCTCACTCCGGGATCGCCCAGTGTTGGGATGTCATTGCCCAGATTGGATGGCGACACCCCCGCTTTTGCCAGAAACCCCAGAGTACAGGCGCTTACCCTTCCGGTCCGCACGAACTTCTAAATATCCGATTAACTCGGTATCTTTAATACTTTATTATTTCTCCATTTTAAACCCATATATGTTTATTATATATATAAACATGTTACCATACCAAAATTCAAGTCCCCATACCCTTCGGATTATTTTATATTAAATATTTATATTCCGAAACCCTAATTTCACAAAATTCTCATTTTATTATCAAAACTCATTTTTATTCAAAACCGTCTTACGGTATTATCCATTATAACATTTTATAATATCCTTTAAAATGGCAAAGCTTAATTCAAAACCGTTTACTCGATTTGGGCAGAATAACGACATGAAAACCCTAATTTTTGACCCGTTTATAAAACCCTTACCAAACCTTTACCATTTCTGAAATAAACTTAGGGCTTTCTTAAAACACATTAAATTAGGATTATCTACAAAAATCCAGAGCCTAACTCCCACCCGATCACCCGAATTTGACAGTTTATGCTCAAGAACCCTAATTTTAACCTAGATTTAGAACTCGATCATAACAACAACATTAACTGAAATTGATTGAGGGGTTTTGTAGAGCATACCTCGAAATGTAAGACTGCAGGAGATGGCCTCCTAACACTTCACCATTTGCTCGAATTTCGTAGAAGAAGGTTCGGGTTCGTTTAAGGGTTTTTATGGTGTTTAATCCGAAATTGGCGAGTTGATTCGAAGTGTTAGGGCCCGTATTTATAACCAACGAGGTCGCCCAGGGGTGAAGACACGTCTAGGGGTGATAAGTCGATCGAATTTGACGCGTGGGAGGGAGTAACGTCGGCTGCAAGGTCGAGCCAAGGAAAAATCGCGACGGACCCGGCTCGCGTACCGCCTAGGGGAGGGAGAGGGCTGCGCGTACCGCCTGGTACTTTGAGGTTTTGGCAGAAATGGTCCCTCTACTTTTTAATTACTTTTTAACCCCTAAACTTCTACCGAACTGCTATTTTATGTACCGAACTATTATAAAACATGTTAAATAAAGTTTCTAAGGCTCGGGACACCCTCGATGATATACGTATACATACGTATATATTTTTATATATATTTATATATATTTTTCATTATTTACACATTTGGCCCCTCAAACTTTATAATACTTATTATTTTATGTACCGAATCACTTTAGGATATTATTATAATACATTATAAGTCTCGGGGTACTTATAAAAGGTATAGATACGTATAATATCCGTAAGTATTCATAACTTTAAATAAATTACACTTTTAGCCCTTTTACTTTTATCTTATGCATATTAAACCCTAATCTTTTGATGTAACTGTCATTTTACATCTTATAACCTTCCTAAACATGTTTCTAACATTCTTGAAGGTTCGGGTCATATATAATAATGTATATACATATATATATTTGTGTATTTCCATAATTTACACTTTCTACCCTTCCATTTTCTTGTTAACTATTTAAGCATGCATTTTTCACACGTATAACTATTCAAACACGTATTTCCACGTATATATCCATCAAATGAATATTTCACATGTATTCACACAATTAGACATATAGCTATACATGATTTCAATATCGTGTAACCGTGTAAACCTATTTTCTCCCGGTTATCATTTATTTCCATCATATAAACGTTTAGCTACGTTTTTCATGCTAACATCATATATATCAATTATCCTTGATATAAAACACGTATAATTTCATTTCCTTAATTCATTTTACCAATCAACACGTGTATTATTCACGCAACATTATCTTTTATCGATTTATTACCCGGTAATGGGTAAACATGCATTCTTCAAACGTTTTAACACGTTTAGCTACCTAATACATATATCACATGTATTTATCATAGTAGCTACGTATTCTATCAAATTTTGGGATGTTACAACTCTACCCCCCTTAAATAAGGTTTCGTCCCGAAACCTGCTCCGTTTACGAATAACTTATAAATGAGATATTCCAATTTCACCCCTTTTCCTTCCTAGGTTGATTCAGAATTTTACCTAGGCATTCATAATATTCTAGCTAAAGGAACTATTCTGCTCCTAACCCTTTCCTCTAGTTGCGATTTAGAACCGCAACACGCATTTCTATGTACGATAACCTGACATCTAATACGATTCTATCGAAAGATATCATTTCTGGCCCGTTCGCTTCAACACTGCAACGATCTTTCAGACGATATATTAGCTAACCCCTTGGAAGAACGCGTCTCTGTGAGACTTTTACTGCTCCATTTTACCCTTTGCGTACGTTGAACGTTTATCTACACTTGCATGCATTGGTCTTCATTCTTGAATTCCAACAATCCCTCACTTGCTTACTAATAAGTGATTTATATCCATAAATTCTACCGATTTGTTTTCCACAGTGGCCCGTACTATCTACTTACACAAGACTAACTCTAGTCCACTTCTCGTTGTATCTCAGGTGTATATATATAAGATGTACCAGTGGCGTATCTACCACACCTTTGATACAACTAGAGGTGTACTAGTCCTAGCCTAGTGTAGGATGACATTACTATTCTAACCACAACAAAGTCAGTATAATTTATGACCATTTATCACTTACTTTCAATGAGCTAGTTGGACATTCTGTGTATAATCTCGATTAATGCTCCCCTTTCCTCAGTGTAAACATTACTGCTGCAATCTTTAATCTTCGGACGATTTCTAACGTTTAGCGTTCATTTTTCTAAGGTAGTTACGATCTAAAGGATTCTCAATCCTAACTAACGGTTTATCAAGCAATTCATGAAACCATTCGATAAAGCATATAACACAAAATCAGGCACATTATTTATCGAGAATTGTACCTGAGGTCATATTAGGTCCTTCGATAGCAGTTAGGGTATAAACTTTACCCTTGGTTCCTGAAGCTGGAACTGCCCTCAATGGTATCGGGTTTCTCACTATCCTAGGGCAATTTTCCTTAACATGCCCCGGGCTTCCGCATTCGTAGCATTTCTTAGCTTCTGGACAACTGTTAGAGTAGTGTCCTTCCTTTCCACACCTATAGCAACTAGTTGGTTTTACCCAACATTCTCCATGATGATATTTGTCACACTTACGGCACTTCGGCTTGATGTCTTTTGAATCTTTCTTCTGCTTTTTGTGAAAATCTCGGTCACTCTTCTTTGAACTTTCACTAGTCTCTGAAACTTTCCTCTTAGGTTCTCCCGGTCTTCCTTCGTTGTCATATTCTTCTTCGTAAACCATAGCACTGAGGTCAATTGCTTCCTGGTACGTCTTTGGAACATGAGGTCTAACTATCTTCCTTACAGCAACAGGAAGGGCCTGAACGTATCTCTTCACCTTCTCTTCCTCGGGTGTCACCAATCTTGGCACTAACCTTGCCATCTCGTCAAACTTGCTCGTGAACTCTTGATGGGTCATAGTACCTGCTTCGAACTTCAGAAAGTTAATCTCGATCCTTTCCAACTCGTGTTTCGGACAAAACTTGTTCATCACTAGCGCTTTCAGATCATTCCATCTCATAACAGCAACAGCTTGCTCGCCTCGGGATTGTAGAATAGAGTCCCACCAAAATAATGCTTCTCCTTTGAAGGAATGGGCTGCGTACTTCACTGCTTGGTCTGGACGACACTCACTAATACCTATTACAGCTTCCATTTCTCGAATCCAACGAACAGTCGAACCTGCATCTCTCTTCCCTTCAAATGACGGAGGCCTACATCCAATAAACGATTTGAAAGAACATCCGCGATCGGCATTTCCCACATCTCCAGCAGTATCACCAGCGGCTCCTCCGGCTCCAGCTCCGTTTGCACCTCCACCAGCAGCTCCATGAAGTTGAGCGATTAGATTAGGCAAGGCCGCCTGAAACATTTGATTCACCTCTGCCGCCATAGCTTCCCTTTGCTCGTTCGTAAAGATGTTATCTCTCGCGTTATTCTCTCGTTCGGGATTCACACGCGCACGCCTTCCTGTACCGGTTGCTCTACCGGCACCCCTACCTCTACCACGTCCGCCTCTTATCATCATCATCCTACATTCCAGGTGAATGACATTTCAGAATTTATGTGACGTAAAGTCCTTGAACTTTTGAATACATGATAACCAGATAAGTACCGGTACCAAAGCAATTATATAGTTATGATGTGTTCAAAAACCCAGTTACTTATATCACAATCCTTCTAAATGTCCATTCTTCTCTTTATCCTTCTACCGGTAACTCTAAGTTAAAACCGGTTCTTCAAGTCATCTCGCTCCCTAATTATACCGTCTCATATTTTCTCTACAATTGGACATACAATAGTTAGGACCTAGGGTTTGTTTATGTGGCTAATACCAAATTGCAGTAGCTAATTGCAATCTGGTCTTTTCCACACTTCACATACTCTAGATGCTATTTACTATGTCCCTAATGTATTCTCATTTCTACGGGCATAAGCCATCCTGGCTGGCATCTACATTCCTTATCTCATCTTACTTTGTTTTCCTAGAGTCCTAGTTTAAGTCTAGATACTGCATTAGTACCTAAATCTCTTAAACCAAGGCTCTGATACCAACTTGTGACGCCCACTTCCAGACTTGGCTCCAGAAGGGGTCACTAATCGGATTTACTCATGAACACAAGGTAATAACAGAGATTACTAAGCAGCGGAAATTTGAAACTTTTATTTATTTGCCAAGTACAACAAAGTAAGAGATAATTTACATAAAGAAATACTATCTGTCACTACGTTTTATTGTTATATCTATGCCAGCTTGCCAAAACCCTTCTTCCGTCCGATAGCTTGCCCGTCTAATCCCTTATCACCAAGGCCTTCTCATAACTAGTCGAAGCCTCACCCTGACCTGACATACATACATTTTTGGAAAAGGTCAGCTTACGCTGGTGAGTTCTATATTTTAAAAGCTTTACCTCAGCGTGAGGTTTAAAACCCTTGGACCTGCAAGATCCCTTTTTCACAGACAATTAACAAGTATAATATATATCACAATTATAAAACACATAATATTCCTTAACAGGAAACACCCCCTATAGAATCATTTATCCCGCTATCCCTTCCTACAACCCCAACATTTATTACCAGTGTAAACCCTGCTAATGTATAAGCAGAGAAACCATCTTTGCGGACTGCCGAGTTTACCCCTTTAGGGTATTCCCTATAACGGTCAGTTGTCTCGCTTTCCCTTATTTGCTAACTGCCGAGTTTACCCTTCTAGGGCATTCCCTGTAACGGACAGTTGCATCGCCTTCCCCTATTTGCTTACTGCCGAGTTTACCCTTCTAGAGCATTCCCTATAACGGACAGTAGCTTTTTCCCTTTTCTATTTGTAGTGGTCTCTAATCCCATTGAGCAACACTACCTCCTAACTCCCTCTGTACTACTACCCGCCCCTTAGTTAAATACCCAAGAGACTTAAGATTATTAGTAAACAGTGATAAGGTCTTCATATACTGCAACAAGTGGACATTTCCCAATTTATCGTTAGTGTATGTATACAGGGCATATCCTCCACACTTCTGATATACTGAGTAACTAATATTATTATGTATATATATAGGAAGTACCAGCGGCGTATCCACCACATAATAATAAAGCAAATGCATCACCTGTTCTCATATAATCATACATATTCACTATAACGTTTACTAATAATTTCTTTATCACTTGACTATTTAATTTCGAAGCAAATATAACACATATCACATCACAGTCTTTATAATTATGTTATAACACATACAATGATTTAATATCATTTTCATAACATATCATATATATATTTCTATATATATTATCCCAAAAGCCTTTTAACAATTTATCAATTCAAGATATTTCACGTATATGCATTTCCACAACAGTCCACATATATATATCAATTCAATAATAATTTAACAGTTCAATATACCCATTAACAATTAGCACCTAGTAGTTTGATATATATATATATGTAATTCAACAGTTTAACACTTCAATAGTTCAGATAGGCAACATTTCAGTTATAAATCATTTAAATGCATTTTATAACATTCGTATGTATATCAGCCCGAAAACATTTAAAACATTAAAAATATTTAGGAGTGGGCTCATAGAACTCACCTTATGTCTTTAACTCGTTACACGAACGGAATTTCCGCAACGATTCCCGATTTAACCTAATTTGCGTATCGTATGGCGTTAACGCAAGGTTTTATACAATAAACACTTCCTATGTTTATTTTAACATCTTATTATCTTAATAATATTCATTTATTAAGTTTATCCCTTTTTAAAGGTCAAAATGACCAAAATGCCCTTATAGGCAATTATCCTTTTCTTTTAATGATAATATGAAGACGCGCATTCCTATAAGTAAACGCTCACTCCGGGATCGCCCAGTGTTGGGATGCCATTGCCCAGATGGGATGGCGACACCCCCGCTTTTGCCAGAAACCCCAGAGTACAGGCGCTTACCCTTCCGGTCCGCACGAACTTCTAAATATCCGATTAACTCGGTATCTTTAATACTTTATTATTTCTCCATTTTAAACCCATATATGTTTATTATATATATAAACATGTTACCATACCAAAATTCAAGTCCCCATACCCTTCGGATTATTTTATATTAAATATTTATATTCCGAAACCCTAATTTTACAAAATTCTCATTTTATTATCAAAACTCATTTTTATTCAAAACCGTCTTAGGGTATTATCCATTATAACATTTTATAATATCCTTTAAAATGGCAAAGCTTAATTCAAAACCGTTTACTCGATTTGGGCAGAATAACGACATGAAAACCCTAATTTTTGACCCGTTTATAAAACCCTTACCAAACCTTTACCATTTCTGAAATAAACTTAGGGCTTTCTTAAAACACATTAAATTAGGATTATCTACAAAAATCCAGAGCCTAACTCCCACCCGATCACCCGAATTTGACAGTTTATGCTCAAGAACCCTAATTTTAACCTAGATTTAGAACTCGATCATAACAACAACATTAACTGAAATTGATTGAGGGGTTTTGTAGAGCATACCTCGAAATGTAAGACTGCAGGAGATGGCCTCCTAACACTTCACCATTTGCTCGAATTTCGTAGAAGAAGGTTCGGGTTCGTTTAAGGGTTTTTATGGTGTTTAATCCGAAATTGGCGAGTTGATTCGAAGTGTTAGGGCCCGTATTTATAACCAACGAGGTCGCCCAGGGGTGAAGACACGTCTAGGGGTGATAAGTCGATCGAATTTGACGCGTGGGAGGGAGTAACGTCGGCTGCAAGGTCGAGCCAAGGAAAAATCGCGACGGACCCGGCTCGCGTACCGCCTAGGGGAGGGAGAGGGCTGCGCGTACCGCCTGGTACTTTGAGGTTTTGGCAGAAATGGTCCCTCTACTTTTTAATTACTTTTTAACCCCTAAACTTCTACCGAACTGCTATTTTATGTACCGAACTATTATAAAACATGTTAAATAAAGTTTCTAAGGCTCGGGACACCCTCGATGATATACGTATACATACGTATATATTTTTATATATATTTATATATATTTTTCATTATTTACACATTTGGCCCCTCAAACTTTATAATACTTATTATTTTATGTACCGAATCACTTTAGGATATTATTATAATACATTATAAGTCTCGGGGTACTTATAAAAGGTATAGATACGTATAATATCCGTAAGTATTCATAACTTTAAATAAATTACACTTTTAGCCCTTTTACTTTTATCTTATGCATATTAAACCCTAATCTTTTGATGTAACTGTCATTTTACATCTTATAACCTTCCTAAACATGTTTCTAACATTCTTGAAGGTTCGGGTCATATATAATAATGTATATACATATATATATTTGTGTATTTCCATAATTTACACTTTCTACCCTTCCATTTTCTTGTTAACTATTTAAGCATGCATTTTTCACACGTATAACTATTCAAACACGTATTTCCACGTATATATCCATCAAATGAATATTTCACATGTATTCACACAATTAGACATATATCTATACATGATTTCAATATCGTGTAACCGTGTAAACCTATTTTCTCCCAGTTATCATTTATTTCCATCATATAAACGTTTAGCTACGTTTTTCATGCTAACATCATATATATCAATTATCCTTGATATAAAACACGTATAATTTCATTTGCTTAATTCATTTTACCAATCAACACGTGTATTATTCACGCAACATTATCTTTTATCGATTTATTACCCGGTAATGGGTAAACATGCATTCTTCAAACGTTTTAACACGTTTAGCTACCTAATACATATATCACATGTATTTATCATAGTAGCTACGTATTCTATCAAATTTTGGGATGTTACACAACTGGCGTACTCGGTTTGAACCAAGACGGTTTGTGGGTTGATTTGACTTTTGGAAACCATGGTTCATAAAAAAATTGACCCTTTTTATCCACATATTTAGCAGTGTTGTGGATATATGCAGTTGTCGGACAATCAGCAGCAAGATGTCCATGCCGACAACATGCATAACAAAGTTGTTCATGAAATTTAAAAACATTTGATAAATTATTTGAATTTTGAGAACCAGAAGAATAATCAGAACAAAAATTATCAAAGAAATCATCATAAGAATCATACCTTGGAAAGGGACTCTATGAAGATACCTTTGATTTAGATGAAGAACCTCTAGAAGAATAAAAAACTTGATTTGTTTGAGAAGGTGATTTCTTTTGAATTTTGATCTTTAACCCTTTCTCTTTCTTCTTTGATTGTTGTGCTTGAACAGGAGCATCTTTAATTTCAAATCTCAAACCTTTGTGCTTGAATCCCGAAGTCTTTGAAAACTCAGATTGAGAACCAGAAGCATCTCTTCCTTTTGCTTCTCTAGTAAATTGATCTTTAATTTCCTTAAGCTTGTTCTATTGCCCTAAATATTTAGCGACTTCCTCTTCAGATGAAAAACTTAATGTAAGGATCGAAATAACCCAAACACGATATCACAACCTCTAGTGAATGTGCGGAATCCAAACACTAGAGTGATTTAAGAAGAAATGAGAACTATATTGAAAAGCAATAACAATAAACGTGAAAAGCACAAACCGATTGAGAAAAAACACTTTACTATTAATCTTGCTTGCCACACACTTGTCGAAATTCTCAAAGAGAATTTCGAGATCACAAAATTGCCAAACACTTTTTGAATCACCCACCCTAATTACAAGATTAACCTATCTATATATAGGGGAAGATTAGCTTGGAAAACAAGCTAATCTATCTTTGGTAACCCTAATTACCCACTAATTCCCGTTTTTGACCATATAGGCCCACTAAACTCCCTCTAAACATTGTTTAATTGAGCCCAAACACATCTAAATTGGCCCAGTGACCCAATATAACCATAACCCAGTTAATCTCCACCTATTCTATCACATAGGCCTTCAAAATAGTCCGCCAAGTGATGATTTAATACACAAGCCACAAATTATTCCCTTACAATCTTCCCCTTGGCTTGTGATATAAAATGTCTTCTTCTTTCAATCTTCAGACTTGCAGTCTTCTCCTTGGCTTGAGCATGGGTTGATGAAGATACTTTTCTTTAACAATCTTCAATGGGCAGCAACGGTCGAGTTCTGGGAGTTTTCTCTCAATCAGCATCAGCTTGGACTTCAAATGACAAACAAGTAATGAGAGGAGGATTCTCAAGTACTTGCTCCTTCTTGAAACATGTCGAGTCCTTGCTGGATCATCAGTAACTGTCTTGACCAGCATGTAACTTCAGAGGGTAAAAATGTTGAAAACCTCTATCTTGGCATTCTTGAATGTAGATCTTTGAACTCACGGCATTTAGCTTCCCCTCAACTCGTGAACAGTGTCTTTTGAGTCTTTGGAAGCTTTTCTTGAACAACCAACAAACTTTCCCTAAGCATAAGGTAAGTCCTTTTCCGGCTGGTTCTTCAACACGAACAGTAACAACATTAGTGCATCGGTCAACTGAGTCCTTGACCATCTTGTCCATGAGTTTTCTTTTTCTGACTTATCCTGTCAAGCACAACATGAAACAGACACTAACCAGACATGATGACTGGTTATCGCTTAGAATTATTTTACCAAATACTTCCCCTGAACCCGAGGACTCTTCACATTATCTCCCCCTGAGATTCTGGAGTGGTGATACTTTCTTGCATAAAACCCATAAAACTTATTAAAACCTTTAAATTAACCTGGCCATGGTTGAAAAATAAAATAAACAATAAAAACTTAAGATAACACAAAAGAAAAATAAAAATAAAAATAAAAATAAAAATAAAAATAAAAATAAAAATAAAAATAAAAATAAAAATAAAAATAAAAATAAAAATAAAAACAAACATACCAAATTTCTAAACGAGAAAGTTTCTATGGGATCAAACCGTATGAATCTGACTGAGGAACCCTTTTCAGCTTCTGTTACTCGAACACGTCCAGGTGATTGCCAATATACTGATCCATTTTAAACTCAAACCCTTTTCTTATTCAGGTTGTTTGTCACTTAATTATCTTTTAATGTGTATTAAATATGAACAGCGAGTGAGTTTCAACAAGTCCTAGGTACATTTCATTGCACACCATCAAGCATATAAATTCCCTACCACATATTTTCACAACCTGAACCAGAAGTTTGAAACTGAGCTCGAGACTTGGTTGAGAAGAGAAAGAATAGATCACATAGATTTTTGGGTATAATATACAAGTCAACTGAATTTTTGAAACATTTTTGATAATGCTCTCATCAGTGACAAAGGCTGAGGGATTTGGACTCTTGAGGGTCTCTTTTCTTGTGCTCTTTGGCATCTTTTGAGGTGTATACATGCATTTTTTTTATTTTTTTATTTTTTTAATTGCATATATTATTTATGATGATCTGTAAGCACGTATGTATGGACAACTCCAGGTCATTGCTCACGCAAAGCAGAGGAGAGCCTTACATACACTCGAAGCATCCCCAGGTCATTGCTCACGCAAAGCAGAGGGGACACCGACTTTTTGAGCTCAATTTCACACTCTTGGAGACAAGCGTGTGTATCGGGAACTTGAACATGCAGTCAAATAGAAATGCAATTAACCTAAGTGCTGTTACCCAACAAACTGCCATACGTTATCTTTAAGTGTGTAACGCATACCTTTTCAGATTTTAGAGCCGAGCCTACCAGCATATCACCATGGATCATGTCTTTCACATCTGCCTTACGCGTGTCAGCCATCTCCAAAACGGAAATTTATTTCACTTCCCTGCCTTCTCAAACAAACAAAAGATTAAAAATTAAAAAGCACAATTTTTTTTAGAGGGGTCAACTATTTCATCTTTTCTATTCTTCCCCTTGCTTTTTGATTTTTAAAATCAACACACGTTTATTTTTATTTTTTTTTTATTTTTTTTTTTATTAATTTTTTTTATATTTTTTTTATGCACACACAGACACATCACTAAATATCAATTAAATTTGGCCAAGCTAACCTTCAAAGTTTATCTTTTAAGAATTTTTCCAGATTTGGGTTTTGTTTCATGCACAACCATACTTCACATCAGATTTGCCAAGACACAAATAATTCAGACAGTGTTACCTTTTCAGCTGATCTTTTCAGATTTACCTCTCAAATAGAGACATACCCTCCATTGAAACCTTCATGTCATGTAGTAGAGAGATGCCTCCTATCATGTGCCTGGAACAATCACTTTCATAAACAAATAAGTTAATGGAAGTCCTCCTTGACTGTTCCTGCACAAGGTGAGAGAACAATTAGCCATAAGTACCCAGGCCATTGTGGTTCTGGGTATACCTGAAGAGTCAGTGAAAGAATTTTCTTTTAAAAACATTCCCTTGGTAACATCAGGGATTGGGGGTGTGGCTGCCTTGGTTGGACTGAAAATGTCCTTTTTGTTGACATCTCTGGGTTTGTGATTTTCTTTCCCAAAAACCTGTGGTTTTCTCGGTGGATTCTTATTAGAATTTTGAACTCTTATTTCTTGAAATTGTTTGGAGTGTTTCTTGTACACTCCAGTAGGCTTGAAAGACAAGTTCACAACTTTTGAAACATTCCACCTGTCATCCTTCCTCCAACCATTTGATTTAGCTGAACCAACTGGATTTGGATGGATGGGTGATTTTGAAACAGTTTTGAAAACAGATTTTAAAACTGTTTTTGGGGATTCAGCAGATTTTGGTCTCCAAGCTGTTTTCACAATTGATGGTTCATGTTTAGGTGACTTGGGCTTTGGGCTCCATTTGGGGACATTTGGCTGTGGTTTGCCCTGCTGCACCTTTTGGTTTGAAGGTACAGTCTTTGCTGCTGCTCTAGCATGTATCTTTGCCTGTGAGGGTGGTGATGTGGACTTTTGCACCTTGGAATTTGAAGGGCCAAACTTGGGTTTTGGGCCAACATGTGTTTGGCCTAATGGGACAGTCTTTTGTTGGACTTTCTTGGGATAGTAGGGCTCATAAGGGCGGTGCAGACAGTTTCTTGCCATGTGTCCTGGTTGGCCACACACATGGCAGGATTGTTTCTTTGGATACACGGGAGCCTGTGGTTGGTTCCGCCCAGTGGATATCCAAGTTGGCTTTGAAGCATTCTTATGGATCCAAAGGGTTTTACCATGGGGCTTTGTGCTCAGTATATACTCCCGCTGTATTGGTTTGAATTGGTCATATGCAGAGTTGACCTCTGGGTACGGGACAAATTCCCGAGGTTTTGTGTCCCGTACTTTCTGCACATTTGGAGTGGGACAGTTCACACTCCCCTCAGATTGTTTCACATCACCTGTGGGTTTGGGAACATCATTCTGTGGTCCCTTACCCCTTCTTAAGATTCTAACAGTTCTTAGAGGTTTCACAGGTTTCAAATCACATTTACCAAGATTAAACACACCACATTCAGAAAGTTTAGCACAAACATTAGACTTAGAAGTTTTTGACTCAGACATGACAAAAGTTTCAGGTTTCTCAAAATCAGAATTTGTAACAGAAAATTCAACTTCAGACTTCAAGGGACTCTTAGTGGACTCCTTGCAATTAACTACCCCTGCTTCATGTTTACCTTTATCTGCACAAGAAGTAAAAGTGTTAGTAAGGTTGGAAACAGGAGCAGAAATTTTAATGGGACAAGCTGCCAATTTCTTTTCAATTTCAGCTTTAGCATCCAAGTTGGTCTTAGAACATTCATAGTCTGAGATCATTTCATGCATCAGAGGCATTGGTACAGTGTGAGTGGACTTTTCATCTTTTATTTCGGTACCGAGACCCAAACCAGAGCTGGCTTTTAGATGACGCATACGAGCGTCTGTGTTGTAGAAAAGTGAGCTAGCCTTCATCATTTCTGACACAATTTTATCGTTTCGCTCAACTTTGGTTTGTGATGTTTCTAATTGACCTTTAAGTTGTACAAGTTCAGCTTTCAATGTGACAATTTCTTCATTAGCAACTCTTAGATATGTGGTTTTATTACTCAAGTCCCTTTGAAGATTTTTTATGTCAATTTTAGCAGCTTCGAGTTTCTCACTTAAGTTTTTACTCCTACTTTTGTATTCTCTCAATTCTCTATCAATAAATTCACGATTTAATGTTTCATTGAAAAACTTAGTTTGCCATTCTTTAGATTCATTGAAAATAGATTGACATTTAGGGTTAAGACATACCTCAGAGCTACTGGCAGATACAGAATTACCTGGAAGAAAGGATGCCATGAATGTCTTTGATTGAACTTTTGGATCAAATAGTGGGTTTTCGATCGGAAAGTGGGTTTGGATCGAAAAGTACTTTTTGATCGGACAGGGGGTCGGTCGAAAAGCACACTTCTCGATCGAAAAGTGTCAGCGGATCGAAAAGTCTCAGTGGGGACTTTCCGATCGAGAAGAGAAGCTGATCGAAAAGTCACAGGGGGACTTTCCGATCAAAATGCTCTGATCGAAAAGTCACAAGGGGACTTTCTGATCGAAATGGGCTGATCGAAAAGTCACAAGGGGACTTTCCGATCGAAATGGGCTGATCGAAAAGTCACAAGAGGGACTTTTCGATCGACAGATGGCTGATCGAAAAGTCACAAGTGGACTTTCCGATCGAAATGGCGCGACAGAAAAGGGTTTTCGATCAGCCTGGCTGATCGAAAAGTCACAGGCTGGGTCGAAAAGTCACTAAATCTCGAGCAATTGGTCACGACCACTTCTGATTTTTTCGAAACCTGCAAAAAACAATTTTCCGAACCTTGCTACTGCGAAAAACACCACAAAACTCAAACGGTTAGTTGACAAAAACTTGAATCGGATATCGCGAGAGCCATGAAACTTGCGTTTCTTGGCTCTGATACCAATTGTAAGTCCCGAAAAACAGTCCAAACACGATATCTAACCTCGATTGAGAGTGCGGAATCCAAACAATCGAGTGATTCAAGAAGAGCGATAAAGGAAACGATAAACACAATGATAAAACTAATAAAACCTGGAATAAAGTGCACACGATTAATAATCTTCTGGTACACAAGAATTCTTCCTAGCTCCACGCAATCTCCTTCTCTCTCTATCAAAATCGTGAACCCTTGATATGAGGGATTAAGTTTGCTTTTATAACAAACTTAACCCTAATCCCTCTAAACTGGACCGGGCCCAATATCTAAACCCAATTACAAACTAGCCCACATGACATTTTACTAACTATTACAAGCCCAATACTATAAGTAACATTTAATATCACAAGCCTAGGGGAAGATTGTAGAGCCTAGAATTATGAGGCTTGCAATATTAAATGTTACTTATAGTATTGGGCTTGTAATAGTTAGTAAAATGTCATGTGGGCTAGTTTGTAATTGGGTTTAGATATTGGGCCCGGTCCAGTTTAGAGGGATTAGGGTTAAGTTTGTTATAAAAGCAAACTTAATCCCTCATATCAAGGGTTCACGATTTTGATAGAGAGAGAAGGAGATTGCGTGGAGCTAGGAAGAATTCTTGTGTACCAGACGATTATTAATCGTGTGCACTTTATTCCAGGTTTTATTAGTTTTATCATTGTGTTTATCGTTTCCTTTATCGCTCTTCTTGAATCACTCGATTGTTTGGATTCCGCACTCTCAATCGAGGTTAGATATCGTGTTTGGACTGTTTTTCGGGACTTACACTTAAACACTTTTCAATTTTTTCAAAAACATTTTCATCTTTAAGACATGATGAACTTGAAACAAACATTGGAGCTTCAGCGAAAGTAACCTTCTTCTTAGACTTATATTTCTTCTTCTTAGCTGGTGTTGCAAACTTTGAATATTCAAGCATTTCAGCTTTTGAATCAAGAGGAAAAGAAGTAAACTCAGATAAATCCACCGGTTGAGGAACCTTGTGAATATCATTTTCTTTGGAACTATCCTCACTCTGATCTTGCTTATACAAGAAATTCAACAAAGTAGGTGATAAATTTGCAATTCTTCACTCGCCTTTGTAATCCCAGAATTCCAGCTTTAATTCAGAAACTTTCTGTTGAGCAACAAACACCTTTTTTTGAGACTTGATGAATTTTTCATTAAGGTCATTGTACTCATAAGTTTTCAACTTTCTGATTTCACATTCAGCTAAGACTTCTTCTGTAACTTTCTCCCACTTCTTTTTGAATATTTCCACATCCTTTGTTAAAACTTCATTTTATCTCGAAGAAGAACATTGGAATCCTGAAGTGTAGACAATTTTTCTTGATGTTTCTCAATTGTAGCAGCAGATTCAACAATAAGTGCATTAGCTTTTTCATACTTTTGTTGAACTGGATAACTTTTCTCAAATAGATTTTCAAAATCTTGTGCTGCATCTAATGCTTAAGCTTTGCCCTTTTCACATTCTTCAGCCAATTTACTCTTTTCTTTTATCATATCTTCATGAACATGAACCAATTCATAATATTTCTTTTAAAATTCTTCCAATTCTTTCTTTAGCACCACAATCTCTTCACTCGATAATTCAGAACCTCTTTCTATACTTGCATTCTTGTTGCGTAACTTCACACATTCAAGACATTTAGATTCTTCGACCTTTGAATTATCAATTACCTTTGGCAAAACCTCTTTGACCAATGATATGCTTGAATAAGAATCCGAATTAGTGAGAAGACTATCATCATCATGACGATCTGCCAAAGCAACAATATTAGGAGCATGTGATAATTGTCCTGCAGAATTTGCATTCCAGGCAAACTCATTTGGATGCCAAAATATGTCTGTCATTTTTGTATCAAGAGAACCAGATAGTTTTGATCTTTTTGATCTTAATTTGAAGATTGAATCACCAAATAAGCATGTTGACCAGTCTTCAATTTATTATCAATTGAACTTGGACATTCACGTGCAAAATGTCCATATACGAGACATTTGTAACACTTAACGTTTGATTTGTCCAATCCAATCTTACCATCCTGATTTAATCTCTTATTTCCAGTTCTACTAAAATATTTCTACATTTTTCGAACTTACATAACATATTGCCAATTCAGATCCATTTCTTCCAAATGATCATAATCGATCTGATCATAATCTTCATTTGTCAATTCTGCGTTACTTACTGAACCAGTAATAACTCCAAAATATGAAGATACCAATGCAGACATTAAAGCCATATAATCATCGATTGTTTGAGCAGATAAAGCATTTTGAGTTGAAGAACTAGGAATTCAAACAGTACAACCAGTAGATTAACTAGAATTTTCAGATTTACCTGCAATGAATGTTGTAGGAGGTGCAAAATTAACAATATTTGACTTTACAGCATTCATGGTTGAATCATTTTCACCATGATACATAGTAGGATTTTGGATTTCTGTAGGAAGTGATTTATTCATTGTTAACTCCATATCCCTTGCTTGTATTCTTTGAATCTGATCATTGAAAGACAAAACCGAATACTCTTTATCATGAGTAATCATCACCACATAATTTTCCCATTTCTCAGGTAAAGCCTCTATAATATTTTCTTTTAAATCAGCATCTTCCTTTGTAAGACTCACCAAACTCATCTCACTCATCAAATGTGCAAATCTTGCAATCAGATTTGAAATCGATTCAGTTTGATAATGTTTGAAACTATCAAACTCCTTTTTCAAAATCTTTTGATGACTTTTCTTGTATTGTTCATTACCCTCATTTCTTTTCTTCAACGCATCCCATAAACATTTCGATGTATAGTTAGCAGAAAATTGATGTAATAATTCTTTAGGCATTGCCATTGTCAAAGTACCATATGCCTTCTTCTCAGCTTGATACGCTTTCTTTTGTTCCGGAGTGAATATTCTTTGAAGAATCGGCTCTCTAGAAGCATCCTTAGGATAGATATTATTGTTCAGTGAAAGCCCACCACATATTAACATCGTTTGTATCAACATACGCTTCAAACCGTTTAACCCAATTATGATAGTCTTCCAATTTTAACAATTTGGGAACTTTCTGACTTGTTCCAATTTTATTATCATAGGTCATCATTGTTTTCATTGTGGCCTGTATCGAATTCTGAATTGCAGCAAACGCTTGATAATTACTCATCTTTTCCGAAAACTTGTACACAAAAAAAACTTCAAACCCAAAAATGAAGGTCTTAAGGTATTGAAACGGAGGGTACTGGCTGTTAGGCGAGTAAAAGTGTAGATCTCTTCGAGACGGTCATTTTGGCTAGTATTAGCTCCCGTAACTCTTTACGGTTCTCAAGTTACGTCAGTTTTAGTAAACCATCCAAAAAATATTGATTACTGTTCACCCGAACTGAACCCGAACTTGAATTTACTTATCCAAACTTATCCGAACTCTTCCGAACCGTGACTTTGGATGAACTAACTAAATCTGAAATTTAAAGTAGCCGAACCTAAACCGAAATGGAACAAAATATCCGAACTTGAGCCGAACTGGATACGAATTCTCAACCAAACACTTCCGAACTACCACTTCGTTTGAAAATCAGCCAAACTAGATCCAAACTGTGAGTTCGGAGTGGTTATTTTTGTGAAATTTCAGATCTCAGCCGAACTCGATACGAACTGAAACATGTTCAACTCGAATTTCGTGATTTTCAGTGTTTTTGGACAAGATTTTCAACAGGGACTCAGATAAACTCAGAAGGAACGCTTTAGGAGAAGATTTTTCACAGAAAGCACACTCGAGATGATCAAACGAGTACAAAATCGATTAGATTTTGTAAAAACCCCAAACAATTTACTCAAAAAGATAAAAAACAGAGATTTCCGATCAGTAGAATGAACCTAATGCTCTAATACCACTTGTAAATGCGTGAGCGGTGGATCGTCTACTCGGTCGTGATGAAATCAATGTAAAACATATGAACACGATGAGTAAATACATAGGATTTGTATTAGCCACAAAGAGATTACACAGAAAACACACACAGAAGATATGACAAGAAGTCTTGAATTCTATATAAGACAAGCTATTTATAGTTGAACTTCAAAATGCAAAATCATGACCATCCGAACTGCCAGTTTGGAAAAGTTCGTGTGAGTCCAAACTGGATATTCACCTTCAGTTCGGACAGCACAACTTTGTAGCCTTTTGTCTTGTATTTGATACTTCACATGACGACCTAAAATTGTGCATCAACAGTGCTGATTGATAAAATAAGATAAGGAAATGAGATAGATACGTGTTTTATATCAAAGGTAATTGATATATATGATATTAGAATGATATACCTATTTAAAAGTTAATATGATAGAAATAAATGATAACTGGAGGAAAATGTCTTTATGTGATTGCGTTATGTTAAGCTCATGTGAATATATATATATATATATAGGATCATTTGAGAATCAATTGGTTTTGAGATCTTTTGAGAATCATTCTAAGCCACTAGTTTATATATATGCAAACCCCCCCCCCCCCCTAATAAATTATAGTGGTGCCCACCTAAAATTAGTGGTTGAGATTTAGTTCTCAAAAGTTCTCAAAATAAAAAAATTCTCATATGAACCTAATCCTATATATATATATATATATATATATATATATATATATATATATATTCTTGAACTGCATAAATGCATGTGAAATAATCACTTGATGAATATATACGTGAGGATACGTGCTAGAATAATTAAACATGTGAAAAATAGATAAGAACGTATCTTTACGTTAAAAGGATTCTTAAAAATAAATAAAACATAACGTATTCAATATTTATTATACGCATCCCGAGGCTTAGAAAGTATTAGAAATATACCCTATCATGATTTGGGACATGAAATAATAAGTATGTGAAAGTTAGAGGGGCTAAAACGTAAATTAATGAAAAATATATATATATACATATATATACGTGTGTGTCTATCTATTATCGAACATATCCCGAGCCTTAGAAACCTTGAGAAGAAGAGCTGCTCGCGTATCGCGTAGCCATGTCGCCTCCCCGGCGCATACGCGTAGAATGCAGCGGCAGCAGAAAAATTACAGGTCGTGTTTTTTGCCACGACTCAAGCTTATTCTTCACGTTTAAGCTATATACGCATCAAATTTGACCAAATAGTCACCCCCACACGTGTTAGGGACCTAAAACGCAGCAGATAGGTATAAATAGAGGTCGAAATCAGCCTAGATCCTCACAGTTTCACAAATACTCTGAAAAACCATTATACGAACCAGCCTCTTCTTCTGTGAAATTCAGCCAAACGACGAGGAGTTACAATAACCTCTTTCATATTTTGTTAATTCGATATCTAAGTTAGGTTTCTAAAAAAAAGTGTTAGAATTAGGGTTCTTGAGCTTGTTTTTCTAAACTGGGTGATCGGGTGGGAATTAGGGTCTGAATTTTTATAGGTAATTCTAAAATAATGTATTTTAGTAAATCCCTAAGTTTAATTCAGATTTGGAAAAGGTTTGGTAATGGTTTTGTAAACGGGTCAAAATTAGGGTTTTCGTATCGTTGTTCTGCCAAAATTGGGTAAACGATGTTAAAATAAGCTTTGATATTTTAAATAATATTATAAAATGTTATATTGAACAATACCCTAAGTTGGTTTGAAATAAAAATGAGTTTTGATAAAGAAATGAGAAAAACGGGAAATTAGGGTTTTGAAATATGATTATTTAATATAAAATAATTCAGAGGGTATGGGGACTTGATTTTTGGTAAGGTAACATGTTTTTATATATATAAGGATATATGGGTTTAAAATGGATAAATGATAAAGTATTAAAGATACCAAGTTAATCGGATATTTAGAAGTTTGTGCATACCGGAAGGGTAAGCGCCTGTACACTAGGGTTTCTGGTAAAGTGGGGTGTCGTATAATTTCCAACTGGGACCTGGCATACCTCACTGGGCGATCCCGGGGTGAGCGTTTACTTATAGGAATGCGCGTCTTCGTATTATCAGTAAAAATAGGTATTTTGCCTATAAGGGCTTTTGGTCATTTTGACCTATAAAAAGGATCATCTGAATAATAAACAATATTAAGATAATAAAAGATAGAAATAAACATAGAAAATGTTTATTGTATAAAACATTGCGTTAACGCCGTACGATATGCAAATTAGGTTGAATCGGGAATCGTTGCGGGAGTTCTGTCCAAGTAAAACTGGTTAAAGAGATAAGGTGAGTTCTATGGGCCCACTCTTAAATGTTTTAATGTTTTAAATGTTTTCGGGCTGATATACATACAATATTATGAAAATGCATTCAAGTGTTTATATATGAAATGTTCTAAATTGTTAAAGTGTTAATTGTTAGATGGATATATTAAACTGTTGAATTGTTGTTGGATTAATATATATACGTGAACTATTATGGAAATGCATTAAAATGCCTATATGTGAAATATCTTAAATTGATAATCGTTTAAAAAGGCTTTTGGGCTAATATATATATGATATGTTATGAAATTGATCCTAAATCACTTATGCGTGTTTTTACGCAATTATAATGACTGTGATATGATATGTGTTATACTTGCTTTGAAATTAAATACTCGAGTGATAAAGGAATTGTTAGTAGACATTAAAGTGAATATGTATATATAATGAGAACAGGTGATGCATTTGCTTTATTATTATGTGGTGGATACACTGCGGTACTTCCTATATATAAGCATAATAATATTAGTTACCTGGTATATCGAAAGTGTGGTGGATATGCCGCTGGTACATCCTATATATAAACTCTAACGGTAAATTGGGGGATGTCAACTTATTGTAGTATATGAATGCCTTATCGCTGTCTACTAATAACCCTAAGTCACTTGGGTATTTAACTAGGGGCGGGTAGTAGTACAGGGGGAGTTAGGAAGTAGTATTACTCCATGGGGTTAGAGATCACTACAAATAGAAGGGGGGGGGGGGGAAGCTACTGTCCATTATAGAGAATTCCCTAGAAGGGTAAACTCGGCAGTTAGCAGAAACAGGAAAACGGTACGACTGTCCATTATAGGAAATGCCCTAGAAGGGTAAACTCGACAGTTAGCAGAAAAAGAAAATGGTGCGACTGTCAGTTATAGGGAATGCCCTAGAAGGGTAAACTTAGCAGTTAGCAGAAGGGAGAGAACAGTGCGACTGTCTGTAACAAGGAATACCCTAGAAGGGTAAACTCGGCAGTTTGCAAGAATGGTATCTCTGCTTATACATTAGCAGGGTTTAGACTGATAATAAATGTTGGGGTTATAAAAGGGGTATTAGAGGGGATATTAGGATAACAGGTAGAGGATATTTCTTGTTAAGGAATATGATGTGTTATATAATTCTGTTATGTGTTACACTTAATAAATGTTTGTGAAAAAGGGATCTTGCGGGTCTAAAGGTTTTAACCTTATAACGAGGTAAAGTTTTTAGAATATAGAACTCACCAGCGTAAGCTGGCCTTTCCAAAATGTATGTATGTCAGGTCAAGGTGAGGCTTCGAGTAGCAATGGGAAGGCCCTTGTGATAAGGGATTAGAGGGGCAAGCTATCGGAAAGGAGGTTTTGCCAAGCTGGCATAGATAGAGTAATAAAACGTAGTAATAGTATCATTTTCTTATGTAAATTATCTCTCTTACTTGTAGTACTTGGCTTATAAATAAAAGTTCAAAATTTCCGATGCTTAGTTATCTTTGTTGATACCTTGTGTTCATGAGTATATTCGATGCATGACCCCTCCTAGAGCCAAGTCTGGGAGTGGGCGTCACACCTTTAGATGGTTGCAAGCAATCACTGTTAGCCTGAGACTCGAAAGACAAGTTAAGCATGGGAGGGAAAGATCCTCCAGCTCAAACTAGGACTGACCAATTCATCATAGGAATCCCCAGTCCTCCCTCGTTTATTTATGGTGTAAAGGAAGAAGTTCATGTGTGGACTGTAGGTGAGCAACTAGTAGGAAGTTGTCGTTAGTAGTCCGAGCAGAATTAATTCTTCCCCAGGTGGTTGGGGGTATTTATACACTTACATTTTTGTCATGAGGCGTCGTTAATGCATTACCACTATAGCTGAACTTGGGCTTTGAAGTCGCAGGCTGCAGGTCCCTATTTTGGGTAATGGTGGACAATGATTGGCATCGGATGTCTCCGGTCTGGAGTGTGTTGTTCCTAAGACCAGGTGTTGGCTGATATAATTGTTTTGGCCGTTTAGGCCTCGCGGGGCCGAAGAGATTTTTTAGGTTTCGAGGGCCTTGTGGTCTCTGATGTATTGGGTTTGTTTAGCCTGTGTTAGGGGTATCCGGTCAGGACATACGTCATCATAAGTAACAAGGTTATCTATACGATTGGAAAGGGAACTAAATTTTCGAATTTAGGGAATAACCTGCGAATAAGGTTTACTTGAGATAAAGAAAGAAAAGGTTTTAACTGTAAGCAATAAGGTTTACGGGAGTTTTAAGGGGGGAAACGGTTTAATTGTATGAGAACTAGATTGGAATGGGAATAAAGGTTTGGGTCGGGTCGATTCGTTCGGGATAGGGAAGAACTCAAGAATAGAATGACGCGCTTGAAATTGTGTATTTGTGTTTCATGTATGCGATTGGGAACTGAACTTGCGAATAAGGTTAGTTGAGGTAAAGATAAAAAAAGGTTTTAATGTAAGTAATATAAGGTTATCTATACGATTGCAATGGGAACTGGACTTTCGAATTTAGGGAATAACCTGTGAATAAGGTTTACTTGAGTTAAAGAAAAAAACTGCTTTAACTGTAAGCAATATGGTTTACGGGAGTTTTAAGGAAAAAAACGGTTTAATTGAATGCGAACTAGATTCGAACATGTAACCTGAAACAAACCAACGTGCTACGAACTTTAGCAAAGCTCCATGTGTCATCGAGCTAAGAGGAAATTTATGAAATATTTGTTGGGGTTGGGCTTATATACAGTCCACTACGGTTTCAAAATTCATCAGGTTCGGTTGACCCAACCCTCAAAGGGTGGCTCCACCCCTTAGGAAATGTTGGTCACTGATGTGCTCGGAACGACACTAAAAACACTAATAAAATAGACCTAAAACCTAGACCTAAGACACACCTAATTTTACCGAAATAACCTAAACCGAACCGAACCCTAAGGCAGTGAACCTGTCGGATTATAGTAAAGCTAAGGTAAGACCGGAATGTCGAACCTAGGACACTATATAGACAAGACTTAACCTAGACCTAAGAAATGGAAATACTGAGTAATTTTTTATTTTGATTTAAGATTTGATTTAACTAAAATTAAATAAGCAACGAGCAAACAGACGAAAGCAGGAAACTTTGGGGAAATTCAAATGAGAAAGAGGCACCACCTAGACCTAGACTCTTATTCAACACTCAGAACTCAACTCGGTTATAGAAATCCTGATGGCGGTTAGTTCACATTTTAAGTCCTTCCTAACAGATAATCCTACACTCGGACAAGAGTTCACACTTTGGGTGCTTCCTACTTCAGCTAAACCTAACCACCCTCGAAGCTAATCTAAGGCACCTTAGGCTAACAGGAACTACCATTAACACACTGCAATGATTTAGAATAGCAAGCTAGACAATTGACCTAGGGAACTTCCTTTTGGGACAACTCTATCCTAAGCAATTAACCAACCCGACTACCCAATAGCTATCACCCTTTTAAGTCTATTTAGCTAGCTACACACAAGATTCAAATTATTAAATATCAACCAAACCTATGACTACAAACAAGCAATCATGTCAATTTGCAAGCATAACCTACAATTTAACTACTTTACCCAAACCGGAAGACATCCGCAAGCAAAGCAAGATCTAGCTAATAACTAACAATCTAAATCAAGTATATATATGCAACATCACAGCAAGTCAATGGGATTGAAAAGATTATCAGACATCAATCAGATAACTAAAAACCGAAATTGAAGTTGTAAACATCAAACAATAGTCATAATGGTCTAGGTGGTGGCATATTACTTAGCCAACCACCATGATAACAGCAAAATCACAAATAGAATCTGAAATCTCAGTGCAATACATGGTTTTAATTAAATAAAAACTGGAAACCGAAAGTAAAGATGGAACCGGGTTAATGATTTTGATGATGAAGTGATAGCCCGATTGATCTCCACTTGATTCCAGCCCTCTCTATCTTCGAAATCGCCTCTGGTCGCTCTGCAAATCGTCTGGAAGTCGAAGTCCCTCGAATACAAACCCTAGAGTCGAATTTATACCAATTAAGCAAAATCTGCGGGAAAACACCCTCCAAGCGTATCGCTTGGAGGTCAGAAAGTGGTAGGCGATACGCCTACTGCCTGAATACGCCAAACTAGTCGGGTCAAACCGACTTAAACCATCCGTTGACTTTTCCCTAGCAAGCGTATCGCTTGCAGATTGCTCTTCACCAGGCGATACGCCTGGTGCTCTTTCTTTAGCACTTCTTCTCTGATTTCTCTTCAAAACTTGTCCTCTTCACACTTGGCCCCGGGAATTTATTAAAAACCTAGAGAACATATAAAAGAAATAAAAACGACCCAACGACTCAAACTTAACTAGAAACAACTAAAACAAACGCAAACCGACTCAAATTGACTCAAATGTAAACACAAAAGACACCGGAAATGAGATGTGTTTGCAACACATCAGTCACCCTGATAGACAGAAAAACAAATGTATATGCGAGTGAATGTGTTTAAAAGATCATGTCGAACACGAGGCGTACGTGTTCTCGTCTTTTTGTGTATATTTATGTTCGTTTCATCCATAGCTGTTTACATACAAGTATTAGATTAAACAAGGTTTAAAGCCTGCGGTGCGTTGCGCACGCCACGGGAAAAAAGGCAATGCGAATAATTAGTTTAAAAAAAGTTGAATAGTCATAACTGATAACAAATATAGGTTACTATTACATCATAAAAATATCGATTCAACCGAAATCACAAAACAATAAAACATCACCTATATAGCCATGTGTAATGACTATTGAATGCCTTAGTTTTGAACTAAAAAATCAAAAAGTATATACATTACCTCGGTTCCTTATAAGATAGCAAATAGGTGTTTCATAATGTTGGACCACATCTAAATCATCATCAATTAAAGGTAGCTTTTCTAGCAATGGCACCCCAAATCCCACGCTTAGGTTCATTTGAATTCTTCATTGATGTGTTATCAAATCTTGTTAAAATGTGGGGAAAAGGGGTTTTAAGTACCACTTGTATAAAAATAAATTTTGGGTTCGGTTTACAGTACCTAAAATAGCTTTAATGTAGGGATGAGCATGGGTACCGTACCCGTACCTGACCTGTCCCGGTCTCGGTTGGTACCGATCCCGTTTTAATTGAAAAGTGGGTACCGATTCCGGTACCTAATTTATCGGTACGGGTACCAGGCCGGTACGGATACCGGGATTTAGGTACTATACCCGTTTGGTATCCTGTAAGCTTTTCGATACGTTTTATTAGGTAACTATAACACACACAATTCTTAAACGGCAGGAATAAGAGCTTGGAATTATTCAAAATGCATTTCCCATTTTATCACTATTTAATATATAATAAAAAATTGGTGAAGGGAAGTTACTTCATAAAAAATTACTCTAGTTTCTAACGCACAATGTCTATCCATATACCTTCGTTATATCTGCATGGGTGCCTCTTCATTATATCAACATCAGAGGATAAAAGTGAGATAAGTTTAACTTCATATAATGGTAAATGATGTGAATAAAACCTGTGATAGAAGAATAGTAAACCAATTATGTCCTCAATACTTAATATCCATCACTACTGCCAGGGGGCGGATCTAGGAAAGAAAATCAGGGGTAGCGGGGACTAATGGGGGTTCGGGGGCAGCGCCCCCGGAATTTTTTTAGGTAATTAGCGGGCTTTTGATCATATTTTCAAGGGCTTTTGATCATATTTTTAGGTAAAAACCATAAAATTTCTTCCAGGGGTCACGAAAAATTCGTTTCAGGGGTCGCAAAATACCAAAAACGTAAAACCCCGAAAAAATTTCCTTCTTCGCGTTAACGGTTCAGGGGTCGCGGGGGCTACACCTACCCATAGGGTAGGTCCGCCCCTGACTACTGCAGTAACCAAATTACTTAATATCCATCTTAACAAAAAAAGAAAAAAAATACACACCATGTCATATATTAAAAACTACACTACTGCAGTAACCAAAACGAATGATAAACCATTTGACTCATAATAGTGTTGTGGATTGATCCAAGTATTACATACACAAAATATTAGTAGAGTAGTACTACCAATCAAAATAAATGAAACACTTCAATGTAATATTCACTAATCGTCATGCATCATTCCTTTTCCTTTTTCATTTTGTTTGCTAATCACATCCTCAATTTCTATTAAATAAGCAAAAAAAAAATGTTGGTATATGTTATTAAAAAACAAAACCAAGTACAAATTAGTACTACTATTACCTATGGCAATATCATCATCCTTTAGGATATCATCTATGTCATCCAAAATTGGATTTCTTGATTTTCTGACCCAATCTTGAGTGCAAACCAATGCTTCGATAATCTTGGGTGACAACCGTGTTCTATAAGCGTCTAGTACACACATATATGGTTCGAATCTTTTTTGTTTGGAAAACATTTTTTTATTCGGATGATTTTGGTCCATAAACAAGTTTTATTGGCTTTTTCAGAAGACAAATATTTGTTTATTTTCGAAAATTTTCTACGGGTGGAGCAAAAATTTAGTGTTACGTATTTCCGGCTAAATTTGACAATCCCATCCCCGCACTTAAATTGCACATTGCCCTCAATGTGCTTCTGCTAGCACAAAATAAAAGCAACAGTGTGATTTAAATAGTTTAAGGGTAAGAAAATTGTCACCGACTGTACTGTTCAGATATGGATTCTGCCTATGAGGTTGCATTGCCTTGGCCGAAGCTTCTAACTCTGGCTCATCTTTTCCTCAGTTGTCTTCTTTATTTATTACCTACACTACTAAGTTAAACTATGAAATACTTGTACTAGAGATCCGATAAATCTGCCCGCGTCTCAGTACGAATATTTCCTACTACTCTAAGCTCAGAGTTACACTCGGCGAACCTCGATCTCTAGTACTAGTAACTAAACTACTAGTACTAAAAATAAAAACTAAATAAACTAAGATAGATATATAACAAGAAAAGTGAAAAGAAAAGGAAGGGGCAGAATTCTGACTGTTTTGGTTATGTGTTCTTTGAAATTCGTCCTATTCTCAATCCTTTTACTTTAGACTTCCATGGTAAGCCACCATGGCGCACCACGTTTATTGTACGGGTCTGCTGGCTAGACCCGCAGTTCCGGTCTAGAAGAGTGATAGTGGGGGAGAGGCTTCCTCCATTCTTTGGTATGCGAACTCTAGGCCTGACTCGATACTGTCCACCACCTATAAGGTGCTATCCATTTTCTTACCTACGTCGAAAGTTGCTTCATGGTCACCGAACTTGATCGTTAGCGTGCCACTGCTCATGTTTACCACTGCTTGTGTTGTTGCAAGGAATGGTCTTCCGAGGATAAGGGGTACCTCCTTGTCTTCTTCCATGTCCAAGATAACAAAGTCTGTAGGATAAATAAACTCTCCTACCCGGACTAAGAGGTTCTCAACGATACCTGAAGGGTACTTCACTAACCGGTCTATAAGTTGGATGCTCATTCTAGTGGGAGTGGGTTTACCAAGGTTCTGTTTGTTGAACATGGAGGATGGCATAAGGTTTATGCTGGCCTCCAAGTCAGCAAGTGCATTTGAAACCTTAATATCGCCTACTACACAAGGTAGTGTGAAGCTGCCAAGACCTAGTTTCTTTCGGGGAATGGTGTTTAAGAGAATGGCAGAGCATTCTTCCCCTAGGCTAATAGAGTTGAGTTCCACAATCTTGCACTTGTTAGTCAGGAAGTCTTTCATGTATTTTGTGTATTTCGGCATCTGTGAAAGAATAAAAACAAAAGGTAAGTTAATATGTAGTTGTCTGAGAAGGCTCATGAACTTACTGAACTGTTCCTCATTCTTTGCTTTGTTAAGCCTGCTGGGGTAAGGAATTCCACTACGTCAAAAAGTGGCTTTAGCCATGGTTTTTTCGAAAACACCTAGCCACTGTTTTGAAAAAAAAGTGACCAAAGGTAAGAAACACTAGTTTTAGCCACACATATTTTGTACCCGTGGCCAAATAGCCAAATATATAGCCTTTGAACCCTTTTAGTCACGTATTTTTTTTGTTTATGTGACAACAACAATCAGGTGTAGTGGCTTTAGCCACTGTTTTACAAAAATATGTGGCACTTATTTATCACACTTAAAAAAGAGTGGCGAAATACACCAAACGGCCACAGAATTTTTATGATTTTTTATTCGTGTGACCAAAAAGGAATGTATGACCACGCTTAAATAATGTTGTGTGAAGGAAGAGTAGATTTTGTTACTTAGTAAATTAAAAAAAATATTAAGTATATATTATGCGTGTCTAAATGTGAGCAATGGCCACGCTTTTTACTTAGTTATGTGGCTAAAATCTAGTAATATGGCCACTGTTATTAGGTTGTGTGACTAAGTAGTAGGTTGTGAGTGACAAAAATCTATTACCTATGGCCACATATATTAACCGTGACTATATGGTAGGTTGTGAGTGAAAAAAATCTATTTTATGGTCACGGTAAAATATTAAACGCGTGGCGAAAAGAGACGATTTGTTTCCCACTAAAACAACGCGCTGTTTTCGTTTACACCAATTCGAGCGTGTTCAAATCTGCTACCCTATATATCATCATCATTGTTATTTTCTTTTACCGCCATCCCTTTCTTGATCTCAAATTCTCTACACCAATTCGTTTACACCAATTCTGGTATCAAATGGCCGATAATCAACGCTCCCTTAATTACTGGAATGTGAAGAATAATCGTATTTTTTTGGTTTACAGTAACAGGAGAAGAAGATCATTCAAGTCCCATAAATCTGTTATTAAAAACAACGATGAGAACCTCATGAGGCAACTCCATGAGCAGGAGATTCCTGATTGTTTTGCCTACTCTGTTGAGGCAACGGAATTATTCTGTGTCCTTGATACAAAATTCAATGAATCTGTATCCGAAGAAGATGAAGAAGATGAAGATGAAGAAGATGAAATTTTCCAATCTTGGGAGTATTTAAGTTCTACTAACCAGATTCAAGTGAAATACATGAATACAAAAGAGAGTACGCTCCTACCCGGAATAAGAGGTTCTTAGCGATACCTGAAGGTTACTTCATTGACCGGTCTGCAAATTGAATGCTCATCATAGTGGGAGTGGGTTTACCAAGGTTTAGTTTGTTGAACATGGAGGATGGCATAAGGTTTATGCTAGCCCCCAAGTCAGCAAGTGCATTTGAAACCTCAATATCGCCTACTACACAAGGTAGTGTGCAGCTGCCAGGATCTATTTTCTTTCGGGGAATGGTGTTTGAGAGAATGGTAGAGCATTCGTCCCCTAGGCTAACAGAGTTGAGTTCCTCAATCTTACGCTTGTTAGTCAGGAAGTCTTTCATGTATTTTGTGTATTTCGGAATCTGTGGAAGAACTTTAACAAAAAGGTAAGTTAATATGTAGTTGTCTCAGAAGGCTCATGAACTTACGGAAGTGTTCCTCATTCTTTGCTTTGTTAAGCCTGCTGGGGTAAGGAACCTTTGGACACTTCATGACTTCTTCTATAGCTACAGGAATAGGTGCTTTAGTTTGTTTTCGAGAAGGTGGGGTTGGTGTTGTTGAGCTCGGGACAGCTTCCTCGCGTCCAACCCTTCGGCTACGGAGTGTGATAGCATTGACCATTGCTTTGGGGTTGGTTTCTATGTTGCTAGGGAGAGAACTTGGGGCTCTTTCACCTACCGTTTTGCTATTTAGCCAAGTTGCTTCTCGAGTGTCTTGATAGAGGCTTGCTGGTTTCAAAGTTCAGCGTCATTGCTTCTGAACTTCTCTTCCATCTTCCTTTCAGCTTCTGCGAACAACCGGGATATGGATTCTTCAAGGTGAGCGAGTCCATCAGATGAACTGCTGCCTTGGTAGTTGTTTTGTCACGGCTATTGCGAGAAGTTTTGGTGGTTACTTGGTTGCTGACTGTTCCCGTTGTTTCACCACCCAGAGTTCTGATTGATCATCCACTTAGAATTGTAGTTATATTGCTGGCGAGGCTGGTTCTGCACAAAGTTGACATCTTCAGGCTTACCACCCTCCATACAACTCCAGTTTACATGTGGGCCTCGTCACCCTTCGCACCATGGAGCAACTTCTGTAGATTTGCAAGTCTCTAGCTTCTTGACTTTAGAAGTCAAGGCCCCAATCTGAGCTTTGAGGAATGTGGCTTCATCTAGAGAGTGCATACCTGGAGCTTTTGCTTTGGCACTGCGAGAAATGTGCCACTGAAAGCTGGTATGTGCAATGTCTTTGATTTTTTAGGAGACTTCCTCAGGACTTCCTTTCCCTAAAATGGCACCAGAGTTGGAGTCGAGAATCTGGCGGGTTTGCGGATGCAAACCATTGTAAAATATGGAGACTTGCTACCAGATTACCAGAACATGGTATGGGCATTTCCTCAAGACTTATTTGAAGCGCTCCCACATGTCATATAGCGATTCTTCGTCTTCTTGAGTGTAAGAGTTGATTGTAGTCAGGAGTTTGGCTGTCTTGGCGGGTGGAAAGTACTTGTAAAGAAACTTTTGAACAAGTTCTTCCTAAGTGGTGATAGAACCATTAGGGAGATTGTTCAGCCATGTTTTCGCACGGTCTTTGAGTGAGAAAGGAAACATGCGAAGTCGAACGGCGTCATTTGATGCTCCGTTGGACTTGAATGTTTCACAAACTTCAAGGAAGTTTGTGATGTGAGAATGAGGGTCTTCATCGCGCAAACCATGAAAAGTAGCAGAATTTTGGAGCATCTGCACCAACTGGATCGAATCTCAAAGCTGTTAGATTCGACACCGGGAGGAGCAATCGCTGCACCAAAGTTGACTACATTGGGCCTTAGGTAGTCCATGACGGTCCGCTCAAGAGCCACTGGGGTTGGCTTGTGGATGACTTTAACAACAGTTTAGGAACGAGATCGGAGTCTGCTGTGTAGAAATCTTTCTGGTTCAGGGAGTGGTTCTACTAAGTCTGGTTGTTGTTTTTTCATACACTACCTGAGTAGAAAAAGATAAACAAGAATTAATAGTGACTAAAGTAAGATAATACAGAAAAGGGAAACCAGTCTAAGTGGTGTGTGATCAAGATACTACCTAGTGCTGATGTACATTCTATAAAAAAAATCAAAAATTTCTAGAAAAATACCAAGTGGTAGAGATCTAGGTTTTTTTAGAAAATAAGTTGAAGAAAAATTATGGTACAAATATACAATGATTAGGCCACCAACTCAGATTTATCTCAAAATCCTCGTTTTGTGTCCCCGCTAACGGCGCCAAAAAGCTTGATGTGCTGTGGTGTATATATAAAATATAGCGTTATTTTGTGACACCTTTTTAGCATTGGAAGCTTTTAAATTTATAAAACCTGATTTACTGACAAATACTATTTCATCACATTCACGGGCAAGTGCACCCATCATGGACAGTATAGTAGTGGTAACCTGAATCGGGGTCGATCAAATACACAAAGGAAAAGGAGGGCTCTTGATACTTCATCGTTGTTGATGTCTAACCTGAGCAATCTTCAAGTGAAGAGGTAAGTAAAAATTAAAAATAATTAAACTAAACTAAATTACACGAAAAAGGTGTGCTTTGGTCTACTCAGTCACAGATAATATGATTTGGGATACTTGTTAGTGGTGAAGCTGGTACCCCGTAATTATAACTTTGTTTTAAGATTGTTTACCACCGGAAGATCAACAACCTTTCGGAATCTTAGGATGATTCACCATCTCCACGATCAGCCGTTTATGAGGAGTACGAACGTCGTGGGAAGGTGCCAGTGATAAACAAAAAAAGTGGTATAATGTCACTTACTTACAGGGTCCCTCAAACCGGCAACTTACCGTACTTGACACGTCGTCATGAACCAGCAGGGGAAGAACCCTGCGTGCCAGATTATTTTATTATAAAAATGACATTTTTAAGGGACTCTGGTCCGTTTCATTCGCACCTAACTCTCTGCATGTGTACGTCCAACGTAACCAGAGCCAAGTTCACAAACACGTACCATCTCGGCTTCCGTGAATTGACAAAATATTACCAACCCTCATTCCCAACCAAATACTTTTAGCCCGCACCTGCGTGATCAGCCGAGTTGGCTTACATAGACATAAGGACCTCGATCGTATCATGTAGCATGGGATGCGAGTCACCTTTCGGATAATGCATCGTCCCCGGATCCGGTGTCACAAGTCAGGCCTTTGGGATTTCGACTCCCCAAATGGTCTGTGATACGAATAGCACGTATATTGGTTCAGAAAATCAGTAATAAACTTTCAATAAAAAAGGTTTTTATAAAGTCATTAGACACACCTTAAAACAAGTTTATAAAAACAGTATGCCAACCCACCAAAGACTTGTTTATTCCCGAATGAGTGTAAGAATTCGACTAACACTTGTAAGATTGAGGCTTATAAATGTTAGTCTAAATATTTGCTTAGGAGATAATGAAAGATTCATAGACAAATAACAATTCATTATCACTAAAAGTTATACTTCTTACAATATTTGACGAGTAGACACAAGAACACTAGAACAAGTGGCTCAGAACAGAAAAGACGAACTAAACTAGAGACAGTGGGAGGGAAGAATTGAGCAGTTTGAAAGAATAAACTTCTGACACGGCACGGGGCGTGCTTCTGACAGCATGGGGCGTGTTGGTTCAGGCGGCACGGGCCATGTCTTCTCGAGCATGGGTCGTGCTATGTCAGAAGGTTGATTTCAAATCTTTGGTGTCATATAACACAGGGGCGTGCTCTTTGGATACGGGGGTGTGCCCTTATCAGACGCTTGATTTGTATATCTTTATGTGTAGAAGCACGGGTTGTGCCAAGCCTGGCACGGGCCGTGTTGTGTCAGAAGGCCGATTTCCAAATCTTCTTGTACGAACGGTTCTTTGCTTGATTGGGTACGGGGCGTGCTGGGTGAGGCATGGGGCGTGCTAAGCTTCAACTTTCACAAAATCTTCTGTTTTTCTTACATTAGTCGTTCCTTTTTTGATTTTGGCTTAGTAGAACCTGAAAAACTACAAAGAAGACAAAAACACTGCTTCTTTGTGATAGTTATCAAATTTTACCCAATATGCGAGGGATATTTGTTTATGAAACATTTATACTTTTAGGCACATCAATATCTGAAAGGATGCACGCATGAGAGTAAAGAAAGGAAAATTCCATCAGTATTCTTTTTATTTTGATTAAATTTTGTGGCAAAACACATTTAAGTCAGGTGTTGTGACAACTCTTACTTTCCAGGTATACATTAATATTATAATTATGTGCAATTAACTGTGATTCTATGTGCATTAGGCTAATTTGTCTAAATTAGATGACTTTACGTGCGAACATAGACAATCTAGGTCCGACAACAATTACCCGTAATGGAAATCAATCAAAGTCCCGCAACTATTCAAAATGGAACTTCAATAACAAGAAAATTTCATAAATATTAAATTGTGGAACTTTAAATATAAAAAGAACATTTTATATTTTTCTAACAATTACGTAATGTCAAACGTATTTCATCAGAACGTTTATTCGAACGACCATTCTAGTCAAACAATAACATGGTTTTTAATTCTAAAAACCATTTCAACTTCAAACAATTTATTTTTCCTTCAAACTATTTCTTTTCGTCAAACAAATTTCGTCAACTTTTAAACATAACCCGCTCACGTCAAGCAAACATTTAAATTCAAACTTGGAGTACATCGTTAGTGCACAAAAACAACAAAGCAAAATCAAGACTTGTGACATTTCCAATTAAACCCAACACTTATTTATTTTATCGATTTATATAAATATATAAATCATTCGAGATCGAGCAAAAAAAACCGACTTTCTATCCGTTTATCGTTTCGACCCAAAGAAAGTGTCGTTGGACTCGTTGGATCGACCCGGACTCAACCCGACCCGACCCGAGACCCGGTTCAGCCCAGTGAGTCCAATGGGCCTACCAGCCCATTTCTTCTTCTTTTTCTTTTCTCTTTTCCTTCGGCCCGTCTCCCGGCCCGTTTCTTTTTCTTCGCCGCCCAGCCCGGTTCCTCCCTCCTCTCGGCCCGCAGGCCCACGAGACCGGCCCGTCTCCTTATTCTTTTCTTTCCAGTTCGGGCTTAGGCCCAACCTCTCTTTTTCTTTCTCTCGACCGTCCCGAGTTCGACCCTCCTTCCTTCCATTCTTTTCTTTTCCGGTTTATTCCTCCCTCCTCCCATTCGGTTCTAACCAAAAACCCACCAAGACCCTAACCAATCTCTCTAATGGCTAGTCACAAATCAACATGCCTAATCCCTTGTGTTTCCTTGATATTAAACAAAAATGTTGCCCAAGTACAAGACCAAACCAATACCCTTTGGTTAATAGTTTTAACCACTTACACACCCAACACATTTGTCCCCCTAGCCACCCTCATGTCCCTTGTCTCTTCTCCTCTTGGACTGGTTTCCATACACCCACATACACATTCACTTGAACTCAAACACTAGCCAAGAACCAAGAGATCCAAGCCACTTCCATCTCTCTCTCTTTTCGGATTCAAACCACCACCGAGCCACCTTCCTTCTCGGCTCACATATAACCGAACCAACCACCATCACTTGACCACTTCATATAACCACTTAACCTCTCATTTCTCACATAACCCATTCAAGAACAAACACACACTTTTCTCTCTTTCTCTCATTCTCTCTCTTGCTCTCGGCTCACCATAAACCACCGCCACCACCAACTTCATTCTTCATCCTTTCACTTTCCTTTCAAGTTTCTAGGTAACCCTTAGACAAGGTAATCACTTTCTACTCTCTTTTTCTTCATTTTTCTTTCATTCCTTTCACTTATTCTATCAAAGGAATCCATCCTAACTTTCTTTTTCTTTCATCAAACACTTGGTGTTCATCATTTCCTTCACTACTTTTCTTCTCAAATTCAAGATCAAGGTTGAGTTTGGAGCTAAACTTGGAAGCTAAATCAACAACCCATCAAGTCCTTTATCGATCCAGAAAACCCTAAGTGGGGAAACTTACTTTCTTTGCTTATTTTTCTATAAATCTTCATATATATATGTCACATGTCATGTTCATAATAAGTCTTGATTTGGTTGTTGTATGACTTGCTAGCAAACATGTATGTTAGTATGGTTATGTGCTCATGATGGAAACTAGTTCATGTTAAATTTGATTATTTGAATAAAAATAAAACATAACTTGTATGTTTGTTAAAAAGTGCCACTTTAGTGACCAAGTTTGGACAACTACCATTTCTTGCATGTTAAAAATAATTTAGAACACTTAACTTGATGTGAAATATGTATACAAAATGTTGAAAATCGGATTTCATGAAAAATATATTTTTGTAAAAACTGATCAGAGATGACACACTTTCTGCGTGTCATAAAACTGCTGTCATCTGGAATATACATGTAGTATGAACACTGATCAGAGATGACACACATATTCTGCGTGTCATAAAACTGCTGTCACTTTAGAAAATATACATTTTTCCAATCTTTCAAACACTTATAGTTTTGACTCCAAAACTGAAACCAAAGTTATTTAAGGATGATTTTGAGTCATAAAAGTGTTACAAAGATCCAACCATGAAACTCTAAAGAAATGTAAACATGGAATTTTTGTGATAAAAATACCATTTATTTTCATGAAGAATTAAGTTTAAAACCTTGTGACAAACTTGTGACCACTTAGGACTTGTGATGTATTATTAGGGATGCCAAATATGTTTTTTTTTCAAACATACAAAATAATTTGAGAAGTTAAACACTTGAAAACAAAACGATTAAATATCGTAACTACGACTTTTCGGTAAAAATTATAACATATTTTTGGTTAAGAATCGAATCTAGTCCAGAATATGAAACATGCTTATTTTGATATATAAAAATGTTTTATAAAGTTCAAAGTTGGAAAAACATGTCTTATAAACAAACCGGACAAAAACTGTAACTTTTGGTTACTCGAAAACATCGGATTTTACAAGATAAACTTCCACCGATTAAATCGGCAACTTAGAACCCTAATACACATTAGAACAAGTCTACTAACAAATCCTAAGTGTTAAGGAAACTTAAAACGTCACAATACCAGTCAAATCGGTCAAACCGGTGAAACAGATAACTACCAGACGAACCAAGACTTGACTTTACCAAAATATAACTTCATATATTTTTGGAAAACATTTCTTCATAATAAATGAAAGATTTTATTTATAAATCGAAAGGGTTCAAAACCTTACAAATATTTAATAAATTAAATATTTATAATTCTCCTAACGTTTTTAAAGAAAAATAATCCATATTATTCAATATTTATTTTTCAAACGCGAAAATCTAATTATTATTTATTTATTCAAATAGGTAATAAATTTCACCAACTTCAATATTATTTATTAGCCAATAAATAATGTCCTAGGATTTCCATCACTGTCATCGGGTAATAACAGTCAAGACTTAACCTTGAACATAGAGTGAAGTATTCACTAGCTCAAGATAGCCAAACCCTAATACGTCATAACATTACCTTGTAGACGTTTGCTAGGCTAAGTTCAACCAATCATATATGTCATCCATCTTCAATCATGTGAGTCTTCACGACCCCTTTTACATTTCTGTTTTCTAACCTGGGGGAGAATTCAATGAGTACTTTTCAATTTCATTTTTGTCAGATATTATGATAACTATAAGAAATATTGATTGCATGTTCTTTTCATATCCCCAAACTGTGTATTCATGTTGATTCATGTTATATGCCTAAGTCCCACTATTAATTGAGTTCAATTAGTTCATTCGAAACGATAGCTTGTGAGTAGATCTATTTGGGTTGACGACCCTGCCCTGACTTGGTCGCTCCAGTCATGACTCCACAGTTATAGTCAAGGGGTACATTTGTTATTCTGGTCATTCGGTGTTCTTGGGGAAGGATACCAGGAGTGGGTAAACAGTTAGTTTTGAATTCAAGATTCATGATTAATATTTACAACAACAATATCAAATAAACTAATATTCTGACAGACTAAACATTTTCAAACATAAATTCCAACAGTTCTAGTGTCATAAAACCTGTGAACTCACCAACAATTCTGTTGACTTTTTAAATTCTTGAATTCTCAGGTGGTTAGAGACTGCAACTCCATGTTTTTCTGTTCCGATCCTGCTTGTCATATCATGGTCTGCCTGCCGTGCGTTCATGCATTTCATTTTAGAGATTTAGACGCATTACGCCCTAGGGTAGTTATGTTTATAAATCTCATAACTATGTCTTTTGGAAAACTTATCATGTAACCACTACTTTATTTCCGCTGCCACGGTTTTAGATGTTTAAATAAATGTTTGAAACTTATCTTTTCAAAAGATAATGGTTAAATTAAATGTTCATTAGACGTCATCATTCATAACCATGACCATGATGCCAAATCAGTCACATGCCCACATTCAGTCATTTTCTCGGGGTGTGAGAGTCTGCACCTAGTCTATAACCTAAGCTCTGCATCATTCATTTGTGTTTGTGTGCATTCATGCATTGCCTTGTATGTGTGCCAACTTGCAAACCAATGTGCTTCCTCTTAGTTGCTTGCCTTACATAAGTATATATATATTATTGTTATAACTTGGAATTGTCACAGCATGGTAAACTAGGAGATCGTTGTGATACCTTCTGACTCTGAGCCGGAGCCAGACTATACTCCGTCTTCACCCGATGATGTGCCTAAGTCGCCAGACTACACGCCGTCTTCACCCGTCCCAGAGAGTGCACCTTTCCCCGACCATTCGACTCAGGTTGACACTACGAAGGACAACTGGGATCCGATTATGTCAGATGACGAGTTCTACGAGGATGAGCCCGAGGAGACTATCCCTACTACTTTCTACCCTCCTTTCGCTGTGATGTCGGTTCCTGACCCCATTGTTTCTATCCCTGACCTTCCTGTATCTCACCCTCTTGCACGAGTTCTTGACCCTTCCTCTACCCATGCACCGTCTCATCGTCTCTACTGTCTAGCTCCAAGTGGTCATAGGTTGAAGCATACACCTAGGAAATCTGTCATTCGCACTTGTCCTATGTCTACTGCCCCTGTTGATGAGCCTGCCCCCAAAAGGCAGTGCGTTTCCGAGCCGCCCATTGTTTCATCTGTCCTTGAGCCACCATTTGTTTCGTCTGTCCATCAGGTAGGAGAGTCATCTGCCGCAGCTGCTACTCGTACTGCACCCATCTATGATGGTATTCCTGTCCTTTTGCCTGACCTCCTCTCCATTCAGTCACGTTTGTCTGGGCATGATGATGCCATTCGTCGAGTCATTGTTGAGCTTCGTTCATTGTTGTCTTATCACACCATCCAGACTCTTGAGACACGCCTGACTTCCATCAAGGATCATGCTATCGCTACCGGTTTTGCTATGGACTCTCTGCACGCGAACCTTACTGATGTTTCTGACTCGACCACTACCATGATGTTGACCGTGGAGATGCTCCAGATGCGCATGCAGGCTATGGAGGATACGATTTGGATATTTCAGACGTTCATGGCTTCACTCAGCCAGGTTGCCGGATTGTTCTTCATGCCGCCACTACCACCATTTCCAAGAGGCCCGTACTAGTGGTACTACCTAGTGATGCATTCGTATCATGTTTAGTTAATGTATGAAAACTATGTTGTATTTTGGCAAATGGAGTTGCGCCTTCGACTTTTGAAACAATTATGGTATGTTCGTACTTGAATTGTAATGTTTGTCATGATGTATGTTTTTGAATATTAATTAACTATGGTTGTATTACTTTCATTGTAGCTTCTTATGGATGCATGGTTGTTATGGTTGTTGTGCATGTATGGTTGTTCATTATAGATATGTCGACTATGTATTGTCATATATTGTCTAATTATATTTCTTGTTTACATTCGTGAAATTAAGAAAAACATGTCTAGACGCCGAGGACGCCCGCGAACCAATCGAGCTGATTCACCTCCACCCGCACCACTGAACGCTGAACAAGTCGAGGCCTTAGTCGCCCAACGTATTGCTGATGCCATCGCTGCTAACGAAGCAAATCGCGCCGCCGGAGGCCATGGTGAAGGTGCTCCTGGTGGTAAGACCTTTAATAAATGTTGGAAACCTGAGAATTTGAATTTCCCATAATTATTTTCAAGGTTTTGTCTAACGTTTCAGGTGCCCGTGAATGTACCTATAAGGACTTCATGGATTGTAAACCTATCAATTTCAAAGGTACCGAAGGTGCTGTTGGTCTTATTCGCTGGTTTGAAAAGACTGAATCTGTTTTCCGTTTCAGTAACTGTCCCGACCACTCTAAGGTCAAATTTGCTGCTTGCACATTCATTGATGGTGCTCTCTCATGGTGGAATTCGCATGTCGAAACCGTCGGAACCGACCAAGCGCACGCTATACCTTGGGAAGAATTGAAACAACTACTGAGAGATGAATACTGCCCGCGAGAGGAACTTCAACGTTTGGAAGTTGAGTTCTGGGGACTCACCATGAATGGATCTGATATTGCTGGATACACCAAGAGATTTCATGAACTTGCTCATCTCTGTTCCGTAATGGTGACTCCACCATACAAGAAGATCGAGCGTTACATTTGGGGTTTAGCACCCAACATTCAAGGGAATGTATTGTCTTCCAACCCTACCACTCTGTAAGCCGTCGTTCGTTTGGCACACAGCCTGACCTATCAGGCTACTCGCCAAGGTGTTTCCTTTGCTAGGAAGACTTCTGATCATTCCAAACCTGTTGTTGATGTCTGCTCACCGTCTTCTTCATCTCGGAAGAAGTTTGACTGTAAACGCAAACGCGGTCATTTCGGTAAAAGGAATTCTGAGAAGCGATCCGAGAAACAACCCGAAAAAGCCCCTGAACCAGTCAAAGCTTTTGTTGCTTCTGCTTCTGTTCAAGAACCAAGGAAATCTGGCTACACAGGAAATCAACCACTGTGCTCAAAGTGTAACCTTCATCATACCCTGGATTGCAGTAACGTCGATTGCAACAACTGCAAGGCCAAAGGTCACATTGCCAGAGACTGTCCATCCCGCACCTGTTATGGTTGTGGAGCTATTGGACACATGAAGAACCAATGTCCAAAGAAAAATCAAGCCGTTGGAACTGCCTGTGGAAGAGCCTTCGTGATGAACGCTGGAGAAGCCCGACAGGACCCAAATACTGTCACCGGTACGTTCATCCTTAATAATTATTATGCCTCTGTTTTGTTTGATACCGGAGCGGAGAAAAGCTTTGTGTCTACCGGTTTTTGCCCATTACTTAAAATGAACCCATGTGCCTTAAACACTAAGTACACCGTAGAACTAGCAGATGGTAGTCTAATCGAAACTGACAAGGTTTTCCAAGATTGTTCCCTACGCCTTTCTGACCATTTGTTTAACATTGACTTGTTACCCGACGAATTGGGAAGTTTTGATATCGTAATTGGCATGGACTGGTTATCGAAGAATCGTGCGGAAATCATTTGTCATCTTAAGCAAGTCAAAATCCCGCTGGAGAATGGCGAAACTCTAATCATTCAAGGTGAAAAGAGTGGAACCAAGCTAGATATCATATCCTGTATGAAGACACGCCGATACCTTCGTAAAGGTTATCATGCTATTCTAGCACATGTCGTTGGTAAGGAATCAAAAGAGAAAACGCTGAAGGATGTTCCAATCGCCCGTGACTTTCCTGAAGTATTTCCTGACGACTTACCAGGACTGCCGCCAGCCAGGCAAATAGAATTCCAAATCGATCTTGTTCCAGGTGCTGCACCTGTAGCCCGTTCTCCCTATCGTCTCGCTCCTTCTGAAATGCAGGAATTATCCAACCAGTTGCAAGAATTATTGGATAAAGGATTCATTCGACCCAGTTGCTCCCCCTGGGGTGCACCTGTTCTTTTTGTCAAAAAGAAGGATGGATCATTTCGCATGTGTATCGACTATCGCGAACTAAACAAATTGACTGTGAAGAATCGTTATCCACTTCCAAGGATCGACGACTTGTTCGACCAACTTCAAGGATCAAGCTATTATTCAAAGATTGATCTACGATCCGGTTTTCACCAGTTGAGAGTTTGTGAAGAAGATATTCCCAAGACTGCTTTTAGAACCCGCTATGGTCATTATGAATTTCTAGTAATGCCATTTGGCTTAACAAATGCACCCGCCGTATTCATGGATTTGATGAATCGTGTGTGTAAGCCATACTTAGACAAGTTTGTGATTGTGTTCATAGACGATATCTTGATCTACTCCCGTAGTAAAGAGGAATATGAACAACACTTAAAACTTATCTTGGAATTACTCAAGAATGAGAAGTTGTACGCGAAGTTCTCCAAGTGCGACTTCTGGCTTCGTGAAGTACAATTCTTAGATCATGTAGTTAATGAGAAAGGAATTCATGTCGACCCTTCTAAGATTTAAGCAATTAAAGATTGGAGTGCACCCACTACTCTAACTGAAATTCGTCAATTCTTAGGACTCGCTGGCTATTACCGAAGATTTATCGAGAAATTTTCAAAGATAGCCCAGCCTCTGACTGCTCTCACCCAGAAAGACAAGAAATTTGTCTGGGATTCTAAAGCTGAAACCGCCTTTCAATTTCTGAAGCAAAAGTTGTGCAATGCACCAATTTTGTCTTTACCCGAAGGAACAAATGATTTCGTGGTATACTGTGACGCATCCCATCAAGGTCTAGGATGTGTACTTATGCAACGAGACAAGGTCATTGCTTATGCCTCACGACAATTGAAGATTCACGAAAGGAATTACTCAACTCACGATCTTGAGCTTGGATCTGTTGTTTTCGCTCTAAAGATTTGGAGACATTACCTTTACGGTACAAAGTGTACGTTATACACCGACCATAAGAGTCTTCAACACATATTTAATCAGAAAGAGTTGAACATGAGACAACGTCGTTGGATTGAGTTACTCAACGATTATGATTGTGAAATCCGTTACCACCCAGGTAAAGCTAATGTTGTTGCTTGTCTGACGAATCTATCGTTATCCCCTTGGACGAAATCGAGATTGACGATCGTTTACACTTCATTGAGACCCCTGCTGAAATCTGCGATCGTGAAATCAAACGATTAAAGAAAAGCCGTATTCCCATCGTAAAGATTCGTTGGAACTCACGCTGAGGTCCAGAGTATACCTGGGAACGAGAAGATCAAATGCGTGAGAAGTATCCGTATCTATTCGCCAATGCTGACAACCCTGGTGGTCAAGACTAAATTTCGGGACGAAATTTCTCTAACCGGGGGAGTATGTGACAACTCGTACTTTCCAGGTATACATTAATATTATAATTATGTGCAATTAACTGTGATTCTGTGTGCATTAGGCTAATTTGTCTAAATTAGATGACTTTACGTGCGGACATAGACAATCTAGGTCCGACAACAATTACCCGTAATGGAAATCAATCAAAGTCCCGTAACTATTCAAAATGGAACTTCAATAACAAGATAATTTCGAAAATATTAAATTGTGGAACTTTAAATATAAAAAGAACATTTTATATTTTTCTAACAATTACGTAATGTCAAACGTATTTCATCGGAACGTTTATTCGAACGACCATTCTAGTCAAACAATAACATGATTTTTAATTCTAAAAACCATTTCAACTTCAAACAATTTATTTTTCCTTCAAACTATTTCTTTTCATCAAACAAATTTCGTCAACTTTTAAACGTAACCCGCTCACGTCGAGCAAACATTTAAATTCAAACTTGGAGTACATCGTTAGTGCACAAAAACAACAAAGCAAAATCAAGACTTGTGACATTTCAAATTAAACCCGACACTTATTTATTTTATCGATTTATATGAATATATAAATCATTCGAGACCCAAACAAAGCGTCGTTGGACTCGTTGGATCGACCCGGACTCAACCCGACCCGACCCGAGACCCGGTTCAGCCCAGTGAACCCAATGGGCCTACCGGCCCATTTCTTCTTCTTTTTCTTTTCTCTTTTCCTTCGGCACGTCTCCCGGCCCATTTCTTTTTCTTCGCGGCCCAGCCGGGTTCCTCCCTCGTCTCGGCCCGCCGGCTTTTTAACAGGTGTCCACTCAAGTTTCAATTATGTATAAACAGCTTGTTTCGTTTGAGTGACATCTTTTGATGTTGAAACCTGTTTCACAACCTTTGTTTTGCCATTAGGTTTATTAACTCTTTTGACTTTACACACTTGTTTCTCAACAAACTCTGGTTTTATCTTATCATTCCTTTTGTAAGTTGAGTTTTGAGTTTTGGCCACATTCCACTTTTCATCAACAGGCTTTGTCACTGGAGCTTTTGTGTTTGAAACCTTAGACTGTTGAGCCTTCATTGGTTCTGAACACTGCTTCCCGTGTGACAAAGCTTGTTGCTTTTTCTTTCTATTTTCACCTGTCATCATTTTCTCCAACATACTAGTCCGTGGGTTTTGCGGATAGTATTGTTGGTAATTTGCAGCAAAGTGTCCTGGTTTTCCACATTGAAAGCAATTCATAAGTCTAGGCCCATTGACATGACTACAAAGGTATGAGCGTCTTGGATAAGACGACTTCCATTCAGGCTTGTCATCCTATTTGTGTATTACATGTTTCAGAAATTTTTCTGGTTGTGTAATTAAACAAAATTGTTCCGATTTTGATTTGTTTGTTCTGTTGAAAGTAGACACAACCTGGGGATAGGGGACAAAGTCCTGGGGCTTAGACTCACGGCCAACTCTTGTGTTAGGCACACGAATTTTAAAACCATTAACTTTTTCATTAGAGTCAGAAACATGTTTTGCAGACATAGATACAACTAAGTGTTTTGACTTAGACGCATTAAGTTCAAACACAGATGCCAGAACATCGTCCTTAGGTAAATTAGAACAAGAACTACTAGACACATGACATTCATTGACTTTCAAACATTCAGCATCCTCCCCAGAAACATCTTGAACATCTACTTCATCTGCACATGAAACAAAATTGTCAGAAGAACCAACATTATTGTTTAATGGTTCCTGGGATGGACCTGGTTCACTTGTGGATGTCACAGTTCTATTCTGATTACCCAGCCCATACAGCATATGCTTCTCATTTTCTAGTTCCTCTTCAGTCATAGGTTTCACACCAACCAAAACACTATCTAGGGGAGGTCCTGCTTCATGCATTTCAGATGTAGATCTATCTACCTGGTCCTCCTCAAAGATCATTCCTATAATATCTCTAGTCACAGCTTGAGGAACATTATTCTTAATTTTGTCCGTGAAGCTACTTCCTATTCCACCTTTATCCTTACCCATTCTAACATCAGTTATGCATGTGGACAAAGATTTACTAGCTTCTAGCATTCTTTTGCTTCTCATTTGATTCACATCTAACTTTACCTGTAACTCATTATTCTGATGCTTAAGTTCATCTATCTGCTTACTAAGCTCAGCTATTTCTAACTTAGCGTTGTCATACAGAACAGACTTCTGAGTGGCTAGGCTTTGATATTTCTCTATATCTAGTTTCTGTGCTTTGACCTTATCCTCACTCTTTTCCCATCTACCCTTAAACGAACTTCTAGAGCATTGCATGTCAAACAGTTCTATCTCACTATTTTTCCAAAGTTGTCTAAGGCCAGGAATTAAACGAGCACAAGTGGGATTAGTACATACCTTGGTGTTGTCGACCTCGGCAGCAAAAGCTTCTTTGTCTTCAACCAAGTTTTCTTCATCAGTTACCACACAAGCATGCTCTTCATCAGCACCATTATCCATTTGAGCAATCATGGCACCCGTCAGACTGAGTTCCCTGACATGTGAGGCCCACTGGTATTCTCCACAATCTTGGACAACCAAAGCTTTAGTCTCTGCCTTTCCTCTACCATCACCAGCTTTCTTTTCTTCTGCCCTTTCTTTCTTTGGTTTTGTGCATTCCCTAGCGAAATGTCCGTACTCATCACAATTGAAGCACTTCAACTTGCTTTTATCAAAACCCATTCTGATCTTGTCCTGATCCTTCCAGACATTTCTTCCAGTTGTTGCCATGAACTTCTTTGCATGAAAAACGACCATGGCCATCTGCCAGGAGACATCAAGCATCTCAACATCTTCAGGATTTATCTAATTCAGATCAGCAGAGAGCATCTCAGCAGGCACCAAAGTTCCAGCCATAAGGGCATGGTAGTTGTTCATGAATCCCATTCCTAGTGCAAAGTTGGGATCATTGGTGGTATTTGCCTCTTCAGAATTTACCATTCCACTCGAACTGGAACTAGCTTGTGATCTTGCCACAAATGCAGTTGACTTTGGGTTGGCACTTGAATCACTTCTAGATGAGCTCCCAGCTTGTTTAGATCCCACTTCTTCAGATAAGAGAGCCTGACTTAATTTTCCAGCCATACTTAGAGAACTCAGGTGATTCAGCTCCCGTTGCTTATCATCAATCAGCTTCGATTTCAGTTTGTTGATAAGCTCATCAACAGTCAATTCATTCAGCTTGTTGTTATCCTTGATGATTGAGATATTTGTATTCCAATTCTTGGGTAAGCTGTTCAAGAGCTTCAAATTCTTATCTTCCTGTTCAGGTTCAACATCATAACTTGACATCTCAGTGATTAGGGACACGAATCTCTGAACTTGTGCCTCAAAAGACTCTCCCTGAACGTGATTGAATAAGTTGAACTTCTGCTTCAACATCTGTTTTCGGCTAGCCTTGATATCTGGATTACCTTCATAAGCTACCACTAGAGCATCCCATAGCTTCTTCGCAGTTTTGTACTTCTTAAATCCCTGAGCAATCTCTGGTGTCAAAGCCATAGTCATAATCGCATAAGCCATCTCATCCTTGTTGCATCTCTCCCAATCGTCATATGAGTATTCTGTTTCAGTCTTTACAACTCCAACTTTGTTGCTTCAGTGTGTGTTGGTATGAACGGTCCATTCACAACAGATCTCCACAGTCTCAAATCAACACTCTTCAAATGGTTCTGAAATCTGTATTTCCACTCAAGAAAATTATCCGCGGATGTGAGTCTAGGAGGACGAGTAGTTGATCCAATCTCAAAATCCAATTTTTGATACATGCTCGGTTCGAAATCCATCACGAAAGCTTAGGCAAAAACTTAAACTAAAAGTCCAACAAGTGAGTTTCCGATCGTAAACCCCTGTTTACGATTGAAGTTTCAGCGGATCGTAAACTCCGAGTCGTAAACTCACGATTCCGATTAAGTATATCGTAAACTTGATTCCGATCAGAAAAAATCATAATCTCCCAAAGTACGCGCCTTGAAATCGTAAACCCGATTTTGCTGATTGTAAACACTCTATTTACGACTGAAACCAATCGTAAATGGTCAAAAATCTCACCTTGAAATCGTAATCTCGTTTCCGGTGAAGAACTTCAAGAACAACCAGTCGTAAACACACTCTAAACCCAGAAAAGCATATCGTAAACTCAGGAACAGCAGCAGATCGGATCGTAAACACGTAGAACAGCCTCGAAACCTTCAAAAACTCGAACCTTTTTCAGAAAAAACTTGAATCCAATACCGGCCCATTCAAGCCCAAAATTGTAATCTTCAAGTAAGCCCAATCGTGAACACCTAAGCCCACACCTAATGTTCATGCCTCAGATGTATAGCCCAACAATTACGCCCTAGGGTAGTTATGTTTATAAATCTCATGACTATGTCTTTTGGAAAACTTATCATGTAACCACTACTTTTTAGATGTTTAAATAAATGTTTGAAACTTATATTTTCAAAAGATAATGGTTAAATTAAATGTTCATTAGACGTCATCATTCATAACCATGACCATGATGCCAAATCAGTCACATGCCCACATTCAGTCATTTTCCCGGGGGTGTGACAGGTGTGAAAATAACTCTGACCTGGCCCTCACAAACAACACGAAGTTGCTCATATATACTTTCTTGAATAACATATGCACACTCCAACACCATCACTCTAGAAGGAAATCTATATTCAGGAGGCTAGTCTAAAAATAAAAGCCCATCTATGACACCACTGCCAAAACATCAGAGCTGGTTGTTCCCATAAATAAAGTGTAGAGCATAATAAGCACATAAAACCTAGATACATCTAATATTAATATGAATATCTATTTCAGAAGCATAAGAATACTTGTTAAACAATCAAATGAACCAATTCTTGCTGCACATGAGGCAACAGATGAGTCAACATAGATTAGGGAGGGTTGAGCCAGCTAATAGCATAATAGCTAAAAAAAATGACTAAAAAATAAAACATAACACAAAACTAAAAGGCTTAAACATCAACTGGAGACACTTTTGTTAAAGGGTAGGCTACTAATAGGCTGGTGATTCATACTATAAAATCCACCATGTTCAAAAATAGGTGTAGTAAGAAAAATTACAAATAACCTAACAAAGCTATGGCACAAAAACATTGAATACTAAACAGAAACCATATAAAGTGTTTAACAATAATATATCTCTGTCAGGGAGGAATTATTAATAAATTGGAGAGCATAATCTGCATATAAGATCCATTTGAGGGATAGAGATTAGAAAATACCTATTAAAAAATTAGAAGAACAAAGTCTTCCTGCACATGAGATAATAGATCAGTGAACATAAATAGGGAGAATAGAGGCACCTAATAGCAGATAAGTTAAAAATTGACGAAAAACTGGATGATTGTGCAGCAGGCTCACAAAGAATAGCATCAGACAGCTAAAACATGTCAGATGAACTGTAAACATTGAGAAGACGCACATAACACATCCATGTCCTAAACTGAAGCATAAAGCATGAAATGGGGGTTAATTGACGAAGAAGAGAGATTGATAGACGAATAGGAAATTAGGGTTTACCTTATCACCTTGCGATATGAGCAGGCACCGATGGAACGGGGGTAAGAATCAATTGATATTGCCACTTAGTAGATAGATGAAGAGAAAATGGAAGTAGGAGGTGGAAAATAAGCAGTCGCTGGATAGAGGAACACATCTTCAATTCGAAGCAGGAGGTGGAAGCCGGTGGAAGAAAGCAAAAGAAAAAGGTTGGGTCATGGAAAATGACGTGGCAGACCGCAGGCACACTTAAAAAGTAGAAGAGCAACCTATAAAAAAGGAAGTGAGGATCGAACCCGGTTTCCTTGCAAAAGCCACACAGCTCAAACCACTGGAGCATATTAGCGTACTTAAAAGAACTCGGCAAGAAATTTATTACTGTTATAAATATAATATATTGTGGTTATCAATCCCTAATATAGTTTATCTTGTTCTTCAAGTTTCTTCTCCCCTATAAATATTTCCCTATATCTCATTGAAATACACACAATTGAATATAAAACCTCCCTCTTCTTTTCTCCTTGTTTGCTATTAGGCTTGTTTCACAACACGTTATCAGTACGAACATCTCTCGTTCGAATCTATTATTATTCTTCTTAAATCGTTATTTATGATTGTTATTTCTTCTGATACAATCGATTGAAAAGAAAATGGATCACAATCCAAAAGATTTTAACCAATTTATTTTACATTGATTATTTAATTAGTTCTTTCCTTTTGTTTCAAATTAAATTATAGCTATATAGTCTACTTCCATCATAGTGAGGGCAATTTAATCGCCAAAACTAGAGGAGGTAATTTAGTATTTAAATTCTCCACACGTTTGACTTCTATGTTAAAAGATTTGTCGAGTTTACTAAATCTTCTATTAACAAGTTGATGTATTATCAATTGCACGGTAAGCGATGATTAAAAGTGATTTGACTGACAGTTGCTTACGCTAAGGATTTTCTTTTCGTTATTTTATTATCTTTGTTTATAGGCACATATATTTCTATTTACTCACATTGTAGATGCAGATCTTAGAATTCTTTAGTCACCAAATCAGAATTTCAAAGAAAATATGCTACTGAATACTTGGATGGAATTACTTGTGTGCAACCATACAAACGACGAATGGTAGATTGAAGTCGGAGACAATTTTCATGATGGATTTTTCAAATCCTAATGCTCTGCTGTAGAGGTGCTCAAAAAAACCGGAACCGGAACCAACGAACCGAACCGAAACCGGTTCGGTTTAGAACTGATCGTCCAGGAACCGGTCCAGAACCGGTTAGAACCGGCGGTTCGGGAGTGGTTCTAGTATTTCTGTGCAGGAACCGGTTTAAACCGGTTTTTTCAGGAACCGGTTCTGGAACCGGTTTGTACCGTTTGGGCGGGATTTTCGGGGTAGAGCCGTTGGGGGTCGATTTCTAGCCGTTGGGAGCTGATTTCTGGTCGTTTTTTTTTTTGTTTTTGTTTTTTACCACCCCACTAACATAGTATAAATACCCATTAACATCCCCCAATAATTCCTCACTCATAATTTACCAAATCTCACATAAACTCCTCTCATTTTTTACCAACTTTCTTTACCATAGCAAACACCGGAACCCAAAGTGAAGCTTCCGTTGGTCAAAATGCATCCTCAAGTGTATACATTGTGAAGGTGTTAGAGACAACACGAAACCCGGCAATTTGGTGCAATTTTTTTAAACTTTTGTAACCATTAAATATAATTGGGAAAAAATTTGCAACAAAAAAAACACAAACAGAAGCTCCTGTTGCTCCTCTCCTACAGCGACCGGTTTTTTGGAATCGGTTTGGGCGGTTCTGGGTTTTCTGATCTGGAACCGGTTTGGAACCGGAACCGAATCTGACCGGAACCGGTTTCCATATCACTGTTTGGAACCGGTTCGGAACCGGAACCGGTTCGTATAAAAAACCATTGTGTGTGGTGTTAAAAGATATAATAAATGTTCGTTTTATGACTAATTAATTAGATTAGGTTTTAATGTTATTTGTTATAATTATTATCAAAACTATACGACACTTTGTCGGGTTTCTAATTCATATTTAGTAACTTTTAATGAGTATAAGATCATCTTGTAACTATTATGACATCTAATAATTTTATTGTACGCTTATATCTATTACTACGAGAATTATATTATATATTTTGATTTATACGATGGGATCGGATGTCGAAATACATTTAAATGACAATGATTTTGAAAATAAGAAGACTTTGAAAATTAAATACGTATTCACACTTGTCATTTGGACCAAATTGATAAAGGGGTATGGCCATTAGAGAACGGTAATACTACCAAAGCTCATTATGAGTGGATTTGTTTTAACATTGCAAGACTACAAGTCTATGCGTGGATATAACTCGGAGATGTATAAAATCACCTCACAAATTGATTCTATGTGGTGAAAATATTACTACTAAAGAGATGTTGAAAAATAAAGCATGTTCCATATTTCACGTCTCAAATATGGCCATACAATAATAACAGCGTGAAAATGTTTTCACTAAAAGAGTGATCTAATATAATATTTACTTGAGGTTAATCAAAATAATGAGCTCCTAGTGAAAGATCACAAGACTCATCTCGTTGGTACAACCCCATTCCCATAAGCGAATGTGGCAACATATAATGGGTAATTATAATGTCAAAGTCATGGTTGTGGTCATGGATGCGATAATAATTGGAGAAATTATCATGGTGTTCACATAGAAAAACACAAGATCCTAATGATGTTATTCTAAATACTATCATTAATGATATAGCAAGTAACGAATAGAATAACAAAAGCAAAGTTATGGTTTATTATTACTCACATAATAGATAAAACATGCTTAGATTATGGTAAAATATCAATTTGTTTATTTATCATGATATGACACTGAAGTCTAATTATCAATTTATAGAAAGTTGTAAGATCCAAGATCAATAAATCTTGCTTGACTCATATGATTTATAAGTGATAAGTCAAACATGACTTAGAGATATAATTTCTTCTTATTGATGTTATGAGAAGAGAAAGTTATTTGTGAGGAAAATTTGGACAAAACGATTTATATTTATCACACCTCAAATATGCTCCTTGAATATGCTAGCGAAGTAGCGCTATTATTATGAAAAGATATGAATGGATTTTATATCCATATGTGTGGGAAAAGAAAAAAATGATGAAACCTATTTTGTTCTATTCCATTCATTGAAGTGAATGCGAATTTATATTCATTGGTTTAAAGACCATGATCATGAATGCGATTGAAGAAATTATAATGATATTCATGAGAATAATGAGACTGGCCATCACAGTGGCAAAATAAGAGATGATCACATGAGAATATAAATGTAAAAATGACAAATGTGACAAAACATGAATATTTAAAGTATTAATACATTATCCTCTAGTATTTTATGTTGCTTATTAAATAAACACGAGTTTAACTAAAGAATATAAGATCATAAAATAAAGGTTTATAGATCATGATTATTTTACTGGCATGACCGGTTAGACCACACCGAGTCAATGGTGATGTGAAACGTAATGAAGAACGAAATATTCTTCAAACTTATAACTAATGTGTAATATTTGCTCTTAAGAGAATTATTTACCGACTAAAATGGGTGTGAATCTCTAAGTAATTCGGAAGTGATAAATGATATAATGATATATATATATATATATATATATATATATATATATATATATCCTAACTCATATACCATTTAGTTTATAAATCGATACATCGTCTAAATGGTTATCAAGTTCGTAACTTTAAGGTTGCATGAATTATGACTTAGCTAATGGGATAACAAGCATATCCTTCCGGATTATCATACTTATTTTGGTAATATTGATGAATTTAATCCCTAGGTTACTAATGATTATTGGACTAAGTTTTGAACTTCATTTGTTTAAGTTCTTACATGAATTGCTTTGGTTGCGAACTATTACCAGACGTGTATGATTGATTGCAAAGCCAATAATCATGAGAGCAAAAGTTTATGTTTGCATGTGATTTTACACGAAGTAACATTAATTCACATTAGACCAATAAGTCGTAATACTTCATCCCCATTATAGTTGGTTTATGGTCGGTAACCAATATTTCCCATCTAATATTTTGGTTGTGTGATATATATTAAAATTGTTGTACCACAATGCATAAAGATGGGACCTCAAAGGAGGTTGGGAATAAACATTGGGTATGATTCAATACCTGTAGTGATATATTTATGGAACAACATTCCCAACATTAGGGGAGATTAAAAGCAGTTGGAAAGTGAAAAGAGTTGGAATGGATTATCAGTGTCTCATCTTGATCCTTAAACTAAACAGTGTAAAACTATAATTTCAATTGATAATTCATTTATAAAGATTAGTGTAACAATTACCAGACGCATTAACTGACCTTAAAAAGTGACTAAGTCACATGTTCCAGCTGCTAATCCTCCAATTACGATTGGTGTCCTAGAAGGACATGTAAATATTGATAATGAGTCTATGACACGTTTGAATCGTGATAGACTAGTCAATTCCAAGAATATAATATTCTCGAAAACTGGAGTAACTAATGAAGATGGTCAAGTTGAGGTATTGGTAGAAGAGTCTCTTAAAGAGACATTAGACATGATGGTTTCAGAAGAACCTTAGGTACCTGAAAAATGATGAAGAGATCTCGATAAATTATATCATGTCTAAACATATATAGAATCGAAACAAAATGGACGTCGATGATAATTTGGATATAATAAGGGCTATAAATAATAAAAATGATAAGGATCAGGAATTAAGTTATGTCTGTGATGAAAAATCGAAATGATTGGCCAGAATAGAAAGACGTAAACCAGGCAAAGTGAAATTCTCTAATATGTTGGATATAAACAGGTCTATTATACAAAAGCATGATTCGAGAAAAAAATTAAACAATACAAAGAAAATTGGTGGTACACAGGTTTTCACAAAGACCTATGTTTGATTATGAGGGGACGTATTCTCCGGTGGTGAATACAATGACATTCCAACATTTCATTAGTCCGGTAAGACAATAGACAATTGATATGATGTAACACCCCAAAATTTCATAACTTGAATTATATGCGTGAGCTATACGTGTTAAGAAGCTAAAACGTATATTGATATGGGTTATGGGTTGATAGATGGGTAAAGGGTAATGATTTGCAAAATGTTATACGTGCTTATGTTATAGAGACACGTGATGTATATGATTGATATGATAAATGCATGTGATCTATATGTTAGATAGCTAGACGTGATGAAACGTATGAAAAATGCATGTTTACCCATTAACGGGTATTGAATTGATAAAAGGTAGTGTTATATAAACGATACACGTATTGGTTGATAAAATGAAATATATACGTGTTTTATATCCATGATAATTGATATACGTGATGTCTTAATGAAATACGTGTTTAGAAGTTGATATGATAGGCATAACTGATAACCGGAGGAAAATACCTTTACGCGATTTCATTATATTAAAAATATGTGTAAGTATATACATATATATATATATATATATATATATATATATTCTAATGATTTAAATGCATGTGAAATATTCATTTGATGAATATATACGGAGGAATACATGTTAGAATAGTTAAGCATGTGAAAAATAAATAAGAACGTATCGTCACGTTGAAATAATGATTAAAAATAAATAAATACATAACGTATACGAGTATTGTACGTATTTATATGTATTTATATGAACCCGAGGCTTAGAGAATATTAAAAATGTATCCTAAGGTGTTTTGGAACATGAAATAATAAGTATACAAAAGTATGAGGGGCTAAAACGCAAGTTAATGGAATATAAGTAAATATATATAAGTATATACGTATGTGTATATATACGTTATCGAATGTATCCCGAGCCCTAAAAATATGAGAAATATGTCCCATGATGTTTTAGTACATAAAATTATAAAAGGGTAAAAGTTCAGGAGCTAACTATGTACAAAACCTAACTAAAAGGGCTGAAAATGTAAAATTAACAAATCTGGTCGGAATAGTGGTGGCTCGCGTATCGCACAGCCCAACCGTACACCGTAAGCGATACGCGAGGAAGGGGCGACAGCAGCAGATTTGTCTTGGTTCGTTTTTTTGCCACGACATTCGACTTGGAGCTCACGAATTCGACCCCTACGCGTCAAAATCAATTGGTTTGTCACCATGGACACCTGCCCTAACCTCCTGCGCCTCTAATGCATATAAATAGCGGCCTAAACATCACAGATTCATCACCAATTTACTTGAAATCCACCTCAAAAACCCTTATACGAACCCAGAACTTCATCCATCGAATTCGACCAAACGACGAGGAATTGGAAGCTGAATTTCTGCAGTCACTCTTCATTTGGTATGATCTAAAATAACCTATCTCAGTTTTTGATAATATTGCCTCTAAGTATGGTTTCTAAAAATGTATAGAAATTAGGGTTCTTGAGCTTGTTTTGCCAAAATCGGGTGATCGGGTAGGAATTAGGGTCTGAATTTTTGTAGGTAATCATAAATCAATGTGTTTTAAGAAAGCCCTAAGTTTATTTCACAATTTGAAAAGGTTTGGTAAAGGTTTTGTTAACGGGTCAAAATTAGGGTTTTCGTAACGTTGTTCTGCCCAAATTGAGTAAACGGTTTTGAATTAAGCTTTGAGCTTTTAAGGGATATTATAAAATGTTATGATAGGTAATACCCTAAGTTGGTTTGAATTAAAAATGAGTTTTGATAATAAAACGAGAAATTCATGAAATTAGGGTTTCTAAATATGATTATTTAATATAAAATAATCCGAAGGGTATGGGGGCCTGAATTTTGGTATGCTAACATGTTTTCATATAATATAAGAATATATGAAAGTAAATTGGTTATATAATCAAGTATTTAAAATACCGAGTTAATCGGGTATTAGAGGTTCGCGCGGACCGGAAGGGTAGACACCTGTACACTGGGGTTTTTGGCAATAGCGGGGGTGTCGCCATCTCATCTGGGCAATGACATCTCAACACTGGGCGATCCCGGAGTGAGTATCTACTTATAGGAATGCGCGTCTTCATAATTATCAATAAAAGAATATAATATGCCTAAAGGGCATTTTGGTCATTTTGACCTATAAAAGGAATGAACTTAATAATTTAATATTATTAAGATAATGAATTATTAAAATAAACATCGTAAGTGTTTATTACATTAAACCCTGCGTTAACGCCATACAATACGCAATTAGGTTTAATTGGAAGAGATAACGGAGGTTCTGTCCGAAAATACTACCTAAGAGAATAAGGTGAGTTCTATGAGCCCACTCTTTAAATGTTATAAATGTTTTAAATGTTTTCGGGCCGATATACATACAATTGTTATGAAAATATATTCAAATGTTTTTATAACTGAGATGTTGCCTGTCTTTAACTGTTAGAATTGTTAAAAGGTTTTTGATTTATATATACGTGAAAGGTTATAAAAATGATTATTGATAAAATGCTTTACAGTATTAAACTGTTAAATGACTATTGTTTTGAAATATACGTAAAATGATTATGATAATATTTACGGATAAAATATCCTAAACTACTAAACTGTTGAGTTAGTTTAGATATATAGGGGAAGTGATAAGGAAATGTGTTAAAATGTTTTTTACATGTTTGGTGCCGATACACCTACGTGAAATGTGTTAAGACCTATAACTGTTATAAATGATGATTACCTGTTATAAACTGTTTACGGGAAAGTTATAAAAAAAAGGGTAATGTAAAGAATAGAACTTTTATATAAAGTTTTGAAATGGAAAATGTGAATGTTTGGTCTAAACTTATGTATGTGAATAAGTGTCGGATAAATATGATCTTATTAGCCTTGTTGTGATTGTAAGATGTAATCTATATTGGGATGATTCTATATCATATCCGTTTGTATTTAAGGTGTGGTGGATACGCTGCGGTACTTCCTATATATAAACACCCGTAATACAATAGGAAATGCTATAGAATCAGTTCGGTATGGATTTCACTGAAGTTTAACAAGACCCATAACATTATATTTATGAAACGCTTATTTCCATATACGGGTGATGGACTGGTGTTGAAAGGGTTATGAGTCCAAATACAAATGTTATTTAAATGGACTTTTAAAAAGATTGAAAAGGTTGATAAGATTGAAAAGACTGAAAAGGTTGAAAATGTTTTAATCTAAGCGGATATTGTCTAGTGAAAAGAGAAAAGGTGGTTGTACAATCAGAAGCGGGGAATGACGGTTCTTCGGGGTAGCGACGGCTGCTTACTTTGAAAAGGTATTCGGGTGGCGACGGTTACCCGAGGAACTAACGTGGTTCCAATAGACAATGCTTAGTAAGTAAATAAATGACTGCTTATAATATTTCGTATAACTCTTTTATGTTTTATACCTAATGATTATTTGCACAAGAAAGGGTCTAGGGGGACCTAGAGTACTTTGAGTACTAAATGGATAAATGATAAATGATAAATGACTAAACGTTTTGGTATAATTCTGTTATGTCTTATACCCGATAAATGATAAATGATAAATGATTAAATGTTTTGGTATAACTCTGTTTTATACCTGATAAATGTTTAAAGGATATATTTTGGTATAATACTTATACCTGATAAATGTTTAAGAATAACGGTTTTAAAGTTATAGTATAAATCTGTTATGCTTTATACTTGATAAATGTTTAATAAAAGGGTGTCGTTAGGCCCAAGCGTTGAAATAAACTTTCGAGGTAAGGTAACGCTTTTTGAAAAACGTAGAACTCACCAGCGTAAGCTGACCTTTCCAAAAACATATGTATATCAGGTGATGACGATGGTTAAGATAGCAAGGAAAGGGCTTCAGTGAGGACAGGACTAGGTGGGCAAGCTATCAGGACAGGACTCGGTAGTAGACTGGCAATAGACATATATAAGATCTAGTTGTTAGATTACGTTGTATCTTCCTTACTGTTGTACTTGGCATATAAATAAACGAAAAGTTTTTAATTTCCGCTACTTAGTTATCTCTGGTGTACCATGTGTTCATGAGTAAATCCGATTAGTGACCCCTCCTGGAGCCAAGACTGGGGGTGGGCGTCACATATGCGTCTTATGGAAATTATGATATCCTAGATATATGGCTCACATGATGATAATACATGAAATATTTGGAGGGATTAAAGTGCCATAATAATAATAATGTATAGTAAGTTCTTGAGAAAGTTATGATTGTTGTATAAACATTCGGATCCGAATACGTTACAATTCTTTGTATACATTGAATGCTTAAATATAATCAAAAGTCCATATAAACCCTCAAGACAGTTTAATACTCGAAGATATCTAAAACATATTAAAGATATAATCCGTTTGCACCAGTAAATATCATATGATGATTATGATATACCAATAACTTTGGATAAGAATGGTATAACATAGATTGAAAACATATTAAATATTTTTGGTTTTAAATTGATTTGATACAATTTATGTATCCAAACTCCTCATGAGTGAATGCATATGGCGATTAGTCCATAATGGATTGTGATGAATTATAAATGTCTTAAGCATTTGTATAAATCCTTGAGAATATATTATGTAAATTTATCATGTTATGTGTATGGACTAAAAATAATTTTGTTAAGTTTGATATCAACGCATGGTTATATAGGGATACAAAGATATAAGTATCATGTAAATGGTCCATATGCCAGAAGAACAGTCTCGGGTTTTATAGTTAATATAGTTTATGTTGATAATATCTCTTGAAGATGTTAGACATTTGTATAAAGAATATTTATATATCAAACTATTTCTAAAAGGCGGAAAAGTATAATGTGGGAACATAGTCAGCCCTTGTATATGCTAAATATTGTTTGATTACTTGGATACACAAAACTTAATCTTTTCAAAGAATGAGAAAATTATGATGTACTATAACTATGTGCATTTGTTGCACTACTATTTTCTGCTAGACATATCATTTATTTAAATTTATTTGCATGATATTGCATATGTCTAATGGTGGTACGTTGGAATGTGTTGAATATAAATTGAAGGTATAAAGTTATACATTTATATTTAACTAACCCAACAAAACAAGTTTTGTTAGTCATTCAGATGCAGGTAAAGTAATATAACATGGTTATACAACACCATTTTGGAACTTGTGGTATTTATCTATGAGACAAAGTATGGGACAATGAACGTTTTCACGATGTATATAGAAGAACGATGGTCAGAGCTAAGGAATGAAGCCAACTACCTTCGGGAATCTCACTTCCTACCCTAGCTATTGTTTTAGCTTTGAAACACAGTTTGCTAAATTTTGAGAGATTTACATGAAGATTATAACATTGGTCAGCTTAAGGAATTGCACATCAAGGGATCAAGGAACAATCAGCCCCTGCAAAAGTACTGAGCAAATGTTCATAAAAGATCTATGCTATTCACATAAATACATGTCAAAATGAGGGGGAGACAAATACGCACTACACTTTTTTTTCCTTAGCTAAGGTTTTGTCCCACTGGGTTTTCCCGACAAGGTTTTTAATGAGGCAACATCTTAAAGCGTATGAAGTTGATAACCAAGAGGGAGTGTTATAAATATAATATATTGCGGTTATCAATTCCTAATATAGTTTATCTTGTTCTCTAAGTTTATTCTCACTCCCCTATAAATATTTCCATGTATCTTATTGTAATACACACAATTGAATAATAAAATCTCCATCTTCTTTCTTCTTGTTTGCTATTAAGCTTGTTTCACAGCAATTACTACCTTAGTTAGGTCAAACTAAAAGAAGCACACAGTCATGTTCCTAGTTTGACCATGCTAATGTAATATATATAATTCGGTATAAAACTAATTTCATAATATTTTTATTAATTATAAACAACATTTCTTCCAACTGCTAAAACCGAAAGGCCTGGTAGGCCATACATGCCTTAATAAACATGTTGGGTGTATGTGATCACCTAACTCTTGTTTGAAACTTTCCGTTTAATTTATTCTTTTTTATAGATAAGACAACAGCTTGTTAGTTTCCGCCGTATCAGTCAACAAACACAACCATCATCAACCACAAACCAATAGACTTATTCCTATTTCTTTAATATGTTAGGATTTTAATATTCGATCAGTGGATGAAAAATTTCTGTATATAAGCATAGTTTTTTATATGCATGTAGTTTATTAGAAAAATTGTTTTCTTATTTTAATTTTCGTAAGAGTCCTTGTGCATAATAAAACCAAGAGGTTTGTTCAGGTAAAAAGGGGTTTAGGAGGCAGATATTAAAATCAAAAGGATGAGTGTACGTAGTTATAGAAAACAATATTGTTATGAGTTAAAACCATTGTAAGATATGAAATTTGTCCGACATTAATTCTATGAGCAAAATGTGTGGGTTTATGATTCAAATGAGCTCTATCACCCACGAGAAAAGTCGTTTATATTTAGTTCTCGAGTTTGGGATCTCTTAACATATGTAAACTTTAGTCCAAATAATTGTATTATTATTATTATATACTAGGTTAGAACCCATGTAATACATGGGTTAAACAAATACATCATATAAGAAACAACAATTTTTAAAAGTATTTTTTTGTTAAATGTCATCGGCTATTTATGAAATAAAAAATAATAAATATTATAATTGAAAAATAATAAAGATTTATAATTATAAATAATTTAAGATAAGATATAATTAAAATCTTACTCTAATTTATTAACTTTTAATAAATTATTGCAATGAAAAGATTTAAATTTTTTTATATTTAATTATATAAATACGAGATATATTTTAGGAGAAAGAATATTATATTTAATAAGAGAGAGAAGCGGGAAAACCAAGATGAGAGTGAATATGAGAGTGACACGTGTCTTTAAATGTAATCATTTATTAGAATGTAAAGATAAAGATTATATATTATATTATATATATATTATTAGGGCAAAGTTATTGTACAAAGGACTAATTGCGTGCGAAGGGATCTCATACCGCTCATCTGCACGTGTTTTTTTATCCGACGGCTTTTAGTTAATTTAATGGCTTTTTCTCGGAGAATTAAACAAAAAGGGTAGCGACGTCATTTTACCAAAAAGGGCGAACGTATTAAAACCCGTGTCACGCAAACATTTCAAAAACCATCGCCAAAAAAACGGAATCAAGCAGGCGTTTAAGTAAAATTCAAAAACCATACGATTCTATACTCTCTGAAACCCTACTACAATGGAGAAAGCAACAATTTCATCGAAAAAATGTTGAAAAAACAATTAAACTTTTATAGAATGAATCTATACAACATATGATGCTGAAATACATTTTTCATGAGGTGCGATATTTGAACAGTTTGATAGTTATGCATGTCTAAATACGCAGGTAAAAAGGACGAGAAAAGAACAAAGAACAGACACGACAGGCCGATTATGACAGTGGAGAAGATGGAGAGAGGTTGCGTTAATCGTTAAAATTGTTAAAACCTAGTTATTGCGTTATTTACTTTACATTATATGCGTTGTTTTATTTGAATATGTTGCGTTAATCGTATAAAACAATGTCTGTTAAGAATCTTTACGATTGATTTTTTTAGCTTGCGTGAAATGTTTTACACTATTTGCGTGGATTTTGAACCACTTGCGTGATTACTCTGAAATACTAGCATCATGAAAATATAACTTGCGTAATTTCAAACATATGCTTGCGTGATTAATTTTATACACTATTTGCGTGGATCTTGAACCACTTGCGTGATTTCAATGCAAAAGTTGGCTGAGTTGAGGAAGAAAGTTATACCAGAAGGTCACAATGGTGATGATGACTTTCAAACACCTTTGAAAAAGAAAAAAAGAAAAGCAACAGCAAAGGATGATAAAGAACAAAAAAAAAAGAAGCCTAAAACACACCCACAAAGGCAAACCAGATTTGTAGAATACACAAACAAGAACATAACAATGAGGTGCTCTATTGAAAATCTTACTAATGCAATGAAGAATTTCAATGAGAATCAGAGAAAATCAATAGATGAAATTGGCTTCTCAAGTGCTTTAAATCTGACAATAAAAAATCACGCAGTTGTATTGGGCTACTGGCTGATCAAAAACTATGACACAGTTAATCATGACCTAAATGTGGGCAGACACAAAATCAAGGTAACTGCACAAAAAGTGCATGAGGTTTTTGGAATCCCTATGGGGAAAATAAAGGTAACAAAGAAGAACCAACCAAGAAAGGGATCATGCAAGTCAACTGATGACTTTAAAAACCAATTCGACAAACTAGGAGTATCAGTTGCTAATGTCATTGATGTAATGAAAGACAAAACTCAAGGAGGAAGAATGTTCAAGATAAACTTCCTTGTTGTTTGGAATACAGTAATAGGCTACATCACAAAATTCCACAACTGTAAATCAAAGGTTCCTGATCAGTATTGATAATATGTCTGAAATTAAAAACATGGACTGGTGCGGTTATATGATTGATATGCTAGACATGACTATAGAAGAGTGGCATGAGGATCAATTTAATGGTCATTTGACCTTCCTCACGGTATGTTTTACTAAAAAAATGTGTATAATATGTTTATGAGAAAGCAATAGAAAATAATGTTCACTAATGTTTTTAAACACAGGTGTTGTACACACATGAATGGAAAAAAGGCACAAGGCACTAATTCATCAACAACAAACAACAAACACCAGCAATACTGTACATTTCAGATAGAACCTTAGAGATGATGCAGGAATATTTGTATGATAATGGCCCACTAACTGATGTGGAAGATCAAGATGACGAGGATGCTGATATTAGAAAAGAAAAGGATGCAGCAACATCCCTGCAAACAATGAAGACAACTGAAGTGGTGCAAACCTCACCAAAAGTAATGAAAGCACCTGAAGTGATGGAAACATCACCTCAAGTAATCAAAGAAAGTGATATAGTGGAAATTTCAACTCAAGAGAAGAATAATAATGAAGATCAACAACCTGTAAGTTTAAACGCATTTACAAAAAAAATCACGCATGTATTAAATAAAATGACGCATGTATTAATTAAAAATCACCCATGTTATAATTGTAAAATAACGCATGGTATGAATATAAAATTTAATAGCAGGTTTCTCAGAGAGGTAACATGGAGAAGAATGTTGATGATCAAATACTCTATGATTTCTCAGCAGACTATGAGATTGATGAAGATGCAAACATCCTCTCTCCCACATTAAAAATAAAAATGCCAGCAGGAACTTTCACCCAGAGTGTTATAGACTACTACATCACACCCACCCAAAAAGATACACAGACAGAAGATAATGTAAGTTTTCATCCATATTGTAAATTGAGAAAATCATGCATGCTTTAAAAACAAATAACGCACCCTATATAAAAATCACGCATGTGTTTCCTACTAAATAGCACATTTATATTACCATCTCAAAATAGGAGTGGATGACATCAATGGATCAACACATGCTGGTGTTCGATAAGGTTGTGGCTGACATAACAAGTTTGATAGAAGATGGAAGAATAAAACACGGTGAAAGCTACACCTACATTGAAAAATGTGAAGAGTGGAAGCAAAAATTGCAAAGTCTATCACAAAGTCTAGAAGGTACAATAGAACAAACTGATCCAGAGATATTAGAAGTCAACATAGCAGAGGAAGAAAACAAGGTTGGTGATGAAGAAAATGATGAGGTTGATACTGATGTTGAAAATGAAGAGAAAGGTAAAAATGGAAACACCTTCAAACATTAACACAAATGTTAAATATAGTAACGCAATAAGCATTTCCTAAAAAATAACCATTTAAAAGTAAAAAAAACAGAAGGGTAGAAGGATGATGAAAATAATGATGCTGGAGATGTTGAACCTGATGATGGTGGAATTCAAACTGAACAGAAAGGTAAAAATGGAAACACCTTCCATAATAACGCAATTGCTAACTATAATAATGCAAATGACCATTTTAATGAAAAAAAAAAACAGAAGGAGAGAAAAAAGATGATGAAGAAGCAAATGAGCAAGTACATGTGACACATCCGGAGGAGCAGCTAGAAAACACTTAAAAAGCCCAAGGCAACAACGCATGTTAATAATCTTTCTAAGAAACTAAACAGAAAGGTAAAAATAGAAAACACCTTCCTGAATAACGCAATGCTAACTATAATAATGCAAATGACAATTTTAATGTGAAAAAAGAAGGAGAAAAAGAAGATGATGAGGAAGCAAATGAGCAAGTAGATGTGACACATCTGGAGGAGCAGATAGAAAAAACTGAAACAACCCAAGGGAATAACGCATGTTAATAATCTTTCTAACAATTTGATGTCTAATTTTATTTTATTTTTAAACGAAGAAGGTAACAAAGATGTGGTTATCAATGATGACACAATTCAAGGGGGGGGGGGGGGCTCAACCCCAAGCATCACAGATAGAAGGTAATTATGAGCAAGTAGATGTGACACATCTGGAGGAGCAGAAAGAAAATACTGAAACAACCCAAGGTAATAACGCATGTTAATGATCTTTTTAACAGTTTGATATCTAATTTTATTTTTTTAAACGCAGAAGGAAACAAAGATGTGGTTGTTAATGATGACACGATTCAAGGGGGGACTCAACCTCAAGCATCACAGATAGAAGGTAATTACGCAAATGCATATTTATTTTTCAACTTTCATAAAAATAACCCTATTGGACTTTGATAAAAAACAGGTTCTACTAAAGAAACAAATGAAGTTATCTCTTTGATACAAACAATGTCATTCCTGCAACCACATACTGTACTGGAAGCAGAGAATCAAAACAAAGAAGAAGCTCCAAAGGATGCTACTGAAGAAAAAAAAATATTAAAAAAACTTAGACAAATTTGCTACAAAGTGAGGAGAAGAATAAAGAAGAGAATGAGGAGAACCAAGGTAACAAAAAAAAATTGTATTCATTATGATATTAAATTTTGAAAATAATCACACATAAAAACCTAAAAAATGAATTCAAAAAAAAAGAAGAGAGCAATGAAGAGGATGAGGAAAAGAAGTGTAGGTCCAGTAAATCTACCAAACACACGATATCTAATCAAACACGAGTGCGGAATCCTCGTATAAGATCGATTCAAGAAGAATAGTAGAAGAATAGACTAGATCTAAGTAAAAAATGAAGTCTTGAATGAATAACACTACTATCTTGAAGCTTGATGAACACGGATCGTAAACACCAAAGAAGGCAGAAATCGTAATCTGTAATCTCCAAGCTTAGTTAATCATAAACACAAATGGGTTTATATAGGTACCCAATGGGTTTACTATTGGGCCCCTTGTGGATCATAAACCCAATAGTAAACCCAAACCCAATCATAAACTAGCCTAAATACAATAGTAAACTAGCCTATGATTTTAATGAAACCCTCTAAGCCCAGCCCAACTTATTTAATATTACAAGCCTTATAATCTAGCCTCTACAATCTTCCCCTAGGCTTGTGATATTAAAAGTCTTCGATCTTTGAACTTCTTCTTCTTGACTGGCTGGCATGGATGTTGATGAAGATTCTTTCCGCAGAAATCTTCAATGGGTTTCATGACGGGCACTTGGGACTTCCTCTTGATCAGCATCAGCTTGAACTTCTTGAAATGGACAAGCAATGAAATGGAGGACTCTCATTGACTTGCTTCTTGAACGAACTGGTTCTTGCTGAATCTTCGGTAACTGTCTTGAATCTCCAAAACAATTAGAGGTTAAATTTTGAAAAACCTCTAACTGTGAAGATCTTGATTATTGATCTTCAAACTTCATGAACTCTGACTGCTCTCTGTATCATTTTCTTTTTCAAAGATTTGACTTCAAATCTTCAGCTTCCCCTAAACTTGTGAGCATTTTCTTTGAAAATCATTGAAGCTTTTGAAAACTTGTAAAGATACCAACAACTTCCCCTGAACAGTTGCTTATTCAGATGGAAGTCTTGTCTGGCTGGTTCTTTAACTTGAGCAGTAGCAACATCTTTCTATCATCAACCTGTCTGACACACATTTGAAAAAAAAAATATACTCCACCAGACATTTGATGACCGGTCTTTGGGTTAGGAGGTAATTATCATCTGTTCAGTTGATTCAAATTAACATAATTTTAACCAAAAACCCTAATATAGATTACGGGTTTTCTATAAAACTTCCCCTGAACCCAAGACCTGTAAAGACTTCCCCTTAGTTGATAACTTCCCCTCAGCTAAGGACTTCCCCTGAGATAATACATATTATCTTCGAGTTCCCTTCAGATACTATGTATTATGGAAGTCTTTTCGGATAATACTTATTATCCTCCCTCCTTCCCCTAAAAATTTGTCAAGATCTGACGGAGGAAGTCTTTTCCATTAGATAATAAGTATCATCCTCGAGTTCCCTTCGGATAATACTTATTATCCCATACTCCTTCCCCTAAAAATTTGGCAAGATCTGTCGGGGGCATATTGTCATGCATTAAAACCCATGAAAAACACATTTTGACTTCTCAAATCGACCTGGCCAAGACGAAAACACACCAAAAAAGAAATTAACGACTCACACACGAAAGATAAAAATAAACAACTACTTACCAATATCAAACATGAGAAAGTTTACAAGGGATCAAACCGTATGAATCTGACTGAGGAACCCTTTTCAGCTTCAGTTACTCAACTAGTCCAGGTGATTTCCGGTATGTTTGTCCGCTTTAAACTCAAACCCGTTTAATCCCAACCGAATGCGTCATGCTTAATATAGTACATTATTACCGTCATGTTTAATTGTCCCCACACCCAAGCGTACACAACAAAACCTACCCAACCTCAGAGTTTATTGAGGATTCACAAACCCCCAACTTGAGGAACCATGCACCACGACTATGACTACCACTTATTTTCATTAACCATCAGTTGGTGATCAGGTCGGCCGCTAAGCACGCAAAGAAGACCAACTGAGTGATTATTTTTCATTTTCTTTTCTTTTTCATTTTTTTCATTTCTTTTTCTTTTCTTTTTCTTTTCTTTTTATTATGTGGTGTAGTCATGACAGCAGAGACATGGCGTGTGAGAGAGTGAATACTAGGTAATTACCACTCTCAACCCATTTTTGTCGAGACTCAGTCTTTCAAACCATGCAACCTAGGATGGGAAATTAAACATATATATCTTTTAAGTTCACTGCACTTACATTGGAGGTCATAAGTTTAGGTCGAGCCTACCGAGCATATCACCATGGAGCTTGCCTTTCACTTCCGTCTTACACGTGTCAGTCATCTCCAACCTGGACATTCATTTTACTTCCCCTAAACTTCTCAAAAACAAGACACAAACAATTAAAAATTGAAAAGCACACTATTTTTGAGGGGTGAACTTTTTCTTCATCTTTACATTTCTTCCCCTTGCTTTTTGATTTTCAATGTCACAATCTTGTGAACATCATTTTTCAGTTTTTTTTTTTTTTTTTTTTTAAAACACACAAACACACTTAAAAGAACAAAACACAAAATTTTGCAGATATCTGGCCAAGCTAACTTTCAAGGTATTGATTTGAAAATTTTGAGAAAATTGGGTTTCATGACATGCACACTTCATTGCATTTGAAGTCAAACACATAATCAATCAACAGCTTAATTGAAACTTTAATGAAATAGGTTTGACTCAAAAGACCCTTTGTTGCCTCATCATTCAAACAACCAAGTTAAGAACAGTACCTTTCATGCTTATTTTGACATTTTACCTCTCAATGAGACATACCTTCCATTTATAGATTACTTGACATGACATGAAGATACGTCTCCTAAACTGTGCCCGGAACAATCACTTATCAACAAACAGATTAGTAATTAAAAACATTAGTGATAATCCTCCATGATCGTTCCTGCACAGAGTGAGAGATTAGTTAGCCATTGGTACCCAGGCCATTGTTTTTCTGGGTACACCTGAGGAATCAATAAAGGATACTTCTTGTAAAAACATCCCCTTTGAAAAATCAGGAAGTTAGGATGGAACTGCCTTGATTTTTGGTTTCCAAGTTCCAGGTGATTTAACATTTGTTTTAGTCACCTTTGGAGTTGTGACCTTAGGTATTTCAACCTTCTTCGTTTTAGATTCATTTTTCAAAACAGTTTTTGTTTTAGTCACCTTTTGAGTTGTGACTTTAGGTATTTCAACCTTCTGCATTTTAGAATCATTTTTTAAAACAGTTTTAGTTACCTTGGGAGGGGTAACCTTGGGTTTTTCAGACTTTGTTTGTTTTGAAAATGGTTTCTTTACCTGTTTTTGGAAATTTTGGTAACTTGGAAAGCTGTTGTTTTGATTTAAAGATTTTCTTTCAGCTTTGGCAGCACCCCAATGTTGATCAGAGGGATTAACCTTAGGAGTAACAGTCTTCATTGCCTTAGGTTTCTGCACCATCATCGGCTTAGACTTCACAGACTCCTGAGATGAAACCCTTTGACTTTTCGGAAAATAGGGTTCATAGGGGCGATAAAGACAGTTTCTAGCAATATGACCAGCAATGCCACAATTAAAGCAAGTCTGCTTCTTTAGATAGAAGTCAGACGTGTACCCATTTGTCTTCGGTGGCTGATATGGAGCTGGTTTGCCTTGTGTATGCTTCTTTGGTTTGACTGCAGCTTCAGATTTGACTTTCTGCTGGTTTGTCGAAGCCTGTGTCGAACATGTCCTCATCGTCTTTGTGCTCTCTGGATTTCCTGATGAAGAAGCACCATTCTTGCAACTGCACTTACAACTGCATGAACCAACTGAAGAAATGGGAGACACAGCCACACTTTTCATCTTAATGGAAAAGACTTCCTCCATCGGGCTCTCCCAGGTTCATTTTCAGTCACAACAAAAGCATGCTCTTCATCTTCATCCCTTTCCATGGCAGCAATCATTGCATGAGACATACTAAACTCTTTCAATTGAGGAGTCCAATCATAACCGCCTCCTTCCTGAACAACCAGAGCCTTTGCTTCAACCTTACCTTTGACCTCAGCAGCATTCTTCTCTTCGACCTTCTCTTTCTTAGGCATAGTGCACTCCCTAGCAAAATGCCCGTATTCATCACAATTGTAGCACCTCAGCTTGCTTTTGTCAAACCCCATCCTTATCTTGTCTTGATCTTTCCAGACGTTTCTCCCTGTCTTTGCCATGAATTTCTTTGCTCTGAAGACTGCCATAGCCATCTGCCATGAGACATCCAACATCTCAACATCTTCAGGATTTATCTGGTTCAGCTCACCAGACAACATATCAGTAGGCACAAGAGTTCCGGCCATGAGAGCATGGTAGCTGTTCATAAAACCCATACCAAGAGCAAAATTGGGATCATTTGTATCATCAGGGTTGACACTTCCACTTGAACTTCCTTGAGGTTGAGCCACAAAAGCAGTTGACTTTGCGACTGAGCTTGATCCATTTCCAGTTGACTTCACTTCATGCTTAGCCTCCACATCTTGTGACAACAGAGCTTGATTTAGTTTCCCCGCCAAACTAAGAGAGCTTATATGGTTCAACTCTCTCTGCTTGTCATCAATTAGCTTGGACTTGAGTTTGTTGATCATTTCATCAAGAGACAGCTCACTCAGCTTGTTGTTATCCTTAATGATTGAGATATTGGTGTTCCAAGACTTTGGTAAACTATTCAGCAGCTTCAAATTCTTATCTTCCAATTCTGGCTCCACACCATAGCTTGACATTTCTGCCATCAGAGACACAAACCTTTGCACTTGTGCTTCAAAAGATTCACCTTGGATATGGTTGAACAGATTGAATTTCTGTTTCAACATTTGCTTGCGACTTGCCTTAATGTCTGGATTTCCCTCATAGGCCACAATCAAAGCATTCCAGAGATCCTTCGTTGTCTTGCAGTGCTTAAATCCTTGAGCAATGTCAGGTGTTAGCGCCATGGTCATAATTGCAAACGCCCTCTCAGCCTTGTTGCATCTTTCCCAGTCATCATCATCAAACTCTTCTTCAGTCTTAGCTTTTCCAGCTTTAGCTCCTTCTCCATGTGTAGGTACATGTGGTCCATTAATCACCGCTCTCCACAATCTTAAGTCAACACTCTTCAAGTGGTTTTCAAACCGATATTTCCATTCCAAAAAGTTATCCGCCGAGGTGAGTCTAGGTGGGCGAGTGATGGATTAAATCTCAAAATCCAACTTCTGATACATACTTGGTTCGAAATCCATTACGTAAGCTTAGGGAACCTAAAACTAAAGTCCGAATGTCCAAACAAGTGAGATTACGATCGAAATTACCTGATTACGATCGGGAACACCGATTACGATCCAAGCAAAATCGCAAACACTGAAACCGATTGAGAATGTCGTAAACACCGATTACGATTTTCGATTACGACACTGTTAGTCGTAAACCTTGTTTCCGATAAGAGCCAATCGTAAACTCCAATTACGATCCAATTTGATCGTAAACACCAATTACGATCCCGCGTTTCCGGTAATGAAAAATCGTAAACACCGATTACGACCAAGCAAAGTCGTAAACACCCAATGTACGAATCGTAAACGCCTAAAAATCCAATCTTGATGTCGTAAACACACAACTGATGAAGATCTTCAACCACAAGCAATCGTAAACGCACAGAACAGCAGCAGCAGAACTCGTAATCGCCACCAAACCCTTGAAACCTTCAAAAACACGAACTAAAACCCAGAAAACTGCTTGAATCTATATCGTGAGAGCCTCGAATCTAAGATTCTTGGCTCTGATGCCAATTGTAGGTCCAGTAAATCTACCAAACACACGATATCTAATCAAACACGAGTGCGGAATCCTCGAATAAGATCGATTTAAGAAGAATAGTAGAAGAATAGACTAGATCTAAGTAAAAGATGAAGTCTTGAATGAATAACACTACTATCTTGAAGCTTGATGAACACGGATCGTAAACACCAAAGAAGGCAGAAATCGTAATCTGTAATCTCCAAGCTTAGTTAATCATAGACACAAATGGGTTTATATAGGTACCCAATGGGTTTACTATTGGGCCCCTTGTGGATCATAAACCCAATAGTAAACCCAAACCCAATCATAAACTAGCCTAAATACAATAGTAAACTAGCCTATGATTTTAATGAAACCCTCTAAGCCCAGCCCAACTTATTTAATATTACAAGCCTTATAATCTAGCCTCTACAAGAAGGATAATGATAAAACTCCTGAAATGGTGAAATTGATGAACAAGAAAATCAATATAGCCCAAGAACAAAAAGGAGAAAAAGGGCCTTTGCACTTAGGTCCCCCTACTACAGGAAAACAATTGAAATAACAACTAAGCTGCAAGTATCAGAAAAAATGATTGCAGATTGGATGTTCACACCGATCAAAGATGAACTGTAAGAATGTATCCATTAAATTTATCACAAATTTTTTTTTTTAAAAAAAATTCATAAACAAAATGACATGTTTTTTTTATAACTTATGCAGATATGTTGTGTATGAATCAAACTATGGAATAATAATGTATAAAGCTTTATTGGAAAGCTTTCATCCTGGAATCTACGTACACACATATGCTCTGAATGCATATATAGAGATATTAAATGATGAAGAGTAACACAGAAAACATGACCAACCAATGAGATTGTTCTGCCTATCCACATTGCTGGTACAAAAAAAAGAATATTAAAAATAACGCAACTTATATAAAAGAAATCACGCAAAAACATATTTTGATTGCTGATTTAAACTTTTTTTGCAGTCTGATATACTCTACATCAAAGAACAGTATGATGATGATTATAGGCAAAAAAATCTTTACAGTCAACCTGCAAAAACACGTAGAAAGATTGGGGATGATTTCACTACGGAACGTGGATCTATGTTTTATTTCGATTCTAATGAGCGAACACTTCTATGTACCTATTTCGATATCAGAACTGGAGCTGTCAGCTTGTTAGACAACATGGTGGATCGCAAAAAAATTTGATAATAGATACCATGGAGTCCCCCATAAAGTGGTAATTCTTTATCACGCACCATTTTCTTAAAATTACGCATTCTTTAATTTTGTAACAAATTTTATAATTACGTATACTTTATATAATAATAACGCATTCTTTGAAAAATCACGCACCGTTAAAATAAAAAATAACGCATTGTGCCATAAATTTGCAGCTTAAATGTTTGAAAGGCTATCTGCAAAGCACAAAACATCCTCATCATATGTTGTTCGACCATGGAAAAATCGAAAGGGTAAAAATAAATGGAGAACAACGAAAAACTTTGTTGATTGTGGAGTATTCGCTATAAGGCATATGGAGACTTTTTTTGGTGATGTCAACTGGGAATGCAATTTTGCTAAGGAGTCAGATCCGAATTATGTGCAGAATAAACAGTTGATTGAACTGAGAAACAAATATGTCACAAAAATCATTCTCTCCGACACAAATAATTTGAAAGCAGACGTCGTCATCAAGGCCAAAGCCCATAGGAGAATCTTCGGGGAACCCATGGATACAAATGACCAAAAGAAATCGACAATTAATCTTATCAACGAGAGAGTACAAGTAGCAACTGGTTGAAAACATTTGTTTGTATGTTTAAGATTTGGTAGATTTATCAAAAATTTAGTTATCTTATTTTCACGCATAATATACAGCGCTATTACGCATGCTATAATTGTAAAATCTCAATATACCGTAAAAAAATATGAACATAACTTCAAAAAAATAGAAATTTGACTTTCTGTAATCACGCATGTTTCTTCAATTTTGACGCATGAAGAAACTAGATATAAATCAGGTTACAACAATAACGTAACGATATCTAATTAAAAACACACGCTGTGACGTAATCTACCGTCTATTTTTAATTAAACTTTATATTGACAAAAATGTCCCTCCGTGTCCAGAAAGAAAACGCCGTATGTCGGTCTCTCCTTCCTTCACACGGAAAAAAGCCTTTGTATTTAAACGTTCATCTATATTATTATACCTATATATATGACAAGGCATACCGGTAATAGTAGCTTACAACCAATTAATACATTTAGGTACAGCTTATTAGAACATCAATAACCGTGTGCACTCCTTCGTCTACCAGTTTTCGTCGAATTTGGCACTGCTACCCCTTTTATCCGCGTACTCTGTTAGTGAGTCTTTGTTACGGAAAATCCTAATTTATTTTTGCATTCTTCTATTTCTGAGAATCGGAGGTCTTATGCTTAAAAACCTAAAGCGAACTTTGTATAAGAGTATTGGGGATAAGAAAAAGGAGGTCGTTCACGGGATCATTCTCACGTTTTGTCGGTGCTTGTGGAAGGAAAGAAATGTTTACGCCTTCGGTTAGCAAGGTCATTAAGGAGATAAAAAGTTGGTGCAAACTTTGGTTTGAATTAGATGTAGACAAAGAATCGATTAGGACAATTGTAGCTTCATGTAGTTCTTGTTTTGGGTCTGTGTTTTGATGTGCAGACGGGTGCCTTTTGGTGTTTAATAAATTGGTGGTTCCAAAAAGAATTTCAAATAAAAAATTAAATCTAACAATTTAATTAAACACATATTTAGTAAAAAGAGATTCTGTAATGTTTATATTTTAAAGTTATTGACTCCTTTCACCGTTTTCTTATATTTCGATAGGTCCATATGAGTCGACCGTTTGATTTGAGTAACTGGTTCCTTGTTAGTTTATTTTTTTCATTGAGTTATTGGATCGTTGATGCATGTTGATGGCCATACCATAGCTTGCCGTTATGATGTGTTTCAAGGGGGATGTCAACAAATCAATTTAAAAACTCGATTTATATGTTATATATTTTTTTTTCTTTCAGTTATTGGATTTATAGATATATTAGTCATCTTGACTAGTGTTGAAGGGTACTCAATTTATTTTTATAGATTGATCAATGATCAAGCTATAATTATTTAATATGATATCACTGTCTAAAAGTTCCTAATCCTATTTTTTTTTTCTTTTTCTTGCGCCGTCCACTTTCATTCCTTCGACACCGGCTACGGCCTTGAATACAGCAACGTCGACTTTCTTTTGTTCTTCTCATCTTTGAGTTTGAAAGTTCCTACCTTTATCACACGTGAATCCAACTCTTTTTCTTTAATGTGAAGATTTGTTTTTCCTTTTATTGTTGTGAACTACACGTGAAAGCATATACAACAACAAGAAATATTTAATTAGGTTTAGAGGTGGAGAAAGAATTCTTGGCAGCAAGCACGTTAATAAATTTGGTGATAAATTTGGTGGTGATTTATTGCTTTCCATGTGAAACAGAAGGGGAAGAAATAAAAGTGTTCCAATTTTAAAGTAGCAGACGAAAATTCAAATAACATAAGGAACATGCTTTATGGATATGAACCCAGGTGTGTCTACTCATCTTAGAGCCAACCCATGATATATTTTAAACCCTGTTGTCAAAATCTAAAATTAGCAATATTTTTGTTGGGAATGACAATAGGTTGCCGGTTAAGGGTTCGGGTAATGCTTTACATCACCTCCTAAACCAAACCTATAAATTAAATAATGTCTTTTTAGCGCCTGACATCGTTAAAAATCTTATTTTCGTTGCGTCAATTTTCTCATGACAACCAAGTTGCAATTGAATTTGACCCACTTGGTTTTTCTTTAAAGGATCTCAAAACTGCCAGACTCCTTTCCTGTCACAATAGCTCAGGCGACCTCTATCCTTTCACATCTCCATTGAATAACGGTTTTGCTTGCTTGACTCACTCTCCACATCTTTGGCACAACCGTCTTGGTCACCCGAGCTCCCACGTTTTAGATTTTCTGTCGAGTCGCAAATTTATTTCTTGTAATAAAGAAAAATCTTTTGATGTTTGCCATTCATGTCAATTATCTGATAGTAAACGACTTCTATTTTCCGATTCTGTATTCGTTACTTTTACACCGTTTGATATCATACATTTGACCTATGGACATCTCTCATTTTAAGCAAAACCGGTTATAAATATTACATGGTTTTAGTAGATAACTTTACCAATCACGTGTGGGTTTACCCCCTCAAATTTAAATCTGAAACATTTCCCACATTTAAAAAATTCCATAAACTCATTCAAACCCAATTTAATAAATCTATCAAATCTTTCCAATGTGATTTGGGTGGCGAATTTGATAATCATGATTATCAAAATTTCGCTAACGATCATGGCCTCGTGTTTCGTTTTTCATGCCCGCAAACATCCCAGCAAAACGACAAGGCTGAACGCATGATTCGTCGCCTTAACGACATCATCCGAGCTCTTCTTATGCAAGCTCATCTTCCACCTCCATTTTGGGTTGAAGCTGTCCATACCGCGGCCTACCTTCACAACATCCTTCCTACCAAACAGCTCAATTTTAACACTCCCGCCTTCATCCTTTATCATCGTCACCCAACGTATGTTCATCTTCGTGCTTTTGGGTGTGCTTGCTATCCTAACCTTTCGACCACTCAACCTCATAAGCTTCACCCACGTTCAGTACGATGTATCTTCCTTAGCTACCCGGCTAACTTCCGTGGGTATCGGTATTTTGATCCTTCTACCGGTCGAGTACATATTTCTCGACACTTCATCTTTCCCTTTTTTTCGAAACCAATCACACACCCTCTCCCGTTACTTTTGTCCATTCCGACTCGCATATGCCTACCAATCCAGCCCCTTTCGTCGCTCCACCTCCCCCGCCAACCCACATTCCCGAGCCCCATACCCCCGCTAACCCACATTCCCGAGCCCCATACCCCTCCAACCCATCATAACCCCGCTAGCTCAAACCCCTCTCCCTACGCTAGCCCAACCCCCTCATTAATCAATACGTTGATGCATGTTGATGGCCATACGATAGCTTTCCGTTATGATGCATTCAAGGGGGATGTCAACAAATCAATTTAGAAACTCAATATATATGCAGTGGCCGAGCTAGGTTATAGCCTAGGGGTTCGCTCGACACCCATGAATATTTTTGGCGGTGTAGTATATTTTTGATTTTTTCTAAACCGAACCAAGAAATATAGTCACCGAACCCCATGAAACTTTTATACCAACCTTCAACTTAAGAAAATGTAATTTCTAGTTTTAAGAATATGATGTAAGTGTTCAACACTAGTGAACCAAATAATATTAATAGTTTTAACCCAATTACCCAGATTCAGTTATTACAACTCAATTAATTAGAGTACCTAAAACTAAATTCTAATTGTAAATCAAATATTTAAAAGAAAATTCAAGTCCAAGAAATATGAAACGACAGTAGGTCACAACGATTAGTGAGCGACCCTCCTCTCTCCCAAATTCCTAGTTATGCGACCGGATTTAGGCATTTTGAGAGCGAAGATCTAACTTTGAAGATCACGCTATTAGCGAGTGACCCTCCAAAATTGTTTTGAAGAGTGGAAAAACGATTTTGAAGATTGACGACCTGTCGAGTTTTGTCCTTTCACCTTTCTGTTCTGGTTTCAGGTTCCGGCGACCGACAACTTCAACTTGTCTCTGCGACTTCGATTAGTCATCGTATTTTTGTGTAATTGTCTTGAATCTTTGATTTGATAAGAACTGGATTATTGTGATTACATATTCAGTGAGAACTTGAATGTGAATGACAATAATTTGATTTTTGTGTCTATATTTCACATTTGATCACTCATCACTGTAATTTTGATTTGAACTTGAAGTCTTGAGAGATGCTTATCTGCAATGAAGTATGTGAAATCTGATTTGCGTAACCGAATTGGAGATGAAATTTGAGTGATAGTTGCATATGTTATATTGAGAAAAAAGTTGATTAGAAAAGTGTCCAAAGATAATATGATTGATAGGTTAAAAATGAAAACCCGTATAGAGCAACTTTAAGTGTGTTATAATTTTGTTCTTTAATGGTGAACGACGTACGATATCACTTTTGTTATGCATTTTTATATTTTAAGTTGGGTTTTTCTCATGTAACATGACCCGGCCCGAACCGGTCTAACAAAAATTTATATATAGGAATGGACGATCAAACATTAAAAATTTCCGAGTCTTATTAAAAAAGATCTTGAATTCACCACTATATATATATTATATATTTAATAAATGACAATCTATCATATTTTTTTAACAACAATCTATCCTACTACTATATTAAAGGGGACTACTAGAGACATCTAACTTTTTTTTCTGGACACCACCCTTAACCCTGCGGTTTGCCTTTAATGGGGCATTTGTTCACGCCTAAATGGGGGGTTATGCCCTAACTGGGGGGTTAAGCCTTTAAGGCTTAAAAAGCAACCGAATATTTTTGGGATCGGTGCCACCAATCATTGGGTAGTTGTTTGAACTCTCAGGTTAAGCCCTTAATGGGGCATTTTGGGTTTTAGATTTTTTTTCTAAGTTATGTTTTTTTTAAAATAAAGATTAACTATTTTATAAAAGCAATGTTTTAAAAACCGGTTCGAACCGGCCGGTTCAACCGCGAACCGCCCTCCTCACCGGTTTTTAATATCCCGGTTTTTTAGCAATAACCGGACCGGGTTAGACCGGCCGGTTTTCCGGTTTTTTCCGGTTCAACCGGTCCGGACCGGTTCAACCGGTTTTCTGATTTTTTTTATTTTTTTTTTAACTTTTTTTTTATTTTTTATTATTTTTTAAAGTTTAAAACTTATATTTTCTTATGAAATACATATTTGATATTATTTTTGAGTGGATTATAATTGTATTTTAACTACTTTTGTTGGGGTGTACAAGTTTATTAGCATTTTTATAAAAAAATATATATAAATCCCTTAACCGGTTCAACCAGCCGGTCTAACCGGTCCGACCGGTCGAACCGGTCCCGGAAGATTTTCCGGTTCAACTAAAAAACCGGTTCTTAAAATATTGTATAAAAGTTTATAAATTACTCTCGGGAACACTAATATAAATGATCGTATAGTATAAGTTTTTTTTTCTTTTTTTTAAATAACTCGTTTAACTTTTTAATAACTTACAAATATTAAAACGTTAAATTTTTTATATTCGTAACTAAAAGTTTATAAAGTTCTCTCGGGAACACCAATATAAACGATCGTATAGTATAAGATTTTTTTTTTCTATTTTTCTTAATAACTCGTTTAACTTTTTAATAACTTACAAATATTAAAACTTGTTATTATTATTATTAAACTATTATTATCAAACTTATTATTATTAATAATAAATTTAGAATACAACTTAAAATTAGAAAAAAAAAATTTAATCTTAATGGGGCGTTTAGCCCTTAATGGGGTATTATATCATCAATGATTACATAGGTATCAGTGTAAATGATTGACCGGAACACCTTTTTAAGTTTAAGGGGATTGTTTGCCCTAAATGGGACGATTTGCCCGATATCTTCTAAAAAAATTGAGGTGTATAAAGAAAAGGGCATATTAAAACCCCAACATCTACTAAGTCGCATTTTCGATAGGATTTGAGTGATAGAGATTGAATATTCCCTAGATGTTGGGTTGTATACGTGCCAATGGATCTGGCACAGTCACGTGGGCCTCTAGTTAACTTATGTTGAATATTTTATTCTGGCTGGTGATAGTGGGTCGGTGGTTAACAACAACAAATAGTTGTGGTTTGGATGGATTAGTAGTTCATCGAAATGCCCACTAACGAACATCACTATGCTCCAACATCAATTTTAATACAATGAAACCTACTGCAGTTAATAGCCCACAGCCCATCCAGTTTTAGCAACCCAACATAAAATGTTATGTTCTCGGACTTTGCAAGTGATAGATTTTAAAAAAATATATATACTTTATAGTTGTTCTTACTAGTATTCATGGTTTGAAAATGATCCATTGAAGGTCAACTTTCGCAAAGAAGTCTTCTTCAATATAGAAAATAAGATGATGACTCGTCCGTGCGTTGCGGCGGGCCACCTCTTAACGGCTAAAAAGAATATAAAGGGGCATATAAAACGAAAAAGTTTGTTTCATTATAGTGGCCCAAGTCGAAAATTATAAAAGTATACTAAAACGAAAGTAGAAAAGTTAAGTGGTATAACACGTAAAATTTTAAAACTTTTTAAAGTATAAAACTATAAAATATATAATCAAAGAGGTGTCACGATTTGATTGGACTAAGAAAATGACGTAGCAACATGTCATTAGAGGCAGTGACGAAGCTTGAAAATATCAAGTGGGGGGGGGGGGGGGATCTAATTTTTTTTTTCTAACACCAATTTTTGGGTAAATGGGGGTCGAAACCGGAGTATATCAAAATTTTCTACACGAAAATTATATACCCCCATACATCGCAAAAAAAAAAAATCGGGGGGTCGGACGCCTCCTTCCGCCCCTTAAATGCTATGCCACTGATTGGAGGAAGAAACCGCTTGAAAATATATGATTGAAGGAGAAAATGATGTGGCATACTATAATTGAAAAAAGTGGTTCTTGTGAAAGACCACCATTCATTATTGTAATATATATAAATGTAAAAACCATTTATATAATCACCACTCATTTAATTAAGCAAATCTGTCTTCACATGTTTTATTGATAATAAATATCTTTCTACATGTAATACATGTACTGCCAGGAGAAAGCTTCAGGAGGGGGTGTCTTGGTTCTCACGGAGGTCCGAGTAATCGACCTTGGACATAGCCCCGCAAGGGTAGGTTTACACGTGAGACCAAAGTCGCCTGATCGATGCCGTTCCAAAAAAAAAAAAACTAAATATCCAATACGTTTATTTGTTTCCTATTATATTTTTTTTGCAAAATTATCTATATATACATAGTACAATAAAGAGTTTACACACATAAGTTATTGATAACTTAATCCAATATGAAAATTAAGTTTTTTATCTTCTTTTGACCCATAAAGACTTTGGCGTCGTACACTGCTTCAGGTGCTCTACAATTACATTTATCTGGTGGTTGTTTTGTTTGACTTGATTCTGTCGATTAATTAAATACAATCAAACACAATTCTATTTTGATGAACGAAAAAGAAATAGAAAATATCACCTGTTCACACGTCTCCTCCCCACCGTTCCGGTGAATAAATTTCAATTTCCTTTCTTCGTCGATCGACTTTTTTCTTTTACTTTCTGTGAAGCATGTGTAATTTCTTTGTCCCTCTTCCTTTATCTCTACTACATCTGATCTCTTCTTTCACACCGGTCTGACTACTTGTGATAGCTATAACCCAACCGATTCGATCCTACTAGTCGTTGGAGACTTCGACATGTTACGTGTTCACCCGGAACACAAATGGGTCGACCCGATCCAAGAAAATACCATTGAAGTACTTGACGTTTGCATGTAAACATACGGTTGCATGTTGCTTACCAACCCACGTTCTCCACAACTTGCTTTTTTATTCTTGTAGTTTTTATTTCTGCATTT
>JBCNJP010000008.1:1234543-1303326 GCA_039602395.1 Deinandra increscens subsp. villosa | reverse complement strand
ACCGGGAACGGATGCCCTGACACTGGTCCTTGGCAAGGAAAGGGGTGGATACCTAAAAGGTATTGGGTATGGAGTGACTTCCCGTGGATATTGGGGTGCTCCAAAAGGGCGATCGAAAGAACGGATCGAAAAACTTGAGGCGGAACTAAAAAATGAAAGACAGCTGCGTGAGAAAAAGGATCAAGAGGTTGAGCGCCTCACTGATATGGTTAAATCACAGGATGAGAGAATTGATAAGCTTATGGCGGCTATGGAGTCTGTGATTCAAGATAAACAAGTTCATAGAGCGTCTGTAAGGGACAAACTATATATATATATATTTATTTATTTATTAATTAATTAACTAATTGAATTAATTTGACGTTATCGTTAATTAATATATATGTTACTAATCAGTTAATTACATGGTGTCAATTTAGGAAAAGAATAAGAGACATGCAAAACCTGCAGCTCCTAAGAAGAGTGATCTTCAGTTGGAAAAACCAAATAATTATGATGCCATTGCAGCTGCTACCGATCTGCAGCCAGTAATCCAAGAGGTATATAGATTAGTATATACCACAATTTTTGTATTCTATTTTTTACTTTAATTAATTAATTGTTTATATATATGCTATAATTAATATTATTATTATTATTATTATTATTATGTCACTTCTGATCAGGGGAGCCAAACTGCGACGTTGCACATGGAGGGGGATCCACTGAACGTCGTGGGAATGGCTGAATTATTACCAAAACAAAAAGATGAGAAGATTCATGGAAGTCCATTAGCTCCTGGTTGCCGTAGAATTAGAGTTTATCAGGTCAAAAAGGGTGCAACATTTTTACCATTCCCAGTAGATGGTAAAACAACGCTTTCGGAGGTTGAAAATAAATATATTATTGCATGGCCGATGAACCGAATGATCCTTCATTCTAATAACAAGTCAGATAGATCACAGCCGGTAATTACTACATTAATTAATCGTATCCGCTAATTAATTAACTTTATATATATATATATATTATATATATCTGATCGGTTTTATTTGTCATGTTTCCAGGTAAATAATGATCGGAAAAAGATGCCGAAAGTGTACGTAACACCAAACCAGCTGAAGAATCAAAATGTGATAAATAGAAAAATCACACGGCACCAGCAGAAGCAGCTGATCAGCACGGACAAGAAATTATAATTAATTATTATAGAAATTAAACTTTGATTAGCTAGTGTCGTATGTTATCTTTTTGAACAGCGTCATGATTAGTGTATGTACATTAATTTTTAATTATAATATATGATTTTTAAGGTTTCTCTATACTAATTAATTAATATATAATTAATTGTAATTAATTAAGAAAATATATGTGACCATATATATAATACCAAAGGCCACACTTTTTATATTTTAACGTGGCCGTTGCCACCATTTGGCCACGCTTATTGAGACAAATTATCTGATTTCAACTACCCTTTGGCCACTTTTTTTTTTCCAATTATATGTGGCTAAAACACAAATGTACGTGACCATATAATACCAAAGGTCACGCTTTTTATATCTTAACGTGGTCGTTGCCACCATTTGGCCACGCGTATTGGGACAAAATATCTGATTTCAACTACCCTTTAGCCACTTTTTTTTTCCAAATATATGTGGATAAAACACAAATATACGTGACCATATAATACCAAAAGCCACGCTTTTTATATTTTAATGTGGCAGTTGCCACCCTTTGGCCACGCTTATTGGGACAAAATTTATGATTTCAGCAACCCATTTGGTCACGTTTTTTCATATCATATGTGGCTAAAACACAAATATACGTGACCATATAATACCAAAGGCCACGCTATTCATATTTTAACGTGGCGGTTGCCACCCTTTGGCCACGCGTATTGGGACAAAAATTATAATTTCAGCAACCCATTTGGCCACGTTTTTTTATAACATATGTGGCTAAAACACAAATATACGTGACCATATAATACCAAAGGCCACGCCATTCATATTTTAACGTGGCCGTTGCCACCCTTTGGCCACTCGTACTGTGACAAAATGTATGATTTCAGCAACCCTTTGGCCACGTATTTTTATAATGTATGTGGCTAAAACACGAATATACGTGACCATAAAATACCAAAGGCCACGTTAACCAAACACATGTGGCCGTTGGAACCCTTTCGCCACGCTTTTCTGAAGAATTGTTTGATTACAACAACAAATATTGGTACCCTTTAGCCACGCTTATAGGTGGCTTCAGCCACTGATATTGTAACGTGGCCGTAGGGTACATATGGTGACGGCACCTATGGTGTCGTTTGGAATGGAAAAAAAAAACGTGACAAAACACCTTTTGTCACGGTTTTTTTCCGTGGCCAAAGGTTAGTTTTGACGTAGTGTTAAGAATTTGAACACACAAAAAAAAAACAACCCCATAGAAAATATATAATTTGCTAGATGGTTTCTGGCTCCGCTCCGCTACTGCTAGAAAGTAATAACTTATAAGTACAAAATTCACTTTTATAACTTATGTGTGCATGGCTTCTGTTTCTTGTTCAGTGTATTGTGTTGTATGTTTTTTAATAGCTTAATGGAATAAATAAGCAGAGTTAATTTACAGTGCCCTATATCGACTATGTACACACCAACAAGGAAAGGACCTATAAGGCTATAACCCATTACATTAGTTTGCAAAGTTCTGAGCTAATTCTCTCATTTTGTTGTCACCTTCATCTTTGCTTTATTGAATATCTATAGAAATGTCATTAATTTGATCTCCCAATATTATGCCTTCCATGAATCTCTTGCTCCTGGACGGCTTCATTCCTAACTCACCATAATTTGAATAACTGCATTAACCAATTTCTTTTTTACTTGTTTCCGTTAATCGTCTTATGAACTGCCATATAAGAGCATTCACAATGGACAAATCTTCATCTCCATCTCTATTATTTAACTAATTATCATATATTTTATAGTTTTATTAAATTTTCTTTAACCTATCTTATTATATTCTCTAACTTCATCTCTATCCTAATCAAAAACACTTATTTTATTATATTTTCTCTTTCATTAATACTCATAAATATTTTAGAGTTTATGAATGTGCTTCTCCATATTTGCATAATTTTCATTTATCAAACTTTAAATTTTAGAGATGAAGATAGAGATCGAAAGTATAGAAAAATCTCAAATTTTTAAAATGTGGTTGAAAATGAAAAATCCATTTCTGAATGCTACGTACAGAACTCACTTTTATAGTCATGCAAATGACAACTTTTATAGTCATGCAAATGGCAAGCGGCGATCAAGTTATTTGAAAAACATACCTTTCTCCGTCAAGTCATGGGCACCACTCGTTCAATTTTATAGGTCATCACTAAAACATGAAAAACTAACCTTATGAGGAATATTGCATTTAATACAAAAATGTATTGTTCCATGTGTGGCGTCGAATTTGGTTAATATTTTGAATTTTTTTTTTTCTATAGAACCGTCCAAATTGGAGTTTATTTTAAACTAGTATAGTTATAAAGTTTATTTACCAAATAGGTATAGTTAAAGAAATATTTACCAAATTTCTCTCTCTTAATTTTTTTGAATAAGTGTTTTCTTTTTGAGTCCTGCTATTCGCACCGGTTCATTTATGGTTTTGCACCGGTCTAAAGCGGGTCGCGGAGGCCTCCATGGGGCGTAGTCGCCACACCCTAATTAAAGAGGAGCAGGTCGACTCTTATGCTGTTTTTGGGAAAAAAAATATATATATTTTTCTTTTTTTCCTAACACCTTAACACTTTTTCTAACACAAATTTTTACTAACTCTTTTTAACACAATTATTTATTTTTATGGAAACCCTTGTTTTGTAAACACGATATGACGTAATACTCGTACTCGTACTCTTCGCTCGTTTCTCGTTTGACTTTTTTAAATATAACACAAATTTTTACTAACTCTTTTTAACACAATTATTTATTTTTATGGAAACCCTTGTTTTGTAAACACGATATGACGTAATACTCGTACTCGTACTCTTCGCTCGTTTCTCGTTTGACTTTTTTAAATAATAATACACGTTATTTGTTACTCGTATTATTTACTCGTTGCTCGTTTGACCTTTTAAAAAAATAATACTTGTTATATGTTACTCGTTAGTCGTACTTTTTGCTCGTTACTCGTTTTATATTTTTAAATGATAATAGTGGTTTGTTACTCCTGACTTTTTTTAAATAATACTCGTACTCGTTGCTCGTTTGACCTTTTTCAATGATAATATTCGTTATTTGTTACTCATTTGATTTTTTTAAATAGTACTCGTTACTCGTACTCGTCATATTTTCCTTTTACGACGTATAACTTTATAGGGAGTTACAACCAAACAAACAAAACAAATTATACAATCAACAAAACATAACTGCATATATATATATATATATATATATATCATATATATATATATATATATATATATATATAGATAATGAGTTTGTACATACAAATCAAAACGTACAACTCGATAATAATAGAGGCTAATAATAACACATCTATAACTGATGGTGAAATCCCCGCATATCAAGACCGACATCATCATCATCACCTACAGGCCCAGTCATGTGCACGCCAATATCCTCAGCCATGTCGTCATGTGCGGTGCCGGATGTGCCAGCACCGTCATGAGCGGTGTCGGATGTGCCAGCACCGTCAAACCGAGGGGGTGGTGGAAAGGGGACACCATCTCGTCTCAGCCTATCGACCTCGCGGTCTATCATCCACCTCATCATATGTCGCATCTCCACCATCTCTCGACTCTGCTGCTCACTCCTCTGATCCAGTCTCTGTAGAAGGGCCTGTGTGGCGGGAGGAAACCGCGCGACACGGTATACAATCGCTCTTTCGCTATGAATGCATGTGCAATACAGAACGACTTCGACGTCGACGTCACACCAACTAACTGAACAAACGGAATGTTGTACAAGTTGGTCTTGTACGTCGCGTCGATCAACACCACATGCGGGAAGGCACGCCACATTTTATAGGACAGAGGATGACAGAAGAAAATATCCTCCGTGGCGTTAGTGATTTCATTGACCTGTGTGTTAAACACGAACCCATTAGCATAAAGGTAGTTTTCAAGTATCTCCATTGGGCTTCTACCTACTTTATCTTGTTCCCTAATTTTCCGTGTCACGTTGTATATGTCTTTGATAATACAACAACTTCCTGGAAACTTTTCCCGTAACGCTAAAAGAATGTTACGTGGCCTCACGTGAAGCTTGTATAACGTGTCAACGAAATCACTCTGTTCAGGGGTTAATCTCCTAAGATAAGGGTGCCCCTCCTCAAATACAACCGGTTTGTGATTGTGTATTTATCGAAGACCCACTTTCTTCGGCGTCATCACCCCCGTACGTATCCTCCACGAATTCATCACTATCATCCACGGAATCCGTTTCTCCTTCTGATCCGTACGAAGATTGACTGTAATGGGGCTCGTTTTTTAACTGGTACGGCGGTTGACGTAACCGAATTGTAATTGTGATCCGTACAGACAGAAACCACCGTAAGATTGTTGAGTATAATCTGGTTGATCACCATAAGATTGTTGACCATAATAGGGTAGTGATTGACCCTAAATAAAAAAGAAACCGTTTGATGTTTTTGGTTTAAACAAGTGACTATATACAAAATAAATAAGGGTATAAATAAATGTTTTTGCCTGGTCGAAATTTGGATCCGACTGTTGACCATGTTCCAAGTTTGTATTATGCTGGACACCGTAAGATTGTTGACCATATTAGGGTAGTGATTGACCCTAAATAAAAAAAGAAACCGTTTGATGGTTTTGGTTTAAACAAGTGACTATATACAAAATAAATAAGGGTATAAATAGATGTTATTACCTGGTCGAAATTTGGATCCGACTGTTGACCATATTCCAAGTTTGTATTATGCTGGCCACCGTAAGATTGTTGACCATATTGTTGACCATAATAGGGTAGTGATTGACCCTAAATAAAAAAGAAACCATTTGATGGTTTTGGTTTAAACAAGTGACTATATACAAAATAAATAAGGGTATAAATAAATGTTATTACCTAGTCGAAATTTGGATCCGACTGTTGACCATATTCCAAGTTTGTATTATGCTGGCCACCGTAAGATTGTTGACCATATTGTTGACCATAATAGGGTAGTGATTGACCCTAAATAAAAAAGAAACCGTTTGATGGTTTTGGTTTAAACAAGTGACTATATACAAAATAAATAAGGGTATAAATAAATGTTATTACCTGGTCGAAATTTGGATCCGACTGTTGACCATATTCCAAGTTTGTATTATGCTGGCCACCGTAAGATTGTTGACCATATTGTTGACCATAATAGGGTAGTGATTGACCCTAAATAAAAAAGAAACCGTTTGATGGTTTTGGTTTAAACAAGTGACTATATACAAAATAAATAAGGGTATAAATAAATGTTATTACCTGGTCGAAATTTGGATCCGACTGTTGACCATATTCCAAGTTTGTATTATGCTGGCCACCGTAAGATTGTTGACCATATTGTTGACCATAATAGAGTAGTGATTGACCCTAAATAAAAAAGAAACCGTTTGATGGTTTTGGTTTAAACAAGTGACTATATACAAAATAAATAAGGGTATAAAATAAATGTTATTACCTGGTCGAAATTTGGATCCGACTGTTGACCATATTCCAAGTTTGTATTATGTTGGCCAACGTAAGATTGTTGACCATATTGTTGACCATAATAGGGTAGTGATTGACCCTAAATAAAAAAGAAACCGTTTGATGGTTTTGGTTTAAACAAGTGACTATATGCAAAATAAATAAGGGTATAAATAAATGTTATTACCTGGTCGAAATTTGGATCCGATTGTTGACCATATTCCAAGTTTGTATTATGCGGGTTGACATCCTAAAAAAGAGAAACTGTTATATAAGTTTGGTTAAGACAAACAAATAAATATATACGAAATAAATAATGTTTGTGCCTCGTTCAAGTCTGGAATCTTTGGTGATCTCCGTGAACCCGCGGAACCCGACATCTTTGGTTGAAATGTGAAGCACTAACAAAAACGGTAACACTATCTATTTAGAAGAAAGTATATAATAGAAAAGTAAAACAGTCGACATTTGCTCGTTGCTCATGCATGAGACATCTTAACCAGGAAGAAACTACTCGTTGCTCATGCATAAGACATCTTAACAGGAAGAAACTATTTAATAGGTGAGTAAAACACCCGGTTTAGGCCTCCATGGGTCGCTTAAGCTCTATACGAACGAATAAATTCGACGCCTATCAAGTCCATCGCTAGTCATCTCGTCTCGTCAGGTGGTAGGTAGAAAATTGAGCCCTAAACGGGTCGTTTAGGCCTCCACCGGACGTTTAGATACGCTACCGACGAACATGTCAGCTTTGTCAGGGAATGTTCCGGGGCGTCAGGTGTGTCAGGGGGGACAGCGGGTCGTTTAGACCTCCACCGGGCGTTTAGGGTTAGGAGTACCTGATCTTGTTACATTAAAGACTGTGGCCTCACCTAAACGCCCCGTTTAGGCCTCCGCGGGGCGCATTGGACCGGTGCATGGAGAATTTTTTCCGGTGCAAATAGAAAGTGGCTTCTTTTTATTATAGTGTTTTGTAGAAAGTTTGTTTTAAGTATTCTCTAATTCTTTTATAAAATGTTTTTATTTATATAATTTTTTTTCTTTTTCTAAACAGTTAAAAATAAAAATGCTTATAAAAGTTATTCTTAAAGATACTAATAATATTTAATGGAAATAAAATTAAAAACATTTATTCTTAAAAATTGTATAAGTCTTTCTTAAATATCTTATTAAATTATTAAATTAAAGGAATTAAAAAAAGAATACAGGGTAACAAAGTTTTATCTAAAACTTAAATACAGTTAACAAATAATACGATTCTTCTTAGGAAAGATGAATTTTAATAATACAAGTTTTATCTAGTTGGCGGATAATAATACAAGTTTCAAAATTTCATCACAATATTACGATTTTTCAAGGTGTTAAATTCTAATGATACACTGTTAGTTTTTTACTAACGGTGTTAGTCTCTTGCTGACGTGGCATCTTTTTTATTTTTTTAACCGAACTATTAAAATGCAGGGACTATTTGTGTAATTTATATGAAAAAAAAACCCTAAAATCAATAACCCCTTCCCGTCATCTTCTCCGTTGTCCCGGTGAGATCCAGCTCTGGCGAAGCTCCGGCGCCCCTTCCTCCACCATCGTCGTCCTTGCCTCGGTGAGATCCAGCTTCGGCGATACCTTCAAGCTCCACGCGAAGGTCAGTAATCAAATAAATTCGCCACTGGGTTTCTCCGATGGCGGTTGCGAAGGCAATCTCCGTGAAACAACAACTCCAGAACTGCCACCTCACCACCGGAATCAATTACAAAGGGTTCACCGTCCAGAAATTCCTGCAACTCCGCATGACGTTCCCGGAAACAACCAAAACAGATCGTGATGGAGAAAGCAATCGAGGGCACGGAATGGGTATCATTGAATCCGTGTATGAAATGGATGAATGCCTGGCTGTTCGTTCACAGCGAGGAGATCCCGGCGGCGATCAAACCCTACCGGAGTTTCCAGAAGGAGAAGAAGCTGGAGGATAGTGGCGATAGCAGGGATGACGGTCTCTTCTCCACTTTGAGTTTTTTCTACCCAAATCTTATAAGCAATTACAAACAGGTCCTTTTATTTTATGACTTGTTTAAAACACACCACATATGATCCATCTCAACAGCCACGTCAGCAACCATTAACACCGTTAATAAAAAACTAACGGTGTATCATGAGGATCCAACACCTAGAAAACTTGTATTATTGTGATGAAATTTTGAACCTCGTATTATTATCCGCCAACTAGGTAAAACTTGTATTATTAAAATCCATTTTTCCTTCTTATAATAAGTAGTACATAGTCATTTATTAAAATCAAATGATATAGAGAAGTTCAAATGAGAAGTTCAAATGAGAAGTTTTGTTTGGGTAAAAAAGATAAGAAAGAATCTCAGTAATTGGATCTTGATCCAGTAAAAAAGGAAGCAGTGACAATTTGGTCTTCGCCATCTTTGTTGACTTATAATGAAGTTCTCTATTTTTTATAAACATTCATAACTTTCACATAAAGAAATAAATACACCATAAAATGAGTGTTTTTTTATCTCTAAAACGCGTATAGTGTTGCTATATATAAAATTAAAAAAAGTACACTTTTGATTTTGGATACAATATGACACAATGATCTGAACATTTTTACACAATAACACAATGATCTGAATATTTTAACACAATGATCTGAACGTTTTTGACACTATAGGACACAATGAACTGAACATTTTGACACAATATGACACAATGATCTAAACATTATGATACAATCGAAAAAATATTTTTTTATTTATTTTATATATAACAACTTTGTACGCGTTTTAAAGATAAAAACGCTGGTTTTTATAGTTTAATTTTTTTAAATAATGTCGTATCTAAGAGTTATGAAGGTTTAAAAATGGAGGAAATAACCTTCCATCTTTTATTTTCCTCTTTAATTCTTCACAGAAAAACTTTGAGTCATAGATCTTCATTTAATTGAAGATCTAATGGCTATGATTTCTTCTTGTCTTCTTACCCAAACCAAACTTTTCACAATAACCCCTCTCTTAAATGATAAACACAATCGGTCATTTGGTCGAATGGTATTGGTGATGAGAGGAAAACTTGGGATTAAAATCTCATGAGTTTGATCCCTGAGCCTAATAGGTTTTTTACCTGACCACTTGCGAAGATGGTTTTTCTTGAGAATATGCTCAACTGGTATAAATAGTCTTAGTGAACAGCAAAAAGATAAATGATAAACGCATATTACATACTTGATCTACTGTATTCAAGCTGTATATAAAAATATTTATATTAAGAATGGTAGTTTTAATGTATAGAAAAGAATAATTAAAAGAAAAACTAAACACAACAATTCATTCATATTTTGAATTGACCATGGAAATTAAGAGTTTTTTAATAAATAAAATGACAATTAACGATGGAAAAAAAATGAAAAGATGTTGAATAACAACGGCCATTAGCAATCAAATATGTAAACATATGAAGATATGAACATGGACATAGAGAGAAAAAGATTGTATAGAATATGGGAGAACTCATTTCATTCATGCTTTACATAATACACAAAGCCATTATTTATAGGGCTTGAATAATATACAACATAAATATGATGGAGAGTTAGTAATATAGATAGTCACTACAATAATTATTCATAATACTCCCCTTTGACTATCTGTAGAATGAAATATATTTTTCTTTCAATACGCTTAGGGATGCTGCCTCATTAAAAACATTGCTATGAAAACCCAGTGGGACAAAACTGAGCTAAGGGAAAAAGAGTGCAGCGCGTATTGTCTCCCCCTCATTTTGACATGTATCTATCTGAGTAGCATCGATCTTCTGTGAAAATTTGCTTAGTACTTTTGTAGTGGTTGATTTGCTTCTTGATCACTTGATGTGCAATTCCTTAAGCATACCAATATTAAAAAATCTTCATGTAAAATTCCCCAACTTTAGCGAAGTGTGTTTCAAAGCTAACCCAATAACTGATTGGGGTAGGAAGTGACATTTCCAATGGTAGATGGCCTCATTTATCAGCTCCAGTTATCGTTCTTATCAATACCCAACACATTATATAATTGTTTAGTTCCTCATGCCTCATCTCAAAAATAAAAACGAAAAGGTCCAAAATGGTGCTTTATAACGATGTTGTATTACCTGCATTTAAACGACTAACAAAACTTGTTTCGTTGGGTTAGTAAAATACAAATCTATACCTTTATACGTTATAAGAATTTTTTAACACATTCCTACGTCATCATTGGACATGAGCAATATCATGCAAATAAATAAATGTATCTAGTAAAAAATGGTAATGCAACAAGTGCATATAGTTGTAGTGTTTCTATATAAATTATTTTTTCCATTCCTTGAAAATGGTCATTTTGTGTATCCAGTAATTTGACAATCTCTAGCATATATGATGGATGATTATTTAAGTACGTTTCCACATTATAGTCTCCAACATTTTAGATATAGCTTTATAGATGTATATAAACATATTTTATACAAAGTCTAACATCTTCAAGAGATATAATCAACATATAGTATAATAACTATAAAAATTCAAGACTGTTCTTCTGGGATATGGACCATTTGCATGATATTTGTATCCCGTCATAATCATGCCTTCATATCAAACTTAACAACACTATTTTTAGTTCATACACAAACATGTTAAGTTTATATAATATATTCTCAAGGCTTTATACAAGTGCATGCTCGAGACATTTACAATCCATCTATAATCCATTATGAATTAATTTCCATCATGACTAAATATACATATGCATTCATCATGAGGAGTTTGAATACGTAAACTTATTTTTTTTAACAAATCAATCTAAATTGATAACATTATACCATTCGTACCCATGATTTATTGACATATCATGTCATCATGTGATGTTTACTCGTGCACAAGGATTATTTATTAAAGATATTTCAAATACCTTCAGATATTCAACTTCTTGGGGGTTTATATGGACCTTTATATTTAAGTATTCAATGTATACACATAACAGTAACGTATTTGGATCCGAATGTTTATACAACAATCATAACGTTCTCGAGAACTTACTCTATATTATTATGGCACTTTAAACCCTACAAAAATTTCATGTATCATGATCAAGTGAGTCATATACCTAGGATATTATAATTTTCATAAGACGCATATTAATTTTCTATTGTATTACCAGACTAATGAACTGTTGGAATCTCATTACATCCACCACCGAAGAATATGTCTCCTCATAATCAAACATAGGTCTTTGTGAAAGTACCTATTCCGCCAATTTTCTTCATATTTCTTAATTTGATTTTTCGGATAATGTTTTCGCATAATAGACTCGTTTACATCGAACATATTAGAGAATTCAAATCTACCTGGTTTGTGTCTTTCCATTTTGGCCAATCATCACAGACAGATCTTAGTTCTTGATCCTTATCATTTTTATTATTTCTAGCGCTTATTATCTTTAAAACATTATCGACGTCGATTTTGTTTCGATTCCATATATATTTAGACATGATATAATTTATCGAGATCTATTTATCATTTTTCAGGTACCTGAGGTTCTTCTGGAACCATCATGTCTAATGTCTCTTTAAGAGACTCTTTTACTAGTACCTCTACTTGACCATATTCATTAGTTACTTCATTTTTCGAGGATATTTTATTATTGGAATCGACTAGTCTACCACGATTCAAACGTGCCAGAGACTCATTATCAATATTTATTTGTCCTTCTAAGACACCAATCTTATTTGGAGCATTAGCAGCTGGTATATGTGACTTAATCACTTTTCAAGGTCAGTAAATGTGTCTCGTAGTTGATATATTAATCTTTGTAAATGAATTATCCATTAAATTCTAGTTCACCATGGTTCAGCTTGAGGATCAAGATGATACACTAATAATTTATTTCAACTTATTCACTTTCCAACTACTTTTAATCTCCCCCTAAGTTGAGAAAATTTGTTTCATGAAAACATAAATCTAAGTTGTAAAATAAATCTATCACTACTGATAGTGATTCACACCTAACATTTGTCCCTAACCTCATTTAAGGTCCCATCTTTGTGCATCGTGGTTCAACAATTTTAATACATGTCACACAACCAAACAATATTAGATGGGAAACATTGGTTACTGACCATAAACCAACTATAAAAGGGAGGAAGTATTATAACTTATTGGCCTGATGTGAATTAATGTCAGTCTATGTGAAAACACATGCACCCTACATTCAAACATAAACTTTTGCTCTCATGATTATTGGCTTTGCAATCAATCGTAAACGTTTGGTAACCATCCACAACAAAAGCAATTCGTGTACAAACTTGCACGAAATGAAGTTCAACACTTATTCCAATAATCATTAGTAAATTTGGGATTAAATTCACCATTATTACCAAAATAAATGTGATAATATGGAAGGATGTACTTGCTATCCCATTAGCTAAGCAACAAATCATGCAACCTTCAAGTTGCAAGTTTGATAACCATTTAGACGATGCATCAATTTGTAACACTAAATGGCACATAACTTAGTATATATATCATTAAATCCTTTATCACTTCCAGAGTACTTAGGGATTCATAGTCATTTTAATCTGTAAATAAATCCCTTAAGAGCAAATATTACATGCTAGTTATAAGTTTGAAGAATCTTCTGTTCTTCAATATGTTTCACATTACCATTAACTCAGTATGGTCTAACCGGTCATGCCAATAAAATAATTATGATATATAAACTTTCAGCTTATGATCTTATATGCTTTTGTTGTACTCACACTTTTTAATAAACGACAAAAATACAAGAGAATGATTTATCAATTTAAACATTCGTGTAATGTCATGTTTCTGATCTTCAAACTTTATTTTCATATGATCATTCTCTACTTTTGCCACTGTGGTGGTCGATCACATCATTACAATCTCTTCAATTACATTCATGATCATGATCATTACACCGACGGATATAAAATCACATTTACTTTAAGGAATGGGATAAAACCAAACAGGTTTCATGATTTTCTCAAACATATGGATATGAAATCCATTCATGTCTTTTCATAATAATAGTGCTACTTTACGAGTATTCTAAATTTATGAAAATGGAAGTTCATTTTAGTCCGATATTTCCTCATAATAATCTTCTTTTTAAAACTTATCAATCGAGACGTATTTTTATGTCCGAATTATTCAGACTTGCTGGCCTTACATCTTATGGCTTTGCATAAGTAGGTTACGAGATTTAAGGAACATGAAACTTCAAAATACCCAATTGTGGGTTATTGTTACTCTTGTGAAAAACTATATATATACATATATATATGTATATATATAGTTTTTCACAAGAGTGACAATAACCCACAATTGGGTATTTTTTTATCTTCTTTGTTCTACTAACATTTAAAGCATCTAGAGGTTATGCTATAATGTTAAAAACATGTAATTCTCAAAGTTATAACATACCGTTATAAAAACCATGTTAATACTTTTTACTCAGATTGTCATAATAAAACAAAACTTGTCTTTTATTTATTTTCTCTAGTGCTATAAAACTGATAGCATATTAACACTGAGATGCACAATAAAATTAATTTACAATACATGATATTATAACATGTCGTTATATAAACTTGAGCTTATAGTAATCTTAATGAGTGCATTTCATAAGCAATATTCATCTTATCATCATTAAAGAAATAAAAGAGTTATAATATGTTGTATACCACAAACATCTTGTTAATAAAACCTACACATAATATCAATAAAATTATAACAAGTAGGTTATACAATATGTGAGTAATGATAAAACAGAATTTTGGTTTAGTTATTCTATTCATTAGTATCTATATAGTAAATGATAGCATTTAGAATAAGATCATAAGGATCTTGTGTTTTTAATCCAAACACAATGATAGTCTCTCCATATTTTTTATCCCATCCATGACCACAACTAAGACTTCTACTTCTACTTTAGTCATGACATAAGGAGACCATAACCATGACTTTCACTTTGGTCATTATATGTTGCCACATGCCCACATTCGCTTCTGGGAATGAGGTTCTACCAACGAGTACCAACGAGATGAGTCTCGTGATTTTTATTAAGAGTTCACTATTTGTTAACGTTCCTTATCATCAATATTTCCATCGCATAGAACCAATTATGGGTGATTATTAACATCTAAAAGTTATACTCCATTATAGACTTGAAGTCTAGCAATCTTAACTGAATCCAACCATAATCAGCTTTAATAGTATTATCATTTTCTGGTGGTCGTACATCTTTATCAATTTGTTTCAAATGACAAGTGCGGATTCAATTATCAAAGCATACGCATTTCCAATGTTATTAACATTTAAATGTATTTCGACATTCAATACCATCATATAAACCAAAATATATGATTTAACTCTCAATAACAAGGTAATAGTTCCAAGTTTGTAATAAAATCATTAGATGTTATATTATTTACAATATGATTTTATAGTCGTAATATGACAGTATATTGATGATGAGATATAGAAAGTATGAGACTCCATGTGTCATATCTGGACATTTTGTACTCTTTTATTAGGGTGATAACATACCAACTAAATTTGGTCTTTGAATTATTTGTCCGATAATTTTATGAATACTTAATACATAGAGATGTAATATATGTCATAAAAGGAAACGATATTCACAACGTGCACAATATTAAGCAATTCACTAACAAGGCCAAAATACTAAAACATAGAAATAAAATAAACTATATAACAATAAATCACTATTATCTTCATATTGTTATAAGTTCCTTTATTATATTTAATGTTTATAAATCATAAAACTCTTATATAATTAATGTTAAGAATATCAAACATCAAATTCATTAGATAATAAAAACACCACTAAATAATTTGATAAACTGATAATAAAACACCATTAAACAATAAGAACATTAATTTATGACATTTTTTTATAATTTGAAGAAAAACCCTTTTAGTATAAACCATCCATATAGTTTGTAAAAAAAAAATTAACTATGATTTGTACTAAACTGATTAAAATAAGTTTGATGAATAATCTATAATTGTATTGAACCAATATATAAATCCAGATTTAACCCAAAAGTGTATTAGATACGATATATTTATCTAAAAGGTTTTAAGTTAAGAAAACCTCTAACGTAATCCAACATTGTATGAAAAACACAATATAGATTTTGTTTAAAAGTCAATAGAAGAACAAAGACAAATTAATCGAACAATTTTGATTTACCTTATGATAACTTTATCAACTCCAAAAAGTAACTCGTGCTGATAACGTGTTGAATAACAACAGCCATTAGCAATCAAATATATAAACATAAGAAGATATGAACATGAACATAGAGAGAAAAAGATTATATAGAATATGGGAGAACTCATTTCATTCACGCTTCAAATAATACACAAAGCCACTATTTATAGGGCTAGAATAATATATAACATAAATATGATGAAGAGTTAGTAATATGGATAGTCACTACAATAATTATTCATAATAAAAGAAATATATTTGTAAAGAACATGATAAAAATAAATATTACAACCGACCTTGTGTATATTAAAAAATAAACCTCCTATAGTATGTTTACTTTTAAGTAAAACTAAATTTAAAAGCCAAACAAATAAAATATCTGAGGTTAGCCTTATCGTATCAAAGTTTGAATAGCATGACTTTGGATTACACAGCCAACGATATTTAATGAAAAAAAAAACATTTTAAAAGTATCATAATAAAAGAAAAACATTTATCCAATAAAAAGTAGAGAGATAAATGAATTTTTAAGAAAATACTCATTTTTGGTAAATACTTTTAAAACACCCATTTTAGTAAATAAAATTTATAATTATGTCTATTTAAGAAAAGGAAGATTGGCCCCTATTAATCCAAGTTATCACATATTAGCCGATAATAATCTCAATATTTATTTTTTCTCACAATAATCTCAGTTATAAACATATTGACATATATTGATCTGTCGTTAACTAAACACTAACGACGTTAATTTTTTACTGACTGGGCATCCACATAGGATCCTAGGTGTCATTTATTTATAAACATTTTACCTAAAGCATTATATTACCCCTTCAATCACATGTAAAACCCTGCATGCATGTGTATATAGACTCAAATTTTGAATTCATTAATTAAGTAAACAAAATAAACAAACAATGAGATCATTAAAAGTTCAACGTGGATGGCTATTCAGCTAAAAACTGAAACCTAGGATCCTATATGGATGCCCATTCAGCTAAAAACTAATGTCGTTAGTGTTTAGTTAACAGTGGATCAATATAGGCTAATATGTTTATGACTGGGATAATCAAAACTTGGATTATTATCGATCAATTTGTGATAACCGGGATTAATAGGGACCAAGTTTCCTTTGGGAAAAAAGCTCGCCCAAACCGTCAGAAAATAGTCAGAAAATATTTATTTATTTATTTATGTTGTGTGCGTTTAGAAACTACTTTAAAAGATGGTTTCTCCTTTTTTTATGTTTTAGCTTCGGGCTTCTTAATTTGTAAATGTATTTTTCTTGTTTTTCTTTTTTTTGGTTTTTAACTTTTTTTCTTGACGTCTATTTTGATTTTTCTTTTAATTTCGTGAAAGGTCTTTCATCATGGAGAGATTGTTTGTGGTGGGCTTTTAACATTGTCTCGTATCCTTATAAGTTTTAGTGTTTTCGTATGTTTGTACGAAAATTGGTTCGTCCCGACGAGAAACAAGAGGTTTATAATCTTCCTTGTAGTGAAGTTGATGCGTTAAAAAAGACATAATAGTTGGGTGCAACGCGCGGAAGGTATTTGGAAGAAACACGTAACAACCCCCTCCCCTCCCAAAAAAAGGTGTTTGTCGAACATATTCATTAGCCTTCTAACACCTACTTATGTGGACAATTGTTCTTGATCTAATGGTCAAGTGGTGTACCCTATTAAAATGTAAAATTGTTTTTCAGAAAAATCCTATGGAGACAATGTGACGCCCACTTCCAGACTTGGCTCTAGAAAGGGGTCACGCATCGGATTTACTCATAAACACAAGGTACAACAGAGATAACTAAACAACGGAAAATTTAAAACTTTTATTTATATATGTTATAGCATATTCCTATGCTACAATATGTCTCGTGTATTGTATCTAGATCAGAGCGTGTTTGTGAGTCTTAGTATCAACTTACCAAGGGCAGCGTACCAATTGGTATGTTAATGGTACGCTACAGCATACCAATTGGTACGCTGGTTGGTATGCTGGTTGGTATGCTGGTTAGTTGCTCACTATAAATACTTTGTGTTAGAATGAGTTAAAAAAACTTCGGTCATTCTACACTTTCTCTATGTGTGTTCTAGACAGAGAAACGAGAGAGCCTTCATTGTAATCTTAAGTGATTCAATACGAAAACGCTTATTTACCTTCTCGTGTACTAGATCGATTGATTCTATCAGTAGTAAGATCTGTATGTGTCCTTACAAGTGGTATCAGAGCAATTCCAGGTTGCTCTGCTGATTTGAATTGATCATTTTCGGATTTCTAGTGAGAGAAAGTTGGGTTTTCTTACATTTTTCATCAATTTTCTTCAATTCCGAGTGTTCCTTGTGTCAACCTTGTTTTTAAAACATTCCTAGTGTGTTTTCGTTGCCTACTGCTGCAAATTACAGTCCAAAACGTCCAAAATCTCAAAAATCAGTCGAAAATGTGTTGGTACGCTGGTTGAATGTGGTGGTTAGTTGGATGAACTTGTGGGTACACTGATTGGTACGTTCATTGGTACGCAAGGCAATCTTCAATGTTGGTCCGCAGCAGTTACGTCGTACCAAGTTTGGTTAGTTACTGTTCACTGGTACGCTGAGATTTGTGGTACGCTGAATGATTGGTCCGGTCAAAGCTATTGGTACGTTGGCCAACGGTTTAATCCGCTGAGAGTGATTGGTACGCTGGCAAAATAGTGTCGATTACTGAAACTGATGTAACTTTTGTTTCGTTAGGAGTTACGAGACCCATAACCAGTCAAAACGACCGTCTCAACGAGATCTACATTGTTACTTCAGGTTTGTTTTCAAAATCTGTTTCTAAGACCTACCGAAAAGTTTATCACAAGATGTCTGATTTTTAAGCATTTGTGGTTATGCAAAATGCGATGCAAGCTATGATTAACTTTGATAACGAAATTGGAACAAGCCAGAAAGTTCCCAAGTTGTTGAAATTGGAAGATTAGCACAATTGGAAGCGAAAATTTTCAGCTTACATCAGTACGAATGATGTTGATCTATGGATTCCAATTGAAAACCTTTACACACGACCAACTGATGGAGAAAAGTATAAAGAATTGAAAGATTTCTCATCTGCTGAGAGGAAAAGCTATGAACTCGAACAGAACGCTTATGGTTATCTTACTGTGGCTTTACCTACAGAGTTATTGCATCAGTTCAGTACTTGCAAAAAGTCAAAACAGATATGGGATGCAATGTCTACAAGATGTGAAGGCAATGATCAATACAAAAAGAGTTGACGAAAAGTGTTGAATAAAGAATTTGAAAACTTTTAACACTACGATAAAGAAAACATCACTGCTCTTGTATCCAAATTTTCACATCTAATCAGTGAATTGAAGGTGGTTAACATTGAGAAGACTGAGGGGGAATTGAAGAGAAATTGTTAGAAGCATTACCAGAGAAATTGGAGAATTATGTTTTATTGCTTACTCATGACAAACAGTATTTAACATTATCATTTCATGATTTGACAGGAAAGCTTCATGCTAGAGAAATGGAAATGATGACTTCACACAAATCAACTACTCAACTGCAAAATCCTGAATTGTATCATGGTCAGAATTCTGCAAGCATCAATGCTAAATCTAAACCTTTTGGAAGTGATTCATCAAATCCAGCTCCAACAGAGTTTCTTGCTGGACAAGGTTCAGAAAGTTCTAATTCATCAAGAGGGTGTAATTTTACAATTCCAAATCATTCAAGTCAAAATACATGTTCCTGCAAAAACACCTGATGAACATTTGGCATTGATATATGCATTGTTATCTTCATATTATGGATTGTTGAATATTGGTTTGCCAACGGATAATCTAATTGAAGAAGATTTTGATCAGATAGATCCAGATAATCTCGAACAGATGAATATTAATTGGCAACTTGCTATGCTAGCCCAAAGAGCTAAAAGGTTCAGGAAGAGAACAGGATTCAAAAGTTTAAATCCAGATGGTAAAGTTGGATTACACAAATCAAAGGTAAAATGTTTCAAATATTTCAATTTTGGACATTTTGATCGTGAATGTTCAAACTCAAATGCTTCTTCATCAAAGTCTTCAACAAATAATTCAGAGTCCAAGGCATTAGTTTCACAAACTGGTCAAGGATATGACTGGTCAAAAGTGTTTGAAAATGATACTATTGCTTTGATTGCAATTCATAATAATCCTACAGATTCATTTGGTGCTGAACTAGCAGAACTTCAATATACTCGTTATCAGCATGCATTTGTGGTTAAAGTTGACCAGAGTGATTCTGATTCTGAATCAAGTGGATATGAATCTGTGTCTGAATTTTGTTCTTAAAAAGACAAGAGGATTCAAAGTTTGGTAAAGGAGAATGAATTGTTGATTGCTGATTATGAAAGGAAGATAGAAGAATTGGGTGATGAACAAAAAAGGTTGGAAGGTTTAGTTCAAGATTTGTCAGTTCACAAGAAAAAGTTTTTAGAGTTTCAAGCAGAAGTTATTAAGAAAGAGTTAAAGTTTCAATGTGTTGAAAAGGATTTGAAAAAGAAACTTACAAAGTTATCTGAAGTAAATGATGTATTAGTTAAGGAAGTTAAAAAATGGAAGGCTGAAGCTGAGGATGCTGCCAATGATTTCAATAATTTGTTTGAAAAGTCCAAGGTTAAGCTTGATATGCTTAACAAGACTTCTGATGAACAAGCTGCTCAAGTTGCTCAATATCAAATTGATATGGAAAAATTGCTTGATGAAAAGAGGGAGTTAACAAGGGTGAATAAATTGCAAAATGCGAATCTCGATATTCAGAAAAGAAATGAAGATAAGTTGAAGAAAGAGTTGTTTGCTGAGCTTGATAATTTGAGATTGCAAAAATATGAAACTCACAAGGTTGTTAAACGGTTGATAGCTACCGAGAAGGAATTAGCTGAAGCACAACAAAAGATCTCCGATTTGAAGATCAAAGTGATTGATGCAAATTGTCTTTTAAACAATGTCACAAATTCACAATCTTTCACAAACTTCTTAGTAGACGAATAAAATTTTAAAAGAATGTTCGATAAGACAGCATCACCTCCTACCATTATAAAAGAAGTTGTCAACATTGTCAAACAAATAGTTGAAGATTGTGATTACTCTAAGTTTGTTGATACTAAATCGAATGAGGAAAAGATTGTGAAGAAAAAGAAAGATAACAAGAAAAGGAAGAAGAAGAATGAGAAGAAATCTGAGACTTCTAAATTTTCACAGTTTGTGTCTGGTTCTTCGTCCACTGCTGAAGAGAAATCAGCAAACTCACATGAGAAGATTTGTTCTCCTACTGATATCTATGAGACAATTTTCTATGCTCGAAGGGTGTTGATCAAATGAAAGCTGAGTTTTCTCGTCTTGCGAAGAACGGGCATAAATCATCTGCAGCTAAAGAAGAGGTTTCAGGAAAACATTCAGGTTTGGGTTTCAAGCACAAGGTTGCTAAAATGGATGATTCTAAGAATCAACAGTAGCAGAAATTGAAGAAGGTTGATTTGAAGCAATTAACGGAAGGAGTGTTTAAAGCTAAAAAAGTTCAACCTGAGAGGTTTTACAAACTCAAAGGTTCGGAACAAATATTTTCTGACAAGGATTTTCCACTTCATTGCGTGGATGCTCAGAAAATGTCAGAAGTTTTTGTGAAGAATGCTGATCTGGAGAACAAGAAGAATCAAACTGTTAAACATTCTTCTGGAGGATCAAATTCTACTCCAAAAAGCCTGACATCAAAATGGGTACATGATATATTTTATGATCATTTTGGAGATGCTTATTTTTGTGAAGCTATGCAGGTTCCCAAACGAAAGAACATAAACAATCGTTTATGTTACAATTATCGACAAAAAGGGCATATGGCACAAGATTTATCATGTCACTGCTGCTTCTACTCAAAGAAAAGGAAAGGTTCCTTTTGTTGGTAAGTCTGCCAAATCCAGATTCATTGACGAATATGGTAGAGTATTTGATGAATGTCAACCTACATTTTTTAAAAATCAAGGAAGATTTATTTCTATGTTTCAAAATGTTCCATATGTAGGTTGTTCGTCACAGTCAACTGTGACCGGTTCATCAAATACTGATTTACCAACACAACAAATCTGGAAACCTAAAGTGGTTTCAAAGGGTAACCAAGACGCTGGTCGACCAGAAGCAATTCGCTTCGGGTCATTTATAAACTAATGTGTTTGACCAGTGTGCAGGTACTTCTAGAAGACCTATCGGTGATTGTAAAGTTGCTGATGGAGGAGTATTCTGCTGATTTAAGTTAAAATTCAAGTGTTATCAAATTTCAAAACTGAAATGTTTCTGAAAGCTAAAACTGAAAGGTATCCATGTCGAAAGGTTAATTTTCTTTCTTTTCCATTTCGTATGTAGTTTAGGGGGAGAAAACTGAAAAACAAAAAATAGTGTCTTTGTGTTTTGTTAAAATGAAAAATCCAAAAATAGAGTTTTCTTTTAAGGGGGAGAAAAATAGAAAAATATAAAAACTTTAAAAAAATGTGAAATTGTATCCGACATAATTGGGAAATTGTATCTGACATAATTGGGAAATGATGGTACATTGATTTACATGTCTGACTCATGGATAAATTAGATGAAAAAGTCATAAGATCATTGTTTGATGTGTTTGGTAGGCTCGGCATTAAATCAAAAAGTATTCAAATGTTATATACATTAAATACTAATGATTGACCAAGTGGACAACATCTTGACGCGTATCTCAAGATATTGAAAAAATATGTGAAAAAGAAAGTGAGAAGTCACTAAGTAAATATATGTTCATTTTGCAAAGATTTAAACTTGTTGATTTTCTTTATTTTCTCAAACGATTGGACTTTCTTTGCATATCGAAAGATCGACCTGATTGTTGTTCGTTTGAGGTTCTGCTTTATTTTCTTTGGTGTTTCTATAATTTATCGGACTTTCTCTGCGTATACGGAAGCATTGACCTGATCATTGTTGAATTGTATATTTTCAACAAGTTGTTTTATTTTCTTATTTTGTTAAATCCGAGACCTTATATGCGTGTCGAAAGATCGACCTTAAGGTAGACGATTTAATGTGCATATTTCTTTTTACATGGAACATAGTTGACTATATCATGTACAATCACTATGTGTTAAATCACAAGTGAAATCACAAAGTGTGATATTAAAGCATATCTGAGTATGTCTGATAGTGTGGGGTACACTGGTCAAAGCAAACTTAATCAATACCTTACCATATCCAGATGTTATGAGTATGATTGTGCCTGAGTTTAGGATGGACAAATTATACCAGCAATCGACATGACTTGTGCGCTGAAGCAATTGAAATTGAAGTGTAGTTCTGCGTGTTATGTTCAATATGATCCAAAGTTGTGACCTTTCTGGAAAAAGACAAAATTAGTGTCTGGTTTTGTATTGCCTTTATGTTTCGTATCTGAAAAGTCCAAAAATATTTTAGATGTGTTTTAGCATAAACTTAGAAAAATCAAAAAGATTTTCGGTGTGTTTTGATGTAAAGTTTCAAAAAGTCAAAAAGATTTTGTTTCTTATTTGTTTTCGACCGATCGACATGTGATACGAAATCAGATTTCAAAGATATATCTTGGATTCTCGAAGAGAAGTTTTGCGCCAAGATTAAGTTAATTTTCATAAAAAAAAACCGCGTTTCTGCCTTCTGAAATTGCAGGTTCTGTGCTGTCAAGAATCAAGAATGGTGAAAGAGGGAGTTTGTAGTATCTTTCACAAATGGATCTTAAAGTTCAAAGATTATCCAAGAGTGATCCAGCCATGTAAGCTCTATAGCTGACAAGAAATTTCAATTTAAAGATCAGATGCAGCAATGCTGAAGATTGAAGACTGGAGTTTAGTTAGCATAGATACACTACACGTTAAGGGGGAGTTTGTTAGAGCAAATTCCTATGCTACAATGTGTCTCGTGTATTGTATCTAGATCAGAGCGTGTTTGTGAGTCTTAGTATCAACTTACCAAGGGAAGCGTACCAATTGGTATGTTGATGGTACGCTGCAGCATACCAATTGGTACGCTTGTTGGTATGCTGATTAGTTACTCACTATTAATACTTTGTGTTAGAATGAGTTAAAAAAACTTTGGTAATTCTACACCATCTGTGTGTGTGTTCTAGAGAGAGAAACCAGATAGTCTTCATTGTAATCTTAAGTGATTCAATACAAACACTCTTATTTACCTTCCTGTGTACTAGATCAATTGATTCTAGTAGTAAGATTCGTACGTGTCCTTACAATATATGCCAAGTTTACAGTAAGAGAGACAATTACAAAATCTAACCACAACTAACTAAGCAAGCTCTTCAAAATGTCTTCTCAGGATATCTACTGCCTACTATGCCCTTCTCACTTACAAGCCTTGCCCTTCTAATCCGAAGTTTCAGCTTCATCTGATATACATAACTTTCAAGTGTCAGCTTACGCTGGTGAGTTCTAAGTTTAAAAGCTTTTCCTTTGAACTCATAACACATGTGTCGGTTAAACCTTTTTCTGCAAATTTATAAAACATCATAGATTTATACATAACATATAACTAGACACATTTTCAGTAGAACACGTCTTCCCTAATATACTTTTAAACCTCGTAAATAGTCTAACCTTCCTGCTTGTCAAACTTTCCATAACTTTATGAACATATCATAATGTATCTTTCTGTCACCTCTAGTTTCAAGTACCATCTCAGGGAAATAGTGTTGCTAACTGCTATCTATTTTCACCTCACGAACTAATCGTTCGGTTAGTCGCACCATAATTGATAGTGACCCTTTAGTTTTGATACTATTGGGAAACACTATTCAACTCCCTATTTTAGAAGCCCCCACTTAATACTTGACGGCCCTTGTGACCTGGTGGTTTACTATTCTTAAGACGTTCAATAATCTGATCTAAAAACATCTTTCTAGCAATCCTACTTTCCACTATTCTATTACCCGACCCTAATTAAATGAATATGTGCCTTAGGTTTTGTAGTGGACTAGGATAAGGTATTCACGTGTTGCAACTAGTGAAAATCCCCTAATTTACCATCCATGATTATATATAGGATGTACCGGCGGCATATCCACCTTACTTCTGATAAATAAAAGGAATCACTGTTCTCGCACATAACTACCATATGATGTCTATTAACAACTCCTTACCACTTAATCATTTCGAGGTGAAGTAATATCACATAACACATTCAATACAATCAATGCATACAATAACAATTATATACACTTGAAAGCATTTTCATAAGGCAATATATATCAGCCCAAAACAGTTTAAAACATTTAAAACAGTTAACACAGGGCTCATAGAACTCACCTTAGCTTTGTGAAGTTATTATACTCGGTTTAAGTCCTCATAACTCAATTATTTAACCGCTTTAACCAGATATACCTATGAAGAAATCCTAGAGGTTACAATAGTGCTATAAATTAACCCAAATCCCAATCCTAATGGATTTACTTCCATTTTGTCAAAATGACCGTTTTGCCCCTTATAGGTAAAAATACATTCTTAATGATAATATGAAGACACGCATTCCTATAAGTAAATGCTCACTCTGGGATCGCCCAATGAGGTATGTCAGGTCCCAGTTGAGATTTATGTGACACCCTCGCTATGCCAGAAACCCCAGGGTACAGGCGCTTACCTGAATAGCTCGGTATTTTATTAATTTCTAAAATTAGGCTCATATATATCTAATATATATTTATATATATAAACATACTCTAATACCAAAAACCCAAATCCCAAAACTTTACAGATAGCCCAATATTTGATAATCATCTTTCAAAACCCTAATTTGACGTAATTCTCAAATTATCATCAAAACTCTTTTTATTATCCAAAAAAGTTAGTGCTTTTATTTATAATATCACATTAAGATATACTTCTAAAGATGGGACCTTAATTCAATCCCGAGCATTCAATTTTAGCAAAACAACGTCTAGAAAACTCTTATTTCGACATGTTTCTTAAATCAATACCAAACCTTCCCCAAACCATGAAAGTAACTAATTAGGAATTTCTTAAAACACATCATTTTAGGATTACCTATAAAATTTTATTTTCTGATTTAAACCCGATTGCTCAATTTTAAAGAAACATCTTCAAGAACCCTAAGTTTTGATGATTTCTAGAACTCTAACCAAACTGTTATGAATCATAAAATTGATTGAGGGATTTTCTAACATATACCAAATAAGGCTTGACTGCAGAAAATTAGCCTCTAACACCTCCTGGATCAACCGAATTTGAGCAATGAATGTTCTTGAGTGTTTTAGGGTTTTTCTAAGCTTTAATTCATGAATTGGCAAGTGAATATGATGAATTGGGGCCTTTATTTATAGTATTAGGTTCGAAATATAGTCTAGACACGTTAGGTGGTGAGTAAGATCGATTTCGACACGTATAGGGGTCCAATCTGGCGCCTATACGAGATAAACTCGTTTCTGCTGACATCAGCAGCCAGCGCGTTAAAATAAAAGAAAACAAGGCATACACAGTCAAAATAAGCAAACAAAACAAGATAACATTATGAGAATCCAATTTACACTACACAGGATACCATTTGTTTATACTTAGGCACAAGGTGGTCTCAAAACCAGTTAACAATAGTAGCAATGGTTTCAAGGATACTCAAACATATAGATTGTAAGTGTTAATTAAAAAATAGAACCAAACCATCATTTTACTCTTAATTGGACTAATCAGAAGCTTAACAACAGTTTGATGTTCTAAGTTCATCAATTAGCATAGAACTTGAAATATAAAGAAAGTAAAAGGTTTAAAAGATCAAGTCATGGATATTTCATCACAAGGAAACACAATTGGAGACAAGGTGAGTCTCAAACAAAATGAGTGCCTCAATGTCAATCTATAACTTGAATATGATCAAAATTTGGAAAAAAAATTGTGATTCCAGAATGTTAACAGAGAATTCATGTGCACATCTACTCATTATGTTCAGAAGTTTGTTAAACAAGACAGTATCAGCATTAATGATTCATAATCCCCAACCAAATTCACAAATTAAAAAAAATATCTTTATTCTTAACAAAGAAAGTGGTAACAGTGTATAGGATTGATTCAAGTGATTCTAAACAAATTACAATCATCAAATCATTCACCGAACATATCTAAAACCAACCAAAAAAATCAAAGGAATTTCTTATGAACACAAGTTCATCTGTAGCCCCTGTACACACATCCAAATCAGACTTTCAATGAAATTGAAGAGAATAGGATTCACATACCTTCTTGATGTTCACAAGTGTGTTCAAACACTATAATAGACAATGAATCTGTATTAACATCAATAAATTTCAGTAGAACACTAATTTTGGGGTTTTCATACCTATGGCTCAAGAACACCAAAACCAATTCAAGATCGATCGAAAATAACCTAAACTAGGAGTGAAATCGAACCTGGAAATACAAGAAAGGTGTGCAAATCAACCCTAAATGCAAAGGTATTGACATATTCAAGATTGACAGAGGAGAAATCGATCGAATAGTGAAGCTTTATAAGTGTCGATTTGAGGAGGAGAAGGGCGAGGGGGTTTGTTTGTGTGTTTGAAAAGAAGTAAGTGTGAAGGAGAAATCCTTGACCTATATATATCTTGCGGACTAACCCAAACAAAAATATCCTAAGTAAAAGTTCAAGTTCGCTAATGTAACATCCCACATTGGTGGGGAGGGGAACTAAGCATGCCTCTATAAGGGTGTGGATACCTCCCCCACCAAGATGCGTTTTAAAACCGTGAGGGGCGGATGCCTGAGGGCATGCCGGATGCCAAAGCGGACAATATCTTGGTTGCGACGGGTCTGGGCTGTTACAGATGGTATCAGAGCCGGTCGTCGGCCACTGTGCCAGCGAGGACGCTGGTCCCCTAAGGGGGGAGGATTGTAACATCCCACATTGGTGGGGAGGGGAACTAAGCATGCCTTTATATGTGGATACCTCCCCCACCAAGATGCGTTTTAAAACCGTGAGGGGTGGATTCCTGAGGGCATGCCGGCTGCCAAAGCGGCAAATATCTTGGTTGCGACAGGTCTGGGCTGTTACAGCTAAGCGCATTAGAGGTACGCTAAGAAGAACGTGTAAGTTCAATAAGGGAAATCAGAGAGGGGTCAAATTCGCTAAGGGTAAAGGCAGGTTAAGTTCACTAAGTTCAAAGAAGTTCGCTAAGAAGTAAAACATCAAGTTCGCTAACACCTAATGTTCTTAGCGGACTTCACGGTAGAAAAAACTTAGACAAATTAAAAGAGAAGTTCGCTAAGGCATAAATCTTCTTAGCGGACTTCAAACTCAAAGACTTCACAAATTTTAAAGTAAGTTCGCTAAGATCAAGTTTTTTCTTAGCGGACTACAGAAGACAGAAACCAGAAAATAACACAAGGTTAACAGTCAAGTTCGCTAAGAGTAAAATTTGTCTTAGCGGACTTGACCACAAAATCAAGAAAAATTTTAAGTAAAGGACACAAGTTCGCTAAGAGTAATTTTCTTAGCATACTTGAGAAATGTTCTTAGCGGACTTGTACTCAAATTAAAGTACGCAAAGGCAAATGCCTAGTCCGTTAAGACCCAAAAATTTTGAAAAACACCAAAAATTTTCTAAGTCTAAAATTTGAACCAAAATACTTAAAATTTAAAATTTGAATACAAGACCAAAACCAAAGATAGTATGTGAGCATGTTTACCATAAATAACCTACCCGAAAGGCAATTTTGCAATAAAACACATGTTTACATGAAACTTGGTAAAAATTTACCAAATTGGTCAAATTTTACACCAAATTTAAAATTACTCAATCGCCTTCGGCTTTATTTTGCAGAAACATATATTTTTGCTTGGTTGTGGTCAAACCATGTTTTTGAATCATACTGGTCGTTTACATTGTCATTAACTCTTACAATTCTAATCACCGCACAAACCAGATAATCTAAGTCAGATTGTCGGTATTATTATCCACCTTTGCTCAGACAATGCAATTTTCAACTTGATGTCATGTGTTGTATTATATCATGTTTTAAGTCCCATTAGTGAAATTTTGTGAAAGACCATGTAATTTAGAGTTAACAGCATTCTACCATACATCATGTTTGCTATCTTTTCAGATTTACCTAACACATTTAAAATATTACTATTCCACCCTTTTCTTTAGCGGTAAGTGACTTATTTCATGGGATAGTCATGCAATCATGATGATCCTTCTTTCATGACTACCAGTTGGTGTTTGGCGGGTGTGAAAGAATCAAGGTCAGTGTTTCCACAACAGATGATCTTTCACTTTATTTGATGGAAGGATGGATGCTAGAGAACACAAGGTCAGTGTTTTCACACAGCAGATGTGTCTCAGTTATTATGGAACGGATGAGAACTCAGAGTCAGTGTTTCCACATCAAATGAGTCTCATTGAGCGCCATCATAAGTTATATGACGTGCTCGGATTTGAAATAAGTCAACTTAATGCTGAAGAAAGCAATGGTGTGTAGGCAGGGTTTCTTACTCAGACAAACAGAGAAATGACCGATTTAAAGAATTTTCACTGTTTAAACTCAATGGCTCACTATTTCTGCTAAATTAGTTTGTAATCACAGACATAGTTTACTTCTTAAGATGTCGAGCCTACCAACACATCGAATGATAGAATCATCGGTCGATTGGGTTATGTCCTATGGTTATGACAACAAGACCAGAATTATATCATTTTCCATATTAAGTGTCCAACCATGAACCAAAATTGCTTTTCCATTTTCAACTTTTATGATTTTTTTTTTTTGTATTTTTGCATGGAGTACAGAAAGAAACACTATTATCGTAGATTTTTTCAGTTTTTCAATGTTTTTGTACTTTTCATCTTCTGTTGGTAAGGATATATAAATCTCACAAGGAAAAAGAAAATACAAAAATATTTTTGGGGTTTTAGCAAATTTGACTCAATGGACACAATAAAAATAAGATAAAATAAGATAAAATAAAAAAGATAGATAATATTCAATAAAATAAGATAAAATCCAATAAAAGAAAAATATTTTCGTAGTTTTGCAAGAAAGGAAAAAAATAAGCAAATATTCACAGAAGATCACGCAAACTCAACAGATAAGGTACCAAATAAATTAAAGGCATGCAAATCAGGAATCCTAAGAGGTTAAACTACTCAAAGTTAATCATCCCTACAGACTGGATCAGGTAGTTAAACCTAGTCAAGTCAAAACCTTTGGCGAACAGGTCAGCAAATTGTTCTTCAGTGGGGACATGATCTAGAGTAATCAACTTCTTTTCCGCATAATCCCTAATAAAGTGATACCTAATTTCTATGTGCTTAGTCTTAGAGTGTTGCACATGATTTTCAGCAATAGAAATAGCAGCAGTGTTATTAATATGAATGGGGGTTGCAAGAAAATTCAAACCGAAATGTAGAAGTTGATTCTGTATCTACAAGACCTGGGAGCAGCATGAGGCATCAACAATATATTTCGCTTCAGCTGTTGAGACGAAAACTGTATTCTACTTCTTACATTGCCATGAAACAAGGCGATTTCCCAGAAATTGAGCTCCACTAGTTGTAGATTTGCGGTCGAGGTTGCAGCCGGCAAAGTTACTATCAGAGTAGGCTACCAAATCAAAATCAGAGTCCTTTGGATACCACAAACCTAAAGTGGGCTTTGCACGAAGATATCTAAGGATTCGCTTGACACCCTTCAGATGCGATTCTTTTGGCGAACACTGAAATCTTGCATACAGACAAACCAGCATACATGATGTCGGGACGATTTGTAGTGAGATACATCAGTGAACCTATCATCAAGCGATAAAGATGCTCGTCGACCGGTACACCTTCAGGATCAGAATGAAGTTGGCACGAGTTTCAACGGGAGTTGAGAAACCTTTTGAGTCATGGTGATGAAACTTCTTCAGGACTTTCCGTACATATTTTCCTTGACTAATCAAAATTCCTTCAGAAGTTTGTTTAACCTCAATCCCCAGAAACAAAGTCAGTTCTCCCATGGCACTCTTATCAAACCGTTTCTTCATGAGCTCCTAGAACTCTTTACACAGATTGATGTTGGTTGACCCGAAAATGATGTCGTCAACATACACTTGTAGTAAAAGCATATCATCCCCGGCATGACGAATTAAAAAGTGTCTGATCGATAGTACCCCTCTTGTAACCATGTTGAAGAAGATAGGTAGACAGGTTTTCATACCATTTCCTAGGTGTTTGATGAAGACCATAAAGGGATCTATCTAGCTTGTAAACTTTCTTTGGAAAAGACTTGTTCACAAACCCCGAAGGTTGAGAGAAATATACCTCCTCATCCAGCTCACCATATAAAAATGCAGTTTTCACGTCTAGTTGATGGACAGTGATGTTTCTGGAAGCAGCATATGCCAGAAATATCCGTATAGCTTTGAGGCGAGCGACAGGAGCAAAAGTCTCATCGTAATCAACCCCATCTTCCTGCATGTAACCCTTCACAACAAGACGAGCTTTGTTGCGGATGATGATACTGCGATCATCTTTCTTGTTTCTGAACACCCACTTGACTGGAATTGGCTCTTTGCCGAGTGGCATGTCCATCAATCTCCAGACGTTCAAAGTTTTGAATTGCAAAAGTTCATCTTGCATTGCCTCAATCCAGTCATTGTCTTTCATTGCTTCAGCCATAGAAGTTGGTTGAATCTGGGAGATGAAGCAGTTGTGAAGGAAAATATTTGCAGTACCAGATTTACTCCTAATAACCCGCTGATCAACTGGACTGATGATTTTTTAAGTTGGATGTTGTTTGTGAATCCGAGACTCTTTAATAGCAGGAACTTGAATAGTAGAGTCCAGATTCCCAATTTGTATTTCATCGACAGGAATTTCCTTAGTGTCAGTCTCTGTGCACCTTCTAAATCAGATTCATTTAACACATTTGGCTCTGCAGCAGTTCCATTCTCTTCAATACTGGGCGTCACAATTTCTTCTAAAACAGGTTCATCTGTCTGAAGGGTAGCTGTTTACAAAGTTGGAGAAGAAGTACCGGATCCAGTTCCACCCGAAGAGGTAGATACAGTGTTTGACCAAAAGGGCGCTAGAGGATCAACCGAATAAATGGAATCCAAAATCGAGCTTGTATTTGCTGAACTTTTGAAACCTCTTGTTGTCAGTCTTGAAAATCAGTCCAAATTCAAAGTTAAAACAATCAGATGTGACAATGGCACTGAATTAAAAACCCATGTTTTGAATTCATTTTGTTAAGAAAAGGGAACTAGTAGACAATTTAGTGCTCCTAGGACTCCACAGCAAAATTGTGTTGCTGAAAGGAGGAATAGGACCTTAATTGAAGCTGCTAGATCTATGTTGGCTGACTCAAAACTACCTGTAATTTTCTATGCAGAAACATTGAACACTGTCGGCTATGTTTAAAACATGATTTTGATTGTGAAAGGAAAAAAACAAAACCCCATATGAACTTTGGAGAAATAGAAAGCCAAATATTTATTTCTTCAAATCCTTTGGGTGTCCTGTAACTATTCTTATAACAAATGAGGTATTACCAAAATTTGCTAAAAAAAACAAATGATGGTTATTTTGTTGGATACTCTCGTGTGTCAAAAGCATACAGAGTATACAACAAGAGAACTAAAGTTGTTGAAGAAACTGTAAATGTTTTCTTTAATGAAAAATCCAATAATAACTTTAAATGTCAGCCTGATTAGTTAATTGACATTGATGCGCTAACCACTGCTTTTAACATAAGTTTTGAGAAGCCTTTGAGCCCTCCAGTGCAGGAACAAGTAATAAAAAACTCAGCTGAAGAACATTGGAAAAAGAACACAAAAGGATTCAGTATAGATCCTTCATTTTTCTCTTCAGTAAGTATGAAACCTCTCAAGACAACATTTGTTGTTAACTCCACTAATATCATCCACGTTAAAACAAAATTTTCCCCGGTTCAAGTTTAAGCGAACCTGTTTTAACTATTTCTTCGGTTCAACTTCAACCGGAAAATGATATTTCAGTATCTGCTGAGAACACTGATTCAGAGTTGACTAAGCCCAGTGATTCATAAGAACTTACCAGCAATGAGCTCAGCTTTGAACACCAAACTTCTGAATCAATGCCCAGTACTCAAGAGTTGCAAGCAACACAAGATCCCATCTCACAAGTTTGTGATATTGAGTTAAACATTGTACTTCCTCAAATCAATATTCCTACCAACGGGAGAATACATGAATTTCCCATGTTTCAAGATAGAAAAATCAGTAAAGATCATCCACTTGAAAGTATTATTGGAGATTTGTCAAGACCTATGATGACAAGAAGTAAATTTGTTGATATAAACATTTTCTTACACGTTGTATTTCTCTCTCAAGTTGTACCAACAAAAGTCAATGAAGCATCAAGAGACAACAACTAGATAGAGGCAATGCAAGAAGAATTTTTTTAGATTAACAAGCAGAAGGTTTGGAAATTGGTAGATCTGCCACATGGAGCGGAAACAATTGGCACCTAATGGGTATTTAGAAATATGAAAGATGACAGGGGCATAGTGGTGAAGAACAAGGCAAGACTGGTTGTTTAAGGATATGCTCAAGAGGAAGGTATTGACTATGATGAAGTTTTTGCACCAGTTGCAAAGTTGGAAGCCATTTGGATCTACTTAGCTTATGCAGCATTTAAAAACTTTCAAGTATTTCAAATGGATGTCAAAAGTGCCTTTCTTTATGGGTTACTAAAGGAAGATGTGTATATCTGTCAACCTTCTGGCTTCGAAGACCCACACCATCCTAACAAGGTGTGCAAACTCATTTTTGCTCTATATGGTCTGAAGCAAGCACCCAGGACAGGGTATGAGACTCTCTCAAACTATCTCCTAGGAAATGGTTACAAAAGATGTGTTATTGACAAAAAAAAACTCTTCATAAATTGTGTTGGAAAAGATATGCTGAAGGTGCAAATCTATGTTGATGATATAATATTTGGCTCATCAAATCCCACATTATGCAAGAAGTTTGAAGCTCTCATGCAAAAAAAAAATTGAAATGAGTTCCATGGGTGAGCTCAGTTTCTTTTGAGGGCTTCAAGTGAAGCAAACTGCAGAAGGTATATTCTTGAATCAATCCAAATATATTCAGGACATGTTCAAAAGATTTGAAATGCAGTCAGCTTCAAGTGCTAAAACTCCTATCTCTACTTCCTACAAGCTTTCAACTTGCTTAGATGGTGAACCAGTGGATGAGCACATATACAAGGTAATGATTGGATCCCTAATGTACCTAACTGCAAGCAAGCCTGACATCATGTTTAGTGTTTGTATTTGTGCAAGGTATCAGGCATCACCAAAAGAATCACACATGTTAGCAGTCAAGAGAATATTCAGATACTTAAAGGGTCAACCTAAACTAGGTTTATGGTATCCAAAGAACTCGGAATTTACTGTTAAAGCATTCACTGACAGTGACTATGGGGGCTGTAATCTGAACAAGAAATCAACATTAGGCGGATGTCAGTTTCTGGGGAAGAGATTAGTATCATGGAAATGTAAGAAACAAACTTGTGTTTTAACCTCTACTGCTGAAGTTGAGTATGTTGTTGCTTCAAGTTGTTGTGGTCAAGTCTTGTAAATACAAAACTAGATGCTGGACTATGTAATCACTTTCATGGAAACTCCCATTTTTGCTGATAACAATAGTGCAGTAACCATCATAAACAATCCAGTGAAGCATTCTAAGAAACAACACATAGATATCAGGTACCATTTTATTAGAGATTGTGCTGAAAAGAATTTAATTAAATTGCTTAGAGTTCATACGACTGATCACCAGTTGGCTGATCTCTTCACAAAGGTTTTTGATGAGGCTAGATTTTTCTATCTTATCACAGCAATTGGGATGATGAACTTTGACTGAAATTCAAATATTTTTTTCAGAAACCTTAATAAAATGTTAGAGCATATTCCTATGCTATAATGTGTCTCGTGTATTGTATCTAGGTCATAGCGTGTTTTTGTAAGTCTTAGGTTCTGCGTACCAGGGTCCGTACCAGTTGGTACGGAGCAAATGTACCAATGGTACGTTGGGTGGTACGCTGGACTTAAGTGGTTACTATAAATAGTTTGTGTTAGAGAGAGTTCACTAGTTCTGTCATTCCTATATTCTTAACTGTGTGTAACTTAGTGTGTTTCTCTCTAGATCATTGTAACCTCTCTTTATGAATCAACAAAGCAAAGCTTTATTTACACCGTGTTCATTGCGTTTGATCGTATCATGCGGTAGTAAGATCAGTACATGTACTTACAAGTGGTATCAGAGCATATCCAGGTTGCTCTACTGCTTTGATTTGATCAAATTCGGATTTTTCTAGTGAGAGAAAGTGGGTTTTGAGCATTTTTTATCATTTTTTTCTCAACTCTGAGTGTTTCTGATGTCAAACTCGATCACAAAACGTTTCTAGAGTGTTTTCGTTGCTTACCGTTCCAAATTCCAGTCCAAATTGTCAAAATTCTCAAAAATCAGTCGAATTCAGTTTGGTATGCTGCTGGTACGCCGGATGAATACTAAGGTATGCCCGATGATCCACTGGTACGCTAGGCAATCTTTATAGATCTGTTGGTACGATGTACGTTGGTACGGAAGGCTATCTTCATCCGTGGTACGCGACGGTTATTTCTGGTCCGGAGGCAGTTATGTTGTACCAAGGTGGTACGCTACTATTCACTAGTACGTTGACTTGGTTTGGTCCGGTTCTTGGTACGCTGAGTTCACTAGTACGCTGCTTGTAATTGGTACGTGGTTGGTACGGTGAAGATTTGTGGTACGTAAGTCGATTCTTTGGTACGCTGGCAGAAAAGTGACGATTCACTAAAACTGACGTAACTTGAGTTCTGTTTTGAGTTACGGAACCCAATACCAGCCAAAACGACCGTCTCGACAAGATCTACACTTTTACTCGCCTAATGGCTAGTACCCTCTATTTTGACCCCCAAAATCCGCTTCTAAGACCTTCGTTTTTGGGTTTGAAGTTTTGACGTTCGGTTTTTAACTTCAAAATGAGCGATTTTCAAGTATTTTCGGTTGCTCAGACTTCAATGCAAATCATGATGAATTATGAGAACGAAATAGGAACAACTCAGAAAGTTCCCAAGTTGCTAAAATTAGAGAATGAATATCATCATTACGAAGAAACGATTTGAATCATACATGTTTTCTCAAGATGTTGATTGTTGGATTCCGATTGAAAAGGAGTATGAGTATCCAATTCTAAGTGCTAGAAAGCCGAAGATGATAAGCGATTTTGATTCTGAAGATGGCGTTGCCTAAAGATTTGATGCGTCAGTTTAAGAATTATACAGCTTCTAAGGAATTGTGGGATGCCATTGCAGAAAGGTGTGAGGGTAATGAGCAGTATAAAAAGACTCTGAAAGAAAGTTTTAAAGAAAGAATTTGATAATTTTGGACATTGTGAGAATGAGAAAGTGTCGGACTTGATTGCAAGGTTTGCACATTTAATCAGATGAACTTGAGATTGTGCAAGTTAAAAAGGAGAATGATGAGTTAAAAGAGAAGTTTCTAGAAGCCTTACCTGATAAATGGGAAAATTATGTTATGATGTTGACTAATGATCCAAGTTACTCAAGTTGGACTTTCAATCAATTGACAAGCAAATTACAAGCTCGTGAAATGGAAATGATTGTGAAAAAGTCAGCAAGTCCTTCTGTTCAGAATCCTGAATTGTACTTTGGAGAGAATTATGTCATCGTGAATGCTAAAGCTAAGTCTAGTGTTAACTCAATTCTAAATCCTAATCCAACATCTTTTCTTGCTGGGAAGTGTGACAATTCTAGTTATTCTTCAGTTGTAGTTTTACTATTCCTAATAAATCAACAAACAATTTTATTCCTGCTAAAACCACTGAAGATCTAGCTGCTTTGTTCTCTGCATTTATATCATCGTCTTCTGGATCAATATTTAGTAAAATTGGTAAAGATGGTTTGTTTGGAGACGATTTAAATCAGTTGGATGATGATCAGTTGAATAAGTTAGATTTGGATTGGCATTTTGCTATGATAATTGAACAAGGAAGAATATTTATGAAGAAACATGGAAAGACATCTAATCTTCAAGGAGAAAAACTTGGTTTGGATAAGTCGAAACTTAAATGTTTCAAATGTTCCAAATTCGAACATTTTGCTCGTGATTGCAACCAATCATCATCTGAGAAGTCTAATTCGGATAAAATAGCTATGATGTCTCAGAAAGATTTTGAGAATTGGTCAAACAGTCTTGAGAATAATTTTCCAGTGGATGAATCTGCTTTTGTTTGTCACTCTCAAGCAAGTGATACTAGCATGGAAACTATGTCTGAACCTAGTTTCACTGGAGATTCCCATATAGCATTGATGGCAAATGTGAGAGTTGAAACAAGTGATTTTGATTCTGAAGTTAGTGGTTATGAATCTACTTGTGAATTCTGTTCTCAAAAGGAAAGAAAGATTCAGAAATTTGTTAAAGAAAAACAAGATTTGATTGTTAAACAAAAAGAAGGAAGAAGAATTGGAAAGTTTCATGAAGAAATGTAAAGTTTTTAATGAGATTATAAAGAAAAATGAACAGCTTGTCAAGGAAAAGAGTGTGTTGATGGAAGAGTTTATAGAGTTTCAGAAAAAGATTTGAAGAGATGTGTGTTGAAGATAAAGAACAAATTTTGAAACTGCAAAATGAAAATGCAGAGTTGGTTACCCAAATTTCTAAATTGATTGCTGATCAAGAGGAGTTAGTCAAGAATGCTGAGAAATGGGAGAAGGAAGCAAAGGAAGTAACAGAAGATTTTGATGCGATGTTTAGCAAATCAAAAGCAAAATTGGATTCGCTTCAAAAATCTTATGATAAAATTCAGAAAGCTTATGACGAAGTTAATGCTATGGAAGAGCAACATCATGAGGTACATTCCAAATTACAAGATAAAGTCACAAGCTTAACAAAATAATACAAGTTGTTGACAAGGAATGTAGACATTTATAAGGGACAAGTGGATAAAATTACACAAGAAGTGTATGATGCTCATGATAATATGAGAAGAGAAAAGTTTTTGTTCAATGAAACTTCAGAACAGTTAATCGATTCAGAAAAAGCTTTGGGAGATGCTCAGAAAAATATATCAGATTTAAATGTTGAGGTTTTGGATCTTAACAGGCAATTAAATAATCTGAAGAATTCACATTCATTCACAAGTTACTTGTGCAAAGATGAGAATTTCAAGAAAGTTTTTGGAGGAGAAGAGTACAATCAGATTCCACATCCAGTTATTCAAACTAATCCTCTGGCTGATGTTAAATCTTCTGATGCAAATGGAGATTATTCTGAATTTGCTACTGAAAAATCCTGAAAAAAAGAAATCCAAGTCATCTATCAAGAAGTTGGAAACTAAGCCAAAAATTGATCATGCATCTGTCAAATATGTGTCTGGAAGTACTTTGTTGGATGGAGAAGAGATTCGTTTTGAAAAAGTCATTAAAAAAGATGATAAGCAATTGAATGACGAAAAAGTTGTTGTTGAATTGGTAGAAGCTAACAACTTAAAGGGTATTAAAGCTACATTTACTCAAGCTGCTAAAGTTGGATCTTCTGGTTCTCAAGTGGAAGTGTCAAAGCTACCTGGTTACAAATGTTCGGGTTTGAGTAGTAACAATCAGAAATTTGAAAAGCTAGACAAGAAGAACCTACCAAAGCAGATTCCAAAAGAAAAGAAGGATACCAATCTTGATCAAATTTATCATTTAGCTCAGGTTTTCATCTCTACAATGGAAAAAGGATTCTGAGGTAAGCAACAAAAGAAGCAGTGTTCTGAAAGTTATTCAAGAGTTGGTCAACAATACAAAGATTCTTCTTCATCTGGATCAAATTCTACACCTCGAAGTCCAACTTCAAAATTGGTGCATGCTAACAGATTTCAAGTTTTTGATGATTTCTATGATAATTTTGAATCTGATGATGTGTGTCATGCATTTCAGGACAAACAGAAACCAACGTGATCATATCGCTTGTGCTATCAATGTCGCCGAAAAGGCCACATGGCTCAAAATTGTCCTGAAATGGCAAAAATATCATTTTCTGATAAATATGCCACATTTATTGATGTATCTGGCAGAGTTATTACTGAGTCAACACCTTCACAATTATAACTCTAAAAAGAAACAATTGTATCAAATATGATTCAATTGTTGGTGGTTCATCACCTGATGATGACGCGGTTCAAACTGAAAAAGCTAAAATGCAGTGGCGACCTAAAGTGGTATACAAGGCTGCAAATGATTTTTCTGAAGACACTGGCCGACCAGAAGCTGTGTGCTTCAGGTCATTTAACAACTAATTGTTTTGTCCAGTGTGTGGGTTTCTTCAAGAAGACTTGTCGGTGATTGTGAAGTTCAAGCTTCAAGCGGTTACTGATAGTGGAGTTTCCTGCGTAATTTAAAATTCACTGCTTCATATTACAAAACCAGAAGTTTTTTCTGCAAGTTTAAACTGAAAGGTATTAGTATCAAACGGTCAATTTTCTTTCGTTTACATTTCGTATGTAGTTTAGGGGGAGAAAATTGAAAAATAAAAAATAGTGTTTTTGTGTTTTTGTTAAAATGAAAAATCCAAAAATCGAGTTCTCATTTTAAGGGGGAGAAAAACAGAAAACACAAAAACATTGAAAAATGAGAAATTGTATCCGACATAATTGGGAAATGATGGTACATAGGCTTACATGTCTGACTCATGGATAAATTAGATGAAAAAACTATAAGATCATTGTTTGATGTGCTTGGTAGGCTCGGCATTAAATCAGAAAGTATTGAGATGTGATATACACTAAATACTAATGCTTGACCAAGTGGACAACATCTTGATGCATATCTCGAGATATTGAAAAGATATGTGAAAAAAAATGAGAAGTCACTGTGTATACATGTGTTCATTTTGCAAAGATTTAAACTTGTTTGATTTTCTTTATTTTCTCAAACGATCGGACTTTCTTTGCGTATCGAAAGATCGACCTGATTGTTGTTCGTTTGAGGTTCTGCTTTATTTTCTTGGTGTTTCGTATAATTCATCGGACTTTCTCTGCGTATACGGAAGTATCGACCTGATCGTTGTTGAATTATACAATTTCAACTTGTTTTTATTTTCTTATTTTGTTAAATCCGAAGCCTTATCTACGTATCGAAAGATCGACCTTGACCTTAAGGTAGATGATTAAACATTCTTATTTCTTTTTGTATGGAACACAGTTGATGATATCATGAATTCAATCACTATGTGTTAAATCACAAGTGAAATCACAAAGTGTGATAAGCAAATACATATCTGAGTATGACTGATAGTGTGAGGTACACTAGTCAAAGTCACACTGGTCAAAGCGATCTAATCAATACAATAATATATCCAGATGTTATGAGTACGATGTTTGTCTGAGTTTAATATGGACAAAGTATACCAGCAGTTGACATGACTTATGTGCTGAAGTAATTGAAATTGAAGTGTAGTTCAGCATGTTATGTTCAATATGATCCCAAGTTGTGATCTTTCTCGGCAAAAGACAAAAATAGTGTGTGATTCAATATTTCATTTCTTTATTGCATTTATGTTTCATATCTGAAAAGTCCAAAAAGATTTTAAGTGTGTTTTAGCATAAACTTAGAAAAACCAAAAAGATTTTCGGTGTGTTTTGATGTAAAGTTTCAAAAAGCCAAAAAGATTTTGTTTCTTATTTGTTTTCGACCAATCGATACAAGATACAAAATTATGATTTCAAAACTATATCTTGGATTCTCGAAGAGAGAAGTTTTGCGCCAAGATTAAATTAAGTTTCAAAAGAAAAAGAAAGTCGCGTTTCTGTCTTCTGAAATTGCAGGTGCTGTGTGACAAGGCTCAAGCATGGTGAAAGGGGGAGTTTGTAATATCTTACATAAGTGGATCTTGAAGTTTAAAGATTGTTCATGTTCTGATCCAGCCATGCAAGCTCTATTTCTGACAAAATTTCAAGTTAAAGATCGGATGCAGCGATGCTGAAGATTGAAGACTGGAGTTTAGTTAAGAATAGATACATTACACGTTAAGGGGGAGTTTGTTAGAGCATATTCCTATGCTACAATGTGTCTCGTGTATTGTATCTAGATCAGAGCGTGTTTGTGTGAGTCTTAGGTTCTGCGTACCAGGGTCCGTACCATTTGGTACGGAGCAAACGTACCAATGGTACACTGGACTTAAGTGGTTACTATAAATAGTTCGTGTAAGAGAGAGACTTAGAACTTCTGGTCATATCATCACTCTTAACTGTGTGTGTTCTAAAGTGTTTCTCTCTCTAGATCATTGTAACCTCTCTTTGTGAATCAATAAAGCAAAGCTTTATTTACACCGTGTTCATTGCGTTTGATCATATCATGCAGTAGTAAGATCAGTACATGTACTTACATAAAATAAACCATGTGCCAAAGAGCCCATCTCTTGATACAAAAAGAAAAAGAAAAACTTTATAACAATTAAAAATCCATTTTAACCATAGTCAGTAATTTCTGTCAAATTGTGGTTATTGTTACTAGAAAATTTTCAAAAGTTATGTGTGTTGATCATCCGCTTCAGCTTTCCGGTTCAACCCTTGAGCAAAACAATTTTAAAATTCTCCGGGTGAAATTCAACCGGAAAAATGTCTTGTTAACAACCACTGTTAGAAATAAAGCTTTTAGGAAAAATAATTATTTTGAACAAAAAATACTTTCGCGTGAAGTCAAGCGGAAGAAATTTAATTTTAAAGAGAAAAGGTGTTCCACTCGAACTCTCCGGTTCAACTTTTGCCCAGAGGTTGCACATTCAATCAACCGGAAAGCACAACTCTCGAAGCGGATACACACTTTATGATCCATTGAATTTTACCCATTAACTCATCTGAGGTTCTTTTTGGTAATTTAATACTGAGACACGCTTAAAGGTGTTTTATGGTACAAACACTTGAAGCGATTACAGTAAATGGATATCATGGGTCCCATCCGTCACTTTTCTGAACAGTTGGCACTTTCTATGTCCTCTGAGTCAACCTACGTCAAACCGCATACCCTAACCTCCCGTCATTCTTTCAAACACAAACCCTCTAACTTCTCAAAACTTCTCTCAAGATCTCTAAATCCAAAACCTAAATATTCTCCACTTTTTTACCAAATCAAGTTCATCAAAATGGTCCCGAAAGGTAGTTCAATCAGTAAGAAATCTACTGCAGATTCCAAGTTCGCCGTTGATACACAATATAGTTGCTACTTGAAAAACCTAAGTAAAATGGATATCTATAATGAAATGATCGATTTCTCTTAAAATCGCATCTTCATCACGCCCTAGCCGTTGAAGTAGAGATTTACGAAGAGGCGATGAGCGATTTCTGGAAAAACGCTAAAATCAATGAGAACGACGAAGGAATCTCGCACATTGCATCCATGGTGGGTAAAATAGAGGTTTTAATCTCAAAAGATGTCATCAGAAGGCTATTGCAATTGAAAGATGAAGACGGTTACTTGAAAATCAGTGAAAAAGATGATTAACAACCCCAGTTCAGGGCCTTAGGTTATTGTGGCCCATCAAAAGGGAAAACTCTCAAGAAAGGGCAGTTGCCATAATGGACGTTCCTTACACACACAATGTTGGAGTGTTTAACTCTTTTGAAGGCGAGATTTGACGAAATAGCTGTAGAACAAGCCTCTGCATTCTATGCCATTGTCAACATTGGAAACTTTAATTTTTCATATTTGATTTTTAATGCTTTGAAGAGTAATGTTGAGGACTTCTCATTTTACATATATCCAAGATTTTTGTCATATATTTTAAAGGAAGAGTATCCTGATATTACCTTTTTCTGGCAAGATTTTGCAACAAAAAGCCTTAATGAGAAAACATTTTCAAATTTGGCACTCAACAAGTCACCATTTCTTGGAAGGGATACTAACCATCCCCTGCCAATTCTGAGGTGGTTTCTAGCTGATCCTCAACAAGTTGAGGAGAAACCTGAAACTGCTTAGTTATTAACACAACGGTTATCCATTTCACCACCCAGTCTATCCAATCAGTGAAAAATAGCCGTTAAAACCCTAAATCCACTCGCCGACTATAAAACCCTCATTCCTCCACCAAAATAAACATTTTTTTTAAAACGAATGACCCTCACCAAACAGATTACCTTATTCATATAATCAAAGCAATAAGAATGGCATCATCCTCTCAAAACCATATCTTCAAGAACTTCAACATCGAGCCAAATAATGAACAAGCATACCTAAATCCAGCGGCATATTCTGATGATGTCCAAATCATCATTGAGGCCCTAAGATACTCCTCGATTATGACTGCTCTCACTGAAACTGAAGAGGTATCCAAACAACTCTTAATGGATGTCTGGTCTACCATCAAGGTGAAATCGGAAATAGTAATAAGCCTAAAAAGGGAAAAGATCAAAGCTTTGATCTGGAATGAAGAAGGCTCCATAGTAAACTTGGAATTTTCAGAAGAGGATTTCAGAGATGTTGTCGATCTTAAAGCCCCAAAAGATCAAGAAAGCCCACCAAATAAGACGGAAATTCTGAAACTGCTTAACAACCTCAACAAAGACACATGCTTCAACACTGTCTCAACAATAAACATTAATCAGCTGGATAGAAAGTGGAAGCTGATGATGCACACTCTTGTCAACTGCTTGACTGCAAGCTTGGATCGTTCGATCAGGCAAGCGACTCAATCTACTCAATAATGACTGCTCTGGTTCAGAAGAAGAAAATAGATTATGGAGCAATACTCTGGAAGAATCTGGTAAAAAGAATTTAGACAAATAGAAAGAAAGGAAATAAACCCCTCACATCCCGTTCATCAGATTCCTTTCACTGCTAATCTTCAAGAAAACTCAAGACATGTCGGTCACATCAACAGGAGACATGCACAAATTTACTCCCCTGAAGATACTAAAGAAGTTTGAATCAGGTACAACTCATACTATATCTTCAGTACCTTCTACTTTACTCTCATACATACCAATTGAATCACCATCCCTCATGAAATACAAACAAGGACTGGAATTCTAGAAACAGAACTCATCAGAGCCAAAACAACCATCACATGACCATAGCCCACAAACCTCTCACTTTTCTGAGTCAGTTAATCTGAACAGAAACTCACCCATCTCCCCCACATCCAACTTCTCCGCCCCTACCTACAAAGACTTTAACCCAAGTCCACCACACTCACCACCCTACATCCACATCCACGATATAGCCACCAAGCCTAGCTTGTTTAATGACTCTGAAAGTCATCTGCAAGCACCAACAAGTGGAGACTCAATGAGTCAAGGAGACTTGGAAAGAGTTCAACGGGATTGGTTCCCTGTGGACTCAACACATGGATTTTCTTAAAAGAACGTTCAATCCACACACGAGACTGATTCCTCTAAGGACAAGTCAATGAATATGGAAGACCTGGGAACACCAGATATGTCTGGTTCTCTAGGCACTAATAAAACTCCCAAGGGAAATTTTATTAGTAAAACGGCAGGACATGTGTTGTCCACCGATGAGTTAGAAAGAGAAAGATCATTTGTTGATCCTTCTCTAAATGTTCCCAACACTTTGCTCAAATCTGATCTTTTAAACTTCTCTCACTCATTTAGAGAGAAAATCTCTAATTTAAAGGGAGATCGAAGAATTGTCCTCCTTGAGATTAGAAAGATTAATTTCTCTAACTCAGAAAATCTCAAGAAGGAAGAGGAAGTAACAGCTCAAAGTACTGATCAGATAACAACTTTAAAAGATGAGTTGAAGACTTAGAAGGAAGAATTTAAAGAAGAAACTGTCCACATATCTGAAGAAATCAACAAAGTTCTTCAAAGGATACCATCCTTATAAACCTGTGGTGATGAAAGCAAGATCAAGAACCTGTCTACGGAACTAATAAGCAAGAAAATGATTCTTGAACAAATGGGTAAGTCAAATAAAAGAAGCTCGGGAGATAACAAAACTTATCAGAAACAACATGACAAGGAATCAAAATGACTACTACAAAATATTGACATCAAACATTCCTTCCAAGAAGATAAGGTGAGAGAAATTAAAAGAGAATGGAAGCAAAAGCTAAGAGAAAGAAGGAGAAAAGAAAAACTGCTACAATCTACACTCAATCACCTCCAAATAAAACAAAAGCTCAAAATGAAGAATCAGCTGAAAAGGAAGAGGAGGAAGAACAACTTAAAAGAAAAAATTCAAAAGCATGTAACCTCCAGTCCAATTTTCAGAAGGTATGCATCCTATTTTTCCTCATCCATCCTCATCAAAAACAGCTAAGAAGACTGCTCCTTCACAACCCCTACCTCTGGAGCAACAAAAGAAGCTTCTAAGCCCAAAGTACAGACACAAAAGCAATCATCTTCATTAGCAGGCTCATTCATATCTGGATCTGCTTTTGAAGATAACTACACTAAGAAACAAAACATGCAACAAATAATCTGGGAAGAAGTAAGAGAGCTACAGGAAAGACTCCTGAAGAAAGAGGAGGACAGACCACCAATGAGTCCTCTCTCAAGAAAAGTGTTGGACAGAACCTTTAAAATTCAAGTTGAAGAAGACACAATCTACACAATGCCCACCATAACAAAGTTTGTGAGCACTAAAGATTAACCAATGCAGAAACATCTTTGGGTAGATCACTTCAACAAATATCTGGTTAACTCACTTGATGGAAGCTCAATGGAATTCACGGACAATGACCTTGACAGAATGAATCCCATTTAGTTGATATCTTTTCTAAGATATATTTCAGAACAACCTTCTAAGACTAAAAGGGTGAGCACAACTATATACAAAATAGAAGCTGGAAAAAGAATGATCAGAAGGTAAGCACAAGTCGACATTCAACTTGCCAAAGGCACATACATCGCTTTACTGTTCCTAACAAAGCCAAATGAAAACATTTCTCCTGGAATCTCCTGGAGAGGATCTGGAATAGCAGTACTTGGCCAAACTCCTTGACTCTGCTTCAGAGATCATAAGGAAGAAAGAAGATTTTTCAGACTTGGAGAAAAACAGAAGTATACAAATCAAGCTCTGAACTTCTTTTTATTTGTTTTAAAAAGATGCAAGACCAACAGCAGTGCAGCCAGTGAAGTCATCAAAATAGTTGAAGACATATAGAACGAAAGAACAGTCTTTTATACCTTGTTGGAAGAATGTAGAAAAGACTACAACTTTAAAAATAACCCTCTTACTGGTAGAGCTACAATAAGAACAAATATATAAAAATAGTAATACTTTGTATCTTGATCAATGAAATAGTTTGTTTATCAATATTTCTCTTTTCATTTATTTTCTTCAAATACTTAAGGGGGGATTGTTAGAACATATTGTAAATGTAACAGAAAACAGTGAAGTATTAGAAGAAAAGATAAGAAATACCCCTAAAAGAGAAAGGATAAGGAAATCTGTACGATTTACAGATTTCTGTACTCGTATAGAACTACTCTGGAATTTCCGAAGTACTTCTGTACAGACCAACTTCTACAGAATTCCTTATTTCTGTAGAAGGCTTCTAATGGAAAACATCACCAGTCTTCAAAGAAGAGTCCTGAAGGAGTTATGGACTATGAGAATATAAAGTTTACGAGAAGAACAAATCTGCCTTTGTGTGAAGAACAAGTAAAGAAGCATACCAACTTGGTATTAAATACAAAAGTAGTTGAAGACAGTTGAAAAAGAGATAAATAAAATATCTTCAATATATCTCTATATACTCTGACACACTCCAAATTCAACCGTCCTCAACCACATTATTCACTTGCAACTTGCTACAACTTCCTATAAATAGCAAGCGTACTTCACCAAATAAAGCAAGACAAACAAGCACACAATTCACAAGCTTCTCAAAGCACTTACAACTTACTCCAGTAGAATAGTTCTTTCTGTTGATCTATTGTTATACTATAAACTCGTGTAAACCATTATTTACATTTGAGATATACTAGAAAAACCTTTTTATGAATTGTTGTCTTCCAATTTGGTTTACTTTCCGCAACTTGTTTATCTTGTTTAAATCAAATTGAGCCGCAATTTGTTAAAGAGCCCCTCACGGTACCCAACACTTATAAAGGGAAAACTATCATCCAGGGTATTAAATTCTCTTGTCTCTTGAACAACCCACACGAATGACTACTTATGAAGCTTTACGACTAACTCCCTGCTAAGGACGTCAATAGTTAAGATAGTAGATATGTCGAAACGCTATAAGGTACTCGTTAGAGATCCCCACAATCAGATATCAATGAATGCTATAGACACACATTCACGTAACCCTAACTGCTAAGCTTGTCAGTCTCACTATCTATCTTACAACTAAGAACCGCTCACCCATTCACTTAACACACCTTGCATTAGCAAGAGCATGAGAATAAAAAAAAGGTAAGAAAGATTTGTATGGACCTCTATATCTCGTTAGAGTAACTAGTCCTCCAACAGCACACTAAACAACCACACTTAATTCGTCAATGATCTAGACTACCCTCGCAGCCTAACCTCAGGTAAAATATCATCCAGAACCCATGACCTAAAGATAGAGTTATCGAGACATAGGGGTAATTACTTCCTATGACTCAACAAAACCACACCAAAGAAATCATAAATTACACACACGTAGTATTCAATATCAGGATCCATCGAATATTAAGTTTCAAACACAAATAATAAGTAAATCAAACGCACAAATCATCCGTTAGACAAGATTCATCTAAACCCTAGATGATAAGCGACTAGCCTAACATACTAAAACAAAATAGAAACATGACTGAAAACAGAATGTAAACACAAACTAATCGCAAACCGGATGATCAACACGTAGTAGCGTCGATCAGGCATCGAATCCTTCCTTCCAATCACTCTCGAAAGCTTTAATCTTCCTCTCCAACCCTTCATGATCGCCACAGGGGCAGAGAGCCTCGAATTGTCCATCTCAATCTCTTCTAAAGTGTTATATATCATTTTCTATTTATACAATAAATTTAGGGTTCTTTGTTGGATAGCGCGTAATGAGCCGTTACACCAAAACGAGTCGTTATGAAGCCACTTTTAGCAAAACCCTAGCGTACACAACGGGGCAAAGAATCAAAAACAACATTTCTATAAATTCAAGCTATCTCATGTCGCAATAGCTAGGACTCAACCCATCATGATGAGCGAGCCATCATGTTGACCAGAACTTTGACTTTTTCCCCCTTTTTGCTTCTAAGCTTCGTATCTTCTTCATTTTCCGTTAGTTTTCCTTCTAATCTTCACCAAAGGTTTTATAAACACAAAATGAAGTATATTAAGCATTCAAGTCTCATAATCATCCAAAATCATATATAAAAACATATAAAGTGTCAGGAATGATTGCCATAAAATATGGGCAATTACAATCACATCAGGAACATCAATAATCCATGTACTCTGGAGACTACAAATGCAAAAACACCTAGAACGGTGCTACCTGGGATTATATTATGATGAGAAACTGTACCTATAACAAGTAGGGTGAGTACAACGGTATCCTCGCTCAGGTCGGCGCCCAAAATGATTGGCATTCGATATGGCCTAAAGGCTATATAATCTCTCCTAAGAAAAGCCATAATTAGGGAATTAATTGTTTCCATGCACTCTTGATCTTCCTGTTGGAACAAAACAATGTAATAGCTAAATAAAATTATTAGAAGAAGGATAGAAACATATAACAGAATATGTCACTACACAGATTTTCTGTGAAAATGAACACGGAGCTCTGTGATCTTCTCTGTGAAACCTCAAATCACAGATCTCAGTGTTATGCTTCTAATGGGAAGCGGCTACGGTCTTAAAAAAAATCTTGAAGGAGTTCGAGATTAACAGAAGACAAGAATATTAAAAGAGAGAACTGGCTAAAGACAAAGTGCAAAGATTTTCCATTTAAAGCAAGGCAGGTTCTCTCATTAAAGATAATGTAGTTAAAAAGCGATAAATTGAATACTTCATTCAATATACATCAACGACATTATTCATTCTACCTGCTATAAATAGAAAGTCTTACTCAACAAGAAAAAACAACAAAAGTAATTACAAACTCTCAAGCATCTTCAAATATCTAAATACTTACTCTTGTGAAAAATATTTATGTTCTCAACATTCAAATCATAAACTCGTGTAACCATTTCTTACATTGAGATATACATAAAAATATTTTTATGAAGTTATTTTCTTCCAATTGATTTTATATTCCGTACAATTACTATCATTGTTAAAATCAACTTAACCAACTCTGATTAGAGCCCTTTGGGACCTAACACTTCCTAATCCATGTTGTGGAAGCATTGCTCATTTAGGATACCAAAAGAACTTCGTGTATTTATGAATACTCGTTATGCGATATCTCATACTTGCACGGTGATAGTTAAAGGACCAATTTTCTAATCTCTATGTAAGAAGGAAACCTCAGCAAAGCCATCGTTCATTGTTGAACCCGTTGTCTTGGTCGTTGAGACCTTTTTCCACTGGGCGACCTTTCCGCGTACCATGTAAATGTCTTTCAACTTCTTTCCTCTTGTGTTTGTTCGGTATTTCTCATGTTCCTCCATGTTGGTGTCACTGAAAATTTTATCTTTCAAGAGATGACGCAACTTTCCTACTTTGACTTGTAGTTCTATCTGGCGCTTTAAACTATAGCAATCATCGATTACATGCCAATTTGATTTGTTTGTATTCACAATACTTTTAATGTCTCTAGCACTGCTCTCCTTCATAAGGTGATGAGGAACAAACCTTAAGTTTTCAGAGTTTAGAATGGCACTTGGTGATTTTCTTAGCTGACTACTTGTTTGTTCGCGGGAAATACTCGATATTTCACACCACGGAGAGAAGTAGGGATGCAGACACTCATAAAAGCGAGCAAGCTTATAGGCGATGGGAGACATATGATGACCCGAGGAAGTGTGGAGACTTCTAATTAAACTTATTCTCTTGTAATTATTTGCATCTCATTTTAATTCTGCAACCCTTAAGGAGTCTTTTGATTTTTTGCATTTGCTAAGCGCACCTGTTTTTTTTCGCTTTGGCATACAACTTTGTTGTATCTATAAGTGCCTCCATTGTCTGCGGGAGACCCTTAGGACCATGTAGTTTCCTTATTAGGTTATCATCCCGCACTCCCTAAATGAGCCCTGCTATCGTTAAATCCTTAGTTACACCCCCAATCTACAGACTTTCCAATTAAAATGCACAATAAAACATTCCACCTATTCTTGCTACCATCTCAGATACGGAGAATCTCAGTAGTATATTTAGTGTATCTTTTTTGCTTGCTAAAATGTTGTGAAAACTTCTTTATCAATTCGTCAAAACCATCGATACTCCCCACTGGAAGATTATGGAACCATAATCGGGATGAACCCACCAGAGTCTGTACAAACATGTGACACTAGATGAGGATAGACCACTATTCTACCCCTCTCGCGCTAACAGAGACGTTATTGTGACCGTCTGGTATGTTAACCCAACATATTTTCCCACATTGATCTGATCAAGTTGATCCAACTGATCCTGGAAAGTGGGTACTATAGCGGATACGGATGCAGATCCGGTGGTTGGGTGATCCAAAATGGGTTTAAGGGTGAAGTAACGGTGGCTGGAACTGGTGTAGAAAAGGTGTTTGGTGCTTCGAACGTGGTAGAAAGTGAAGGAAACAGTACAAAGCTACTGTGAACGAATTTGCAAGAAGATGATGTAAATTGTTGGACCCAATTGGTTCGGATTACGATCCGAAGAGCTAGATCGGAAGAGGCTTTTCACTATTATCTAAATATGAGTTAAGTAGCATATGGGATTTGAGCTCCAATGGCTAGATCACCCGGACATGCATGTGTAGCAACGTGTTAAGGATTCAACATGGTAGGGAAGATTGGCATGCGGAGTCCCTTTGGCATGAGAATCCATGTTTGTACTTGATCGGGGAAGATGAACTATAGAGTGAAAGAGGATGAGAGTTTAGAGAGAGAAAGTACCACTGATGATTTGTATTTATAGTTTGAGAGATTTAGGTTTTCCCATCTGATTGTGTGACGTGTGGGCACATGGAGTTTTTTGAGGAGTCATGCTCCTTTGATGTTGTATTCCTATTTGTTAAGAGAGAATCTTCTACCAACGCATGACACGTATCAAAACTTGATAATCAGAGAGTTTAGACAAGAGAAAAGGATGAATTGTATTTCTTGTTGTTTTACGACATAAAACCCACTCCTTTTTATAGGAGACTCAAACATGAAGAAGGGAAATTACAATAATTATCAAGCAAATTTCCAGCCTATCAATTACTAAAAATAAAGGAGATGAGCTGTAAATGAGGAGGTAGAGTTTTATCTCTTGAGTAGTGCTAGTCATATTTTGACTTTCCTTTTCTTTATAATATTTTAACACTCCCCCTCAAGTTGAGTAGTGGGGTCTCCAATGCTCAACTTGTTTAGACATTCCCTGAATATTCTCCCGTTAACCGCTTTGGTCAAGATGTCAGCTAGTTGATCCTTTGATGGAGCGAACGGAAGCTTAATTATTCCAGCCTCAATTTCTTCTTTTATGAAGTGTCTGTCGACTTCAACATGTTTGGTTCGGTCGTGTTGAACAGGATTTTCAGAAATCTGGATTGCAGCTTCGTTATCGCACATGAGTTTACACACTTTGGTTGGAGGATACCCAATTTCTGTTAATAGTTTTTTTATCCACAGTATTTCTGTAAGACCTCGAGCAATTCCTCGAAATTCAGCTTCGGCACTGGATAGAGATTCTACTTTTTGTTTCTTGCTCCTCCACGTGATAAGATTTCCACCTACCAGTGTGAAATATCCAGATGTTGATCTTCTATCCCCTTTGTCTCCTGCCCAATCAGCATCGGTGTACCCTTATATGTCAAGGTTTCCATTATGTTTGAAGAGAACACCATGGCTAGCAGTTCCTTTTAGATATCTAATGATTCTCCACACTGCCTCCATATGGGCAACTTGAGGTTGGTGCATGAATTTGCTAACAACTCCCACTGCATATGCTATATCGGGACGAGTATGTGATAGATTTATTAGTTTCCCTACTAGCCGTTGGTATCTTTCCTTGTTAGTAAGTTTTACTCCTTCTTCCATATGAAGCTTGTGATTTACCATCATGGGAGTTTCTGATGGCTTGCAATCTATCATACCAGTTTCGGCTAGAAGATCAAGGATATATTTCTTCTGACAAATGAAAATGCCTTTTTTGGATCTTAATACTTCGATCCAAAGAAAATATTTAAGTTTCCCGAGGTCCTTCATTTCAAATTCTTTGAATAGGTTTTCTTTCAATTTCTCCATTTCTTCCTTGTCATCTCCAGTTATAATCATATCATCGACATAAATAATCAGACATGTGATATGATTACCATTGCGTTTAAGAAACAATGTGTGGTCTGAATTACTTTGTATGTAACCATACTTTTTCATTGCTACAGTGAACTTTCCAAACCATGCACGTGGAGATTGCTTGAGACCATACAAGGTACGCTTTAGTCTACACACTTCTCCTCGTTTAAAGTCATGTTTGAACCCTGGAAGGGCTTCCATGTAGACTTCTTCTTTCAATTCACCATGTAGGAAGGCGTTTTTTACATCAAATTGATGAAGATGCCATCCTTTATTAGCGGCAATAGAGAACAATACCCTGATTGTGTCCATCTTGGCAACCGGGGAGAAGGTCTCTGAGTAGTCGATTCCATATGTTTGAGTATACCCCTTTGCGACGAGGCGGGCCTTGTACCTTTCAATTGTTCCATCAGGTTTGTGTTTGATTGTAAACAACCATCTGCACCCAACTGTTTTTTTTCCCTTTGGGAGAAAACATTTATCCCATGTATCATTTTTTTCTAAGGCTCTCATCTCATCCTCCATGGCATCTTTCCACTTCTTTGACCCCATAGCTTGTTCCATGGTGTTTGGTGTCGTCTCTGAGTAAAGGTCCATCATAAATGCTTTAGCTTCCTCTGACAGATTCCCACGTGATATGTTAGCCATAGAGTACTTCGAGCTTTTTTATTGTTTTTCTGGGGAAAACCGTTTTGGAGGGACTCCTCTGTTGACACGTGGTGGAAGAACATATCTTTCATCCATTTCTAGGTTATCATCGGCTATCACTGTCTCCTGATTACTCTGCACATCTTGAGGCTCTTGATTATCATGGTTAGTAGTTTCATGTGAATCACCAGATTGAGAAGGACTTACCTCAGGCATCAGGTTGGGGAGGTCAGGTTCAGGAGTAGCACTGTCGTCGGTGGTTGGACTGTTTAATGTGTGTGACTCTTCCGGGAAACTGTGATGCGCTGCTTCAGACATGGGAGTCCAACTTAGCCAACTTAATGTGTCAGTTGACTCTCTCTCCCCCTGACCATTATGTTGGGAGCTGTAGTAAAATTCAGTTTCAAGGAAGTCACAATTCATCGTTGTGAACATGTGACGCCTTTTTGGATTATAGCATCGATATCCTTTTTGGTTGACACCATATCCCACAAAGACACACTTTTCAGCGCATGGATCGAGTTTATTTCGACTCACTTTGGGTATGTGAACAAATACGGAGCACCCAAAAACTCTTGGTGTCAGAGTAAGAGGAGGAGGAAGTTTGGTATATTCACTTAAGGTTTGGGTGGGGGTTTTGAGTTTAAGAGCTTTGGTAGGAAGGCGATTGATAAGGTAGGTGGCAGTGGCAAGTGCTTCAGGCCAAAAAGACCGAGGAACTTGGGATTCGATGATTAAGGCACGAGTGATTTCCAATAGGATTCAATTTTTTCACTCGGCCATGCCATTCTGTTCTGGCGTATGTGGGCAAGAGGTTTGGTGGATAATACCATTTGTTTGGAAGTATTGTTTCATTTGATCATTCAAATACTCTCCTCCGTTATTAGATCGAAGGATTTGAATGGGTTTTTTGAAATTGGTTTTGGATCATCATATGGAATATTTTGAATTTTTCAAATACTTCTGATTTGGTTTTAAGGAAGTATATCCACGTCATTCGAGTGCAATCGTCCACAAAAATAACAAAATACCGATAATGTTGCCCCCCTGTAACTTCAGTTGGTCCCCAAACATCAGAGTGTACCAATGCGAAAGGGTTTCCAACTCTAGTGTTATTTGGTTTAAAGGAATGTCTGTGGCTTTTAGCCAAAATGCATGTTTCACAATGTAACATTTTATTGGAAGAAAATAACTTAGGAAATAAAATTTTAAGGTAACCAATGGATGGGTGTCCCAGACGTCTATGCCATAGCCAGGCTTTTCTGTCATCACTTCCATGAGCCAACATCACAGTTCCTCATCTAGACACTTCATCCACATAGTACAACCCTTGATGTTCAGTGTCACGCCCAATGATCATCCCCGTCCTGATGTCCTGTAAGATACAAAAAGTGAGGTGCATTACAACCGTACAATTTAACTCTTTCGTAACATGACTAATGGATAATAATTTATGTGATAATGAGGGTATATATAAACAGTTTGATAATTTCATTTGTGGTGAAATTTCAATTGTTCCTCCCCCTTGGACTGTAGCTAGCCCCCCATTAGCGGTTTGAACATGAGATTTTTCGGGTTTGGATTTTGAGACAAAATCTGACAATTCATAAGTCATAGTGTCTGTGACAACCCGTAAGTTTCCTAAGTCAAAACATATAATAATACGTGTAATTACCTGTTTCTGTGTGCATAAATATGTGTTTTAGTTAACGTAGATAACGTAATGTGCATCTATCCGTTAGTCTTGGTGTAACCCTAATTTAATATCTCGACAATCGACCTTAAAAACAAGAACATTATATATATGATCGGTGGAACTTTAATAATAAGAAACATTTCACAACAATATATGTATTCTAATATAAAAAGAGTCTTTATATTATCTCGTCACCTTTGTAGTATTTTGCATACGTTCAAAGTTCGTGTCACTATTTGACGTAAAATAATCATTTAACGATAACGGTTATCCATTTATTTATCGACTACGTCAAATAATAAATCATTTTAATGTTTAGTATTTTTATAGCGAAAAACCATTAGGTTTTCACATAAACATTTAAAAATCAACGTTATTCACCATTTAACACCAACTATATTTAAACAAGACTTGTATCCTTTATTTTTCTCAACCTTGATTCATTAATCATCATGCACATCCATTTCCATGCATGATCAAATTCAATTGTCACCTTTGATCATATTGTCTTTCGTGATCAAAACCCGACACCCGACAATTAGAATCCATCATTAGTAGTAATCTACCACCTTTCTCCTAATCATCTACTAATCTCCCAACAATAAAGCAAAGACTATTCACCATGTACCTCATCATCATCACCTACACAACCTTAACCATCACCTCACCACCCTAAAACCTAGTTATGTACCACAAGAGATTCCCCTTGACTTTCCTCCTCCTCCCTCCTTGCTCCATGAACCGGCCCCCCACCCCCTCTCGGCTCTCTCTCTCTCGGTCTTGAACCACAAACCGCCACCACCACCTTTCCATTTAAACCAAACCCTTTCTTTCCTTCTTTTGTGCAATCATATATAAACCAACTTAAAGAGGAAACCCTAGACACACCTTCTTTTGCCTCCCACCATCAAACACACACTCTTTCTCTCCCTCTCCCCAAACCCGTCGGCCCTCTCTCTCTCTACTCTCTCTCTAGCTTTTCTTCATCAAAACACTATAACACTTGAAGATCAAACCTACTAGGAGACTCAAGGAAGCAAGATCAAGCCTCCATCACCCTCATTTTCGGTTTTCTCAAGTTAGTAGACTTCATTTCTTACTTTTCTACTAGATTTTCATGTTAGATGAAACCCTTGTATGCATCTAACACTCCTACATCAAGTCTTGGTTAAAAAAATGGTGACTTTAAACTTATATTTTCTTCTATGATGATAATAACCTACATGTTTGTTCTTATTCATGTTAGATCTAGTATTTCTTGTGTTTCTACTAGTGATTTCATATATTTTGAACCCCTCATATGCTACATTATGTAGATCTATAGCAAAACAAGTGTTATGATGCTAGTATGTGTATATTATGCCTTGGTTTTATGAACAAACCTCTAGATCCGAAATCTGTGACTCTTGGAACCCTAGGTCCGAAATTTTTAACATGTTAGAAGGTTGTGGATAGCACCATACGACTTATTGATATGTTTGGACGGCTAAATCTATAAAAATAACCCACTAAAAAGTCCCGGAAACTATAGTTAAATTAGAGCCATTTTAGGTCAGAAACTTTGACCCCTCATAACGTGATTTTAAAATATGTCTTTAGCCTTAAAAACCCTAGTACAAGATCCCTTTTGAAAATAGCTAAATTTGGGAAAAAACGGGACCAAAAACGGACACTTTACGGGCCCGGAAACCCCATTTTTGTAAAGATATGTAAACAAAGGTTACAACTGATCTTGAACACCTTTAAGGACTTTAGATGACTTATAATAGGTTTACAAAGTGTTTTGGTAGTTTACAAAACCCTAGAACGAGTCACAGGATCAAAACCGGCTAAAACGGACACATACCGGCAAAACTAGGAACTTAAACTTTTGAACTTAAATTTTCTGAATTGATATGATTCTATGATGAAAATAAATGTGCATTTATTTGTTTGATCATTGCCTTAGTCATATTTACAAATAACGTGAAATGCGGCTAGAACCGACAAAAAGCCCGTTTTAACCTTAAACCGTCATTTCGTCCTATAAATGTCCTTTGAACTCACACGATATTCATTTGGGAAATATAAACTACTTCTAGACTAATTTTTATCATGAAAATAAATAATATTTTATTATCGCGCAATAAATATTTATTTTAAATAAATATTTTAATTAGGTCAACGATATCGCAATATATTAACGGGTTACCATAACGCCAAGACTTGACGAACCAAATTGGAGTGACTTAGATGTCAACCCAATTTCTATATTCTAAGTTGTCTTGTAACATTGTATAGGACTGCTTACTTGCCTACCTTACTGAATTACTTGTATTCAGGTGAGTTTTCACGGCCCCTTTCTTTTACAGTTTTAATACTTGGGGGAGAATTCATTACAAACATAAATCATTTCCTGACAGATAGATTACTTGTTACCATATTGATTACATGAGCTTTTCTAGTCCAAATCATATTGTATCATGCTTGTTCATGTTATGATGAAACCCCACTATTAGTTTCTGTTTGTAAATTAATCGGATATTTACTCCATCCGTTTATGCCATTTGTTACTGAAGAATTATGGCAGCGGCTTCCTTCACCAAAGAATCATACACGAGAGAAGTCCATTATGATATGTAAATATCCGTCCGTTGTCGAGGTTAATTTTGACTATATTGACTGGCATTTTTCAAATCAGACGAGGGGGAGAGAAATGTTGCTTATTTTGTTATGTTTTGACTTTTTACAGGCCCCTACTCTGATTGGTAGCTCCAATCCTGATTGGTAGCTCCAATCCTGGCTCCGTTTTAATAGTCAGAAGAGTACATACATATTTGACCATGCGGTACTGTTGGAAATAGTATCATGAGTGGGTAATCAGTTAGTTTCGATATTCAAGGTTCATGGTAATTTATAAAACAGTATCTAAACACATTGTCAAACGATGGAATGATTCAATCAAACTTGTTTATCAAACTTTACATGCATGCTATCTAAACCTGTGAACTCACCAACTTTATGTTCACTCGTTTTAGTATATGAATTCTCAGGTGATTGAACTCTGTTGCATTCAAGACATCATATCATTTAGGACCTGCATTTTCTATTTCTGGAGTCATGGTCAAACCAAGCTGCACTTTTGGAGATTTCATTGCATAACACCTAACGGTGTCATGTTCTCAAATCTTTTTGAAATGTAATTGTTTTATTAACAATTAAGACAAACATGTTTTCACTACTATTTCCGCTGCAACTTTGAATGAAACTCCACCTTTTGAATTAACTTAACTTATTAAACGGCTCTAGTTGTTTAATCATCCAGAGGTCGTTCTATGTAATCTTGACTATGATCCATCTCGCTCGCACCCGACACAATAAATTACGGGGTGTGACAGTGTCAGTGGCTCCGCAGTCAAGAATCCACGTTTGGTCACGGTTCCCATATTCCCGAGCAATATTTGCTTTCCCGATTTTAAACCTTTTGTAACTATTTAAATCTGGAGGATCAGTTTTTGATATATCAAAATCTATAGGATTCTTTTTAAGCAAGTTTAAAAATGTTTGAGGAGAAATATTTAGGATTTAGAATTTGTGAGGGATTAAAGTGCATATCAAAGGAATTAGGAGGGACTAGGCACCACGAATTTGGTTTAAGATCACCACACCAGTTACCCTCCTCGATTCTATTTTCAAGAATACTATTACCTTTATTTTTTTGAAAAGCAATAATGTTACCTTTATTGATCCCAGTGTCATTATCATATAAAACACCATCTTCAGACCATGTACCAGCTCCTGCAATCCCCCCAAAACCCTCATCGCCTTTCTCTGATTTTTTGTGGGTGCCGCCGCTGGTCACACTTCTAATGTTGGTTCCGACTTTTGATCCATCTTTCTCCCCTCGTTTGCGATCATCGCCCCACCAATCCGGGTAGCCTACAATTCTGAAACATTGATCTTTTGTATGTCTCGTCATACCACAATGGGTGCATATAAGCTTCGATTTGTCTATGCGAGAAGCAGATCCAAGTTGGCTACGGTCTGAGCGACGCTGACCTTTTGAGATCAGCCCCAGACCTTCGATTTCTCCTTGTCCAGTTACCACTAATCCTGCAGCCACGCCATGAGCCTGAGATGGGTTGCCTATCTGAGTTCCGAGGATAGATTGGTGGGCTGTTTCTTTTCTAACAGCAACATAGGCGGCTTCGGCAGTGGGTAATGGATCCCATCTAAGGATCTCCCTCTTGATTGCATCATATTTCCTGTCAAGAGCATTCAAAAATTGAAAAAGTTTTTGTTCTGACCTTATTTTGTTGTAGGCTGTGATATCAGCGGTACATGTCATCGGATTTGGATCACGTCGTTCGATTTCTCCCCATATTCCTTGCAGTACGATCCAAAAGTCCTTTAACGGTACGTTGTTTTGCTTGAACTCATTAGCTTCAACATGGAGATCGAAAGTCTGAAGCTTGTCCTTGCCACTGCTGTAGGTAATCACCAGTGCATCCCACATTGTCACACCCCCAATTTCCACCTAACGGAGTTTAACCGCGTGAGGGTATGATCCAGACCAGGATCCCAAACTTCAGTTACAACCAAACCATAACAGAGTTTAATTTAGGTAAATAAAGAGCAGTTATTACAGACCAAAGTGTATTAACGATTCAGCGGAAGCATAAAACGAATTACAGATATTGTTTACGAAATGTTTAATTCAACTGATTGGAACATAGTTTTCAATTCAAAAAGGGATGTCCAGTACTGCCGCTGCCGGTGCCTTCAATGATCCTCCTAGCGACCTGAAAAGCATTCAACAATCAAGTGTCAGCCAAGGCTGGTGAGTTCACTAAGCGGTCTACCCGTCACAAGTAGACCAAGATTTTATGATCAAAGAAAGGTAAAGCACAATCATTATCATAAGACTTTGTAAATTTTCCATATCGTAGGTAGCTAGCCTAAGTTATGCACATTTGAATTGTTCGCAACCGAAGCTGACAATGTATAGGTATTACCTACGGATTTTGCCTTCCCGTGTCCTGAAAGACCACGGAGGGTAGGGTAACATTGGTCCCAGTCCGACCGCCAGTCGGGTTGGTGCATCCCGTGCACCGCTGGGCGGGGGTGTCAATCCCCAGTAGTACTACTCAACATCACCTAGCTATTCTATATTAACGGCCCGAATGTAAGGACTTTTTAGTTTATCAATCAATTCAATGATACATATGATATTTGGTCGGAAAAGTTTACCTAGTAAGAAATACCTTACCGTTGCACGTTATCATCCCTGAAAGGACATAACAACATATAGTAATGAACTCACCTTAGGTTGCTCAGCTTATTCTTCAAATAAACTCGGTTATGATTTGTTAACGAGGACCTAATAATCACATTAAGGTCTTAAGTGTTAGGTTGTTTAACTTTTAGCCATACCGCTAAGACCATAACACTAGCACATTGGAAAGTACGACACGACATAACGACACACGACACCGATGGTTGATCATACACAAGTGTTTATATACATCAGGAGTCCAAGCAAGTATTATCATAGTATAGAGCATGCAAGTCATGGCATATCATTCAAGCAAATTGTACAAGTTTGGATTCTGGTAACAGTTTCGCTAGCAGTTTCGCTAGGCAGTTTCGCCGTGTACACGGGCAGCACTTTCGCTAGGCAGTGCCCGGTGACACAGTTTCGCTAGGCAGTGCCCGGTGACACAGTTTCGCTAGGCTAGTTTCGCTCGAAACTGTTGGCACAGTTTCGCTAGCCTAGTTTCGCCCGAAACTGGTTTGAACTTTCGTTCAGGGAATTTCGCTCAGCAGATTCGCTCGGACAGGTCTGGTCAGTTTACCTAGCGACACTATAGTTTCGCTGTACTAGTTTCGCTAAAGGGAGATAGGCACAGTTTCGCTACACAGTTTCGCCTGATGAAGGCACAGTTTCGCTAGTCGCTAGAAAAACCCGTAAATTTGCCTAAAAATCTTTCTAACAGCTTCTGTAACACATGCAAATCAATATCTAGCATACCTAAACGTTTACTAACATCATGAGAGCAATTCTAACACCTAAAACATGGTTTCTAGTCATCAATTTGTCAAAAATGCAATTTCACATAAATAGCCTAATCTAGCATGGATCTTCATACATACAAGGCAAGTTGCAGAATTTATGTTACATCTAGCATCCCTAAGTATCATATCAGTAGCAGAAATCATTGCATGTGGATTTTAGGCATACATTTTAGTTAGGCATACAAGAATTTGCATAAAGGAGGTTTATGTGACTCACGGTTAACCTCTAATGCTTGAATGGATGGAGATTTGAGGTTGGAATCACTGTGGTTCGAGCTATGTCCTTGCTGGTCGGAGGTCTTGAGAGAGGGAGAGTGCAGAATTGTGTGTGGTTGTGTGGAAGTGGTAAAAATGAGAAAGTTAGGCTTGGGTTTGCTTATATAAGGTGCCAGTTTCGCCCGCAATTTCGCCGGCAGTTTCGCTAGGCACGCGAAACTGGTCAGGCATCAGCTAACCGGGCGAAACTGTAATTTCGCCCAGTAGTTTCGCTAGGCACCAAAAGGGTCGATTTCCACTCTAAGTAAAATAAACACAATTCCTCGATAAATCACATAATTTCACAATGAATTAATTAAGCATGTTGTATAACTTCACACAGTGGTAATAAGCAAATAATCATGTAGCACATATGGTCGGGTTCGGTGATCAACCAAAGGTCGTGGACGTATCCGGTCTAGGTGAGCATTAATTAGTTAATTTCTACTGGTAATGTGACTAACGGAGTTTGTCTAACGGAACTAACGGTTTTTAACGGAAAGACTTAACGGAGTTAATCTTGGGAAATTGTAGTTGTCACAGCCTCCCCATGTTAAGGAATTTTCGTCCCGAAAATTAGCTAGTACCTTGGGTTGATGCGGAGGCTTGATCGAACAGGTGAGGATATTTCTTTCGCATCTGATCTTCTCGTTCCCATGTGAATTCCGGTCCACGTTTCGATTGCCATCTAACCTTGACAATTGGGATCTTGCTTCGTTTTAATGCCTTTTCTTCGCGTCCCATTATTTCAACAGGTTGTTCTACAAATCGGAGTTGCTCGTCAACGTGGAGCTCCTCGAGTGGAACTACTAAAGTGTCGTCAGCCAGACACTTCTTCAAGTTGGAAACGTGAAACACGTTATGTACTCCATCCAGTTCGGGTGGCAAGTCCAAACGATACGCCACCGTTCCAATCTTCTCGGTTATTGGGAAAGGTCCTATGTAGCGAGGGTTTAACTTCCCGCGCTTTCCAAAACGGACCACACCTTTCCAAGGCGAGACTTTTAACAGTACACGGTCACCTACTTCGAATTCTAACGGCCTTCTTCGATTGTCAGCATAACTCTTTTGTCGGTCTCTTGCAGCTTTCATGCGGTCTCTAATTTGTACAATTCTTTCAGTTGTTTCGTACACCACTTCGGGTCGAGTAAGTTGACTATCACCGACTTCAGCCCAACAGATCGGTGATCTACACTTTCGTCCATAGAGAGCCTCAAAAGGAGCGGCTCCAATACTGGAATGGTAGCTGTTATTGTAGGAGAATTCGACCAATGCCAAGTGGGTTTCCCAGTTCTTTCCAAAATCCATTACACACGCTCGGAGCATATCCTCAAGAGTCTGGATTGTGCGTTCTGTTTGGCCATCTGTCTGCGGGTGGTATGCGGTGCTCATATCTAAGCGAGTACCTAGCGCTGATTGTAGTGATTTCCAAAAGTGTGAAGCAAATCGGGGGTCTCGATCGGAGATAATAGACGTGGGCACTCCGTGGAGCTTGACGATCTCGTCAATGTAGATTTGTGCCAACTTGTCAGTCTTGTCATTTTCCTTGAGGGCTATGAAATGAGCGGATTTCGTTAGTCTATCCACAATGACCCAAATCATGTCGTTTCCACGAGGTGTACGGGGCAGTCCCGTGATGAAATCCATGGATATTTCCTCCCATTTCCATTCAGGAATTTTCGGTTGCTGCAGTAATCCTGGAGGCTTTTGATGTTCTGCTTTGACTTTTGAGCATGTTAAGCACTTACTGACGTATGTAGCGATGTCGGTTTTCATCTTTGGCCACCAGTATAATCCTTTTAGATCTTGGTACATTTTATCCGAACCGGGATGGACCGAATATCGAGACTTGTGAGCTTCGTCCATCACCAGCTCTCGAAGATTTCCATGAAGAGGCACCCAAACACGATCCTTGTAGTAGCGGAGTCCATCTGACTTAACCTCCGAAGTTCCATCTATGCCAGTTAAGGATTCAGACTCGAAATTTTCTTCTTTCAAGGCTTCTTTCTGGGCATCCCGAATTCTATCCGGTAACCCAGCAATGATCGTGAGTTGTAGAGCTCGAACCCTTCTAGGTTTAGCATATTCTTTTCTGCTCAAGGCGTCGGCCACAACGTTGGCCTTGCCTGGGTGATACTTTATTGCCAAGTCGTAGTCGTTAAGCACCTCGATCCACCTACGCTGTCTCATGTTGAGGTCTTTCTGTCCCATTATATGTTGGAGGCTTTTATGATCAGTAAATATCGTGCATTTGGTACCGTACAGGTAGTGTCTCCAAAACTTTAAGGCGAATACAACAGCTCCTAACTCCAGATCATGCGTTGTGTAATTCTGTTCGTGAGACTTCAACTGTCTTGACCCGTAAGCAATGACCTTACCCCTTTGCATTAGAACACATCCAAGTCCTTGGAGTGAAGCGTCACAATAGACCTCGAAGTCGTCGACACCATCGGGTAGAGATAACACAGGCGCGGTACAAAGTTTTTCCTTCAATGTCTGAAAGGCTGTTTCTTCTTTCTCACCCCATCGGTACTGAACACCTTTATGCGTAAGAGCGGTTAGTGGTTGAGCTATCTGAGAAAATCCCTGGATGAAACGACGGTAGTAACCCGCTAATCCTAGAAATTGCCGAATTTCCGTTGGTGCTCGTGGTGTAGACCAATCCTTGATCGCTTCTACTTTGGATGGGTCAACATGAATACCCTGCTCGTTGACGATATGGCCCAGAAATTGGACTTCTCGGATCCAAAAATCACATTTAGAGAACTTGGCGTAGAGTTGCTCCTTCCTTAACAACTCTAATATTAACCGCAGGTGTTGCTCGTGCTCTTCCTTTGTCCTCGAGTAAACGAGTATGTCGTCAATGAAAACAATTACGAACTGATCAAGGTAAGGTTTGCACACGCGATTCATGAGGTCCATGAACACCGCCGGTGCGTTTGTTAAGCCGAAAGGCATGACTAGGAACTCGTAATGACCGTAACGCGTTCTGAAAGCCGTCCTTGAAATGTCCTCCTCGCGGACTCTGAGTTGGTGATACCCGGATCTTAAGTCGATTTTTGAGAAGTAGCTGGATCCTTGCAGTTGGTCGAACAGGTCGTCGATCCGAGGGAGAGGATACCGGTTCTTAATAGTGACTTTGTTGAGCTCGCGGTAATCTATGCACATCCTGAACGTCCCATCTTTCTTCCTGACGAATAGAACTGGCGCGCCCCATGGCGATGAGCTAGGCCTGATAAATCCTTTATCTAACAGTTCTTGCAGTTGAGTGGATAACTCGTGTAATTCGTTCACCGCCAGACGATATGGAGCTCGGGCAACCGGAGCTGCACCGGGAACAAGGTCGATTCCGAACTCGACTTGTCTATGCGGAGGCAGACCAGGTAATTCCTCCGGAAATACATCGGGAAAATCGCGAACTATTGGAAAATCTTCAATTTTCTTTGCTGCGAGGCTTTGATCCGTAACCGTTGCCAGAATGGCCACGTGCCCTTTTCGAAGGTACTTCTGTGCCTTGAGGTAAGATATAATTCCGGAAACAGTACCTCCCTTTTCACCCTGAATCGAGAGTACTTCTCCGTTCGCGATGGGTATGCGTATGACTTTCTCTTGGCAAATGAGTTCGGCGCGTTGCGAGGACAACCAGTCCATACCAATTATCACGTCAAAACTACCGATTGCGAAAGGCATCAAATCTATGTTGAACTTATGACCTGAGAGTTCTAGGGTACAATCCTTGACTACATGCGTTGCATCAATAAGTTTACCGTTAGCTAATTCAACAGTGTACTTAGCTCCTAGGGTTTCTGTCTTAGCCTTTATCATTTTGCAGAACTTAGTTGAAATGAAACTTTTCTCGGCACCCGAATCAAATAAAACATTTGCAAAATAGTTGTTGAGGAGAAACTTACCGGTAATCACATTGGCGTCTTCCCTTGCTTCCCCGGAACCCATGACGAATGCTCGTCCGCGGCCACCATTTCCATTATCACCTCCATTGTTGTTATTGTTGTTGTTGTTGCGGTCGTTGTTGTTATCGTTCCCACCTCTCTTTAGCTGGGGGCAGTCTTTCTTCAAGTGCCCAGGTTTTCCGCATTCATAACAACCACGAGGGCCTTCAGGGTTCTGCCTTGCCCGGTTGGGTAGTTCACCCCGACAATTCTTGGCAAGGTGCCCCGATTTTCCACATCTCTCACAGACTGGTCGGCCACATTCACCAGGGTGGTGCTTGCTACACTTGCTGCAGTAGGGTAACTTTCCTTTATACCCACTAGCGCCTTGCCCGCTGCTACCTTGTCGGTTTTGGTTGTTGCCACCGCCACCGTTGTTACCGTAACCCCCTTTGGAGTTATCAAACTTCCTGTTCTGATTCTGAGAGTTTGAGGACCTCCCAGTGTTGTTGCCAGAATTTGTGAGGTGGCTTGGCTCCTCGTCTCTCTGCCTCTTCCCGTCTAGGGCAGCCTTTGGGGTCTTTCTGGGTGGCAAAGTTCCTTGAGCCACTGCCTGATCAGTCAGTTTGTGCGCCAGTCGGATGGCCTGTCGCACATATGTGGGATTAGATGAGGTCACCATGCCTTTGATCTGTGGTACCAGTCCTTCCACATACAATTCGATTCGCTTGTACTCAGCATCCACCATTGTCGGACAGAGTCGGGAATATGCTTGATAACGGTCGGTATATTCCTCTATCTCAGAACCTTCCATCCTGCAGTTTCCAAATTCCACTTCCATTCTTCTGACTTGATCACGAGGACAATACTCCTCCATGATCGCCTCTCGGAATTCTTGCCATGTCATGGCGTTCGCTTCATTCAATCCCAAAATCTGAATCTGAGCATTCCACCAGGTCAATGCGGAATCCTCAAGAGTGCCTGTAGCATACTTCACCTTATCCCCATCTGGGCAGTTACACATTAGAAATACCTTTTCTGACTTTTCAATCCATCTAAGTAGACCCACAGCACCTTCGTTACCCTTGAATACTATTGGCTTACAATCCATAAAGGCTTTGAATGTGCATTGAGGCGGTTGACCTTGGAAATGTTGTTGAGCGGCTGCTAGGGCTGCTGCGACTCCCTGATTGATCATATTCTGAACTTGTGCAGCTGTGAAGGTTCCTGGTTGGGTTTCGGGTCCTCTCCGCGGAGGCATGATTTCTAGCAAATCAATGCAAAGCTTTCAAAGGTTAGTATACCCAATACTAGAAAGTTGTTAAGTTCCGTTAATTGTTACGTACTAGTATAATTCACATTAAGGCACTCATTTACATGATTAGTGAAAAGAAAAAATTTTCCACCCGAAATTTTCAGGTTTTAATACAGTCACAGGACAAGAATTCTAAATGAGGATCATCTTCAGCACGCGGGGCAGTACTTTGCGGAACGGGTTGTAGCCAAAGTTTTCAAAAACAGTTACAGTTCAGAAATTTTACTTTTGAAAAATGTTCTGGTTCGCTGTAACCAAGGGCTCTGATACCAATCTGTCACACCCCCAATTTCCACCTAACGGAGTTTAACCGCGTGAGGGTATGATCCAGACCAGGATCCCAAACTTCAGTTACAACCAAACCATAACAGAGTTTAATTTAGGTAAATAAAGAGCAGTTATTACAGACCAAAGTGTATTAACGATTCAGCGGAAGCATAAAACGAATTACAGATATTGTTTACGAAATGTTTAATTCAACTGATTGGAACATAGTTTTCAATTCAAAAAGGGATGTCCAGTACTGCCGCTGCCGGTGCCTTCAATGATCCTCCTAGCGACCTGAAAAGCATTCAACAATCAAGTGTCAGCCAAGGCTGGTGAGTTCACTAAGCGGTCTACCCGTCACAAGTAGACCAAGATTTTATGATCAAAGAAAGGTAAAGCACAATCATTATCATAAGACTTTGTAAATTTTCCATATCGTAGGTAGCTAGCCTAAGTTATGCACATTTGAATTGTTCGCAACCGAAGCTGACAATGTATAGGTATTACCTACGGATTTTGCCTTCCCGTGTCCTGAAAGACCACGGAGGGTAGGGTAACATTGGTCCCAGTCCGACCGCCAGTCGGGTTGGTGCATCCCGTGCACCGCTGGGCGGGGGTGTCAATCCCCAGTAGTACTACTCAACATCACCTAGCTATTCTATATTAACGGCCCGAATGTAAGGACTTTTTAGTTTATCAATCAATTCAATGATACATATGATATTTGGTCGGAAAAGTTTACCTAGTAAGAAATACCTTACCGTTGCACGTTATCATCCCTGAAAGGACATAACAACATATAGTAATGAACTCACCTTAGGTTGCTCAGCTTATTCTTCAAATAAACTCGGTTATGATTTGTTAACGAGGACCTAATAATCACATTAAGGTCTTAAGTGTTAGGTTGTTTAACTTTTAGCCATACCGCTAAGACCATAACACTAGCACATTGGAAAGTACGACACGACATAACGACACACGACACCGATGGTTGATCATACACAAGTGTTTATATACATCAGGAGTCCAAGCAAGTATTATCATAGTATAGAGCATGCAAGTCATGGCATATCATTCAAGCAAATTGTACAAGTTTGGATTCTGGTAACAGTTTCGCTAGCAGTTTCGCTAGGCAGTTTCGCCGTGTACACGGGCAGCACTTTCGCTAGGCAGTGCCCGGTGACACAGTTTCGCTAGGCTAGTTTCGCTCGAAACTGTTGGCACAGTTTCGCTAGCCTAGTTTCGCCCGAAACTGGTTTGAACTTTCGTTCAGGGAATTTCGCTCAGCAGATTCGCTCGGACAGGTCTGGTCAGTTTACCTAGCGACACTATAGTTTCGCTGTACTAGTTTCGCTAAAGGGAGATAGGCACAGTTTCGCTACACAGTTTCGCCTGATGAAGGCACAGTTTCGCTAGTCGCTAGAAAAACCCGTAAATTTGCCTAAAAATCTTTCTAACAGCTTCTGTAACACATGCAAATCAATATCTAGCATACCTAAACGTTTACTAACATCATGAGAGCAATTCTAACACCTAAAACATGGTTTCTAGTCATCAATTTGTCAAAAATGCAATTTCACATAAATAGCCTAATCTAGCATGGATCTTCATACATACAAGGCAAGTTGCAGAATTTATGTTACATCTAGCATCCCTAAGTATCATATCAGTAGCAGAAATCATTGCATGTGGATTTTAGGCATACATTTTAGTTAGGCATACAAGAATTTGCATAAGGGAGGTTTATGTGACTCACGGTTAACCTCTAATGCTTGAATGGATGGAGATTTGAGGTTGGAATCACTGTGGTTCGAGCTATGTCCTTGCTGGTCGGAGGTCTTGAGAGAGGGAGAGTGCAGAAGTGTGTGTGGTTGTGTGGAAGTGGTAAAAATGAGAAAGTTAGGCTTGGGTTTGCTTATATAAGGTGCCAGTTTCGCCCGCAATTTCGCCGGCAGTTTCGCTAGGCACGCGAAACTGGTCAGGCATCAGCTAACCGGGCGAAACTGTAATTTCGCCCAGTAGTTTCGCTAGGCACCAAAAGGGTCGATTTCCACTCTAAGTAAAATAAACACAATTCCTCGATAAATCACATAATTTCACAATGAATTAATTAAGCATGTTGTATAACTTCACACAGTGGTAATAAGCAAATAATCATGTAGCACATATGGTCGGGTTCGGTGATCAACCAAAGGTCGTGGACGTATCCGGTCTAGGTGAGCATTAATTAGTTAATTTCTACTGGTAATGTGACTAACGGAGTTTGTCTAAC
>JBCNJP010000008.1:1168559-1234043 GCA_039602395.1 Deinandra increscens subsp. villosa | reverse complement strand
TTCATGGTTGAATCATGATCACCAAAATACACATCAGGATTTTGAACTTGTGCAGGAAGTGATCTGTTAACCATCAACTCCATATCTCTCGCTTGAATTCTTTGAATCAGATCATTAAAAGATAATCCCGAGTGATCTTTATCATGAGTGATCATCATCACATAATTCTCCCATTTCTCAGGTAATGCTTCCAAAATCTTTTCTTTCATATCAGCTTCTTCCTTTGTAAGACTTACCAAACGCATTTCACTCATTAAATGAGCAAATCGTGCAATCAGATTTGGAATTGATTCATTTTGATAATGCTTGAAACTATCAAATTATTTCTTCAAAACTTTCTGACGACTTTTCTTATATTGGTCATTGCCTTCACATCGTTTTTCCAAAGCATCACACAAACTCTTTGATCTGTAGTTACCTGAAAACCGATGTAGTAACTCTTTAGGCAAAGCCATCGTTAAAGTACCATACACCTTTTTCTCAGCTTGATAAGCTTTCTTTTGTTCAGATGACATCTTTCTTTGAAGAACGGGTTCACCAGTTTCATCCTTAGGATAGACATATTGATCAGTAAACGACAACCACATATCAATGTCATTAGTATCAACGTACGCTTCAAATCTTTTAACCCAACTATGATAATCTTCCAATTTGAGCAATTTGAGCAATTTGGGAATTTTCTGACTTGTTCCAATTTCATTATCATAATTCATCATTGTTTGCATCGTTGCCTGAACTGAATTTTGAATAGCCGCGGACGCTTGAAAATCGGACATTTTGTAAATGCTGGTTACTGTTCACCCGAACCTGTGCTAAATCTCGTCCGAACTTCTACCGAACCTAACCCGAAACTTAGCCGAACAGAAGTTGACCGAACTCCTTCCGAACCTCACCTTCGGATGATCAAACAAGAACCTAGACCGAACTTGTTCCGAACTGTGTACGAACCCCGGCCGAACTATGTCCGAACGTGACCCGAACGTCTGACCGATCCAGAAAATCAGCCGAACTCTCGTCCGAACTCAGAGTTCGGAGCGGTTATTGTGTAGTTGTCCGAACCTCAAACGAACACAAACACTCGTATCGATTCTCACGATTTTCTGTGATTTTGGACGAAATTTTCGAATAAGTCAAGCAAACTCAATAGACTGAATCTAGAAGCAGATTTTTACATAAAGCACACTCGAGTTGATCAAACGAACTAAAAATGATACCGATATTTCGTAAAATTCGAGATTTTTTACTCAAATATTTTTAGGTAAAGCACATTCGAGATGATCAAACGAACTAAAAAATGATACTCATTTTCGTAAAGTTCGAGATTTTTGACTGAAATATTTTTAGGTAAAGCACACTCGAGATGATCAAACGAACTCAAAAATGATACTCATTTTCGTAAGATTTGAGATTTTTGACTCAAAACTTCGAAAAACGGAGATTTCCGACCAGTAGGGCAAACCAAATGCTCTGATACCACTTGAAAATGCGTGAGCGGTGGATCGTCTACTTAGTCGTAATGAAAATCAATGTAAAACGAGATGAACACGATGAGTAAATACAATGAGACTTGCTATCCGACCACGATAGAATACACCACACGAGTATACACATACATAGATTTTGCCAAGAAGTCACTTAATCAGTAAACACAAGACAAGCTATTTATAGAGGCCGAAACCCCGATGGTCCGAACCTCAGGTTCGGAGAAGTTCGGACCTGTCGGAAGTTGAGAGTTCGCCAAGGGTTCGGCCAGATAACAACTTTAAAAGATGAGTTGAAGACTTGGAAGGAAGAATTTAAAGAAGAAACTGTCCACATATCTGAAGAAATCCACAAAGGTCTTCAAAGGATACCATCCTTAGACACCTGTGGTGATGAAAGCAAAATCAAGAACCTGTCTACGTAACTAATAAGCAAGAAAATGATTCTTGAAGAAATGGGTAAGTCAAATAAAAGAAGCTCGGGAGATAACAAAACTTATCAGAAACAACCTGACAAGGAATCAAATGACTACTACAAAATCTTGACATCAAACATTCCTTCCAAGAAGATAAGGTGAGAGAAATTAAAAGAGAATGGAAGCAAAAGCTAAGAGAAAGAAGGAGAAAAGAAAAACTGCTACAATCTACACTCAATCACCTCCAAAGAAAACAAAAGCTCAAAATGAAGAATCAGCTGAAAAGGAAGAGGAGGAAGAACAACTTAAAAGAAAAAAATCAAAAGCATGTAACCTCCAGTACAATTTTCAGAAGGTATGCATCCTCCTTTTCCTCCTCCATCCTCATAAAAAACAGCTAAGAAGACTGCTCCTTCACAACCCCTACCTCTGGAGCAACAAAAGAAGCTTCTAAGCCCAAAGTACAGACACAAAAGCAATCATCTTCATTAGCAGGCTCATTCATATCTGGATCTGCTTTTGAAGATGACTACACTGAGAAACAAAACATGCAACAAATAATCTAGGAAGAAGTAAGAGAGCTTCAGGAAAGACTCCTGAAGGAAGAAGAGGACAGACCACCAATGAGTCCTCTCTCAAGAAAAGTGTTGGACAGAACCTTCAAAATTCAAGTTGAAGAAGACTCAATCTACACAATGCCCACCATAACAAAGTTTGTGAGCACTAAAGCTCAACCAATGCAGAAACATCTTTGGGTAGATCACTTCAACAAATATCTGGTTAACCCACTTGATGGAAGCTCAAGGGAATTCACGGACAATGACCTTGACAAAATGAATCCCATTCAGTTGATATCTTTTCTAAGATATATTTCAGAACAACCTTCTAAGACTGAAAGGGTGAGCACAACTATATACAAAATAGAAGCTGGAAAAAGAATGATCAGAAGGCAAGCACAAGTCGACATTTAACTTGCCAAAGGCACATACATCACTTTACTGTTCCTAACAAAGCCAAATGAAAACATTTCTCCTGGAATCTCATGGAGAGGATCTGGAACAGCAGTACTTGGCCAAACTACTGGACTCTGCTTCAGAGATCATAAGGAAGAAAGAAGATTTTTCAGACTTGAAGAAAAACAGAAGTATACAAATCAAGCTCTGAACTTCTTTTTATTTGTTTTAAAAAGATGTAAGACCAACAGCAGTGCAGCCAGTGAAGTCATCAAAATAGTTAAACAGATACAGAACGAAAGAACAGTCTTTTATACCTTGCTGGAAGAATGTAGAAAAGACTACAACTTTAAAAATAACTCTCTTACTGGTAGGGCTACAATAAGAACAGATATATAAAAATAGTAATACTTTGTATCTTGATCAATGAAATAGTTTGTTTATCAATATTTCTCTTTTCATTTATTTTCTTCAAATACTTAAGGGAAGATTGTTAGAACATATTGTAAATGTAACAGAAAATAGTCAAGTATTAGAAGAAAAGATAAGAAATATCCCTAAAAGAGAAAGGATAAGGAAATCTGTACGATTTACAGATTTCTGTACTCGTATAGAACTACTCTGGAATTTCCTAAGTACTTCTGTATAGACTAACTTCTACAGAATTCCTCATTTCTGTAGAAGGCTTCTAATGGGAAACATCACCAATCTTCAAAAAAGAGTCCTGAAGGAGTTATGGACTATCAGAAGATAAAGTTTACGAGAAGAACAAATCTGCCTAGTGTGAAGAACAAGTAAAGAAGCATACCAACTTGGTATTAAATGCAAAAGTAGTTGAAGACAGTTGAAAAAGAGATAAATAAAATATCTTCAGTATATCTCTATATACTCTAACACACTCCAAATTCAACCGTCCTCAACCACATTATTCACTTGCAACTTGCTACAACTTCCTATAAATAGCAAGCGTACTTCACCAAATAAAGCAAGACAAACAAGCACACAATTCACAAGCTTCTCAAAGCACTTACAACTTACTCCAGTAGAATAGTTCTTTCTGTTGATCTATTGTTATACTATAAACTCGTGTAAACCATTATTTACATTTGAGATATACTAGAAAAACCTTTTTATGAATTGTTGTCTTCCAATTTGGTTTACTTTCCGCAACTTGTTTATCTTGTTTAAATCAAATTGAGCCGCAATTTGTTAAAGAGCCCCTCACGGTACCCAACACTTATAAAGGGAAAACTATCATCCAGGGTATTAAATTATCTTGTCTCTTGAACAACCCACACGAATGACTACTTATGAAGCTTTACGGCTAACTCCCTGCTAAGGACGTCAATAGTTAAGATAGTAGATATGTCAAAACGCTATAAGGTACTCGCTAGAGATCCCCACAATCAGATATCAATGAATGCTATAGACACACATTCACGCAACCCTAACTGCTAAGCTTGTCAGTCTCACTATCTATCTTACAACTAAGAACCGCTTACCCATTCACTTAACACACCTTGCATTAGCAAGAGCATGAGAATAAAAAAAAGGTAAGAAAGATTTGTATGGAATTCTAGATCTTGTTAGAGTAACTAGTCCTCCAACAGCACACTAAACAACCACACTTAATTCGTCAATGATCTAGACTACCCTCGCAGCCTAACCTCAGGTAAAATATCATCCAGAACCCATGACCTAAAGATAGAGTTATCAATACATAGGGGTAATTACTTCCTATGACTCAACAAAACCACACCAAAGAAATCATAAATTACACACACGTAGTATTCAATATCAGGATCCATCGAATATTAAGTTTCAAACACAAATAATAATTAAATCAAACGCACAAATCATCCGTTAGACAAGATTCATCTAAACCCTAGATGATAAGCGACTAGCCTAACATACTAAAACAAAATAGAAACATGACTGAAAACAGAATGTAAACACAAACTAATCGCAAACCGGATGATCAACACGTAGTAGCGTCGATCAGGCATCGAATCCTTCCTTCCAATCACTCTCGAAAGCTTTAATCTTCCTCTCCAACCCTTCATGATCGCCACAGGGGCAGAGAGCCTCGAATTGTCCATCTCAATCTCTTCTAAAGTGTTATATATCATTTTCTATTTATACAATAAAAATAGGGTTCTTTGTTGGATAGCGCGTAATGATCCGTTACACCAAAACGAGTCGTTATGAGCCACTTTTAGCAAAACCCTAGCGTACACAACGGGGCAAAGAATCAAAAACAACATTTCTATAAATTCAAGCTATCTCATGTCGCAATAGATAGGACTCAACCCATCATGATGAGCGAGCCATCATGTTGACCAGAACTTTGACTTTTTCCCCCTTTTTGCTTCTAAGCTTCGTATCTTCTTCATTTTCCGTAGTTTTCCTTCTAATCTTCACCAAAGGTTTTATAAACACAAAATGAAGTATATTAAGCATTCAAGTCTCATAATCATCCAAAATCATATATAAAAACATATAAAGTGTTAGGAATTATTGCCATAAAATATGGGCAATTACAATCACATCAGGAACATCAATAATCCATGTACTCTGGATACTACAAATGCAAAAACACCTAGAACGGAGCTACCTTGGATTATATTATGATGAGAAAATGTACCTATAACAAGTAGGGTGAGTACAACGGTATCCTCGCTCAGGTCGGCACCCAAAATGATTGGCATTCGATATGGCCTAAAGGCTATATAATCTCTCCTAAGAAAAGCCATAATTAGGGAATTAATTGTTTCCATGCACTCTTGATCTTCCTGTTGGAACAAAACAATGTAATAGCTAAATAAAATTATTAGAAGAAAGATAGAAACATATAACAGAATATGTCACTACACAGAATTTCTATGAAAATGAACACGGAGCTCTGTGATCTTCTCTGTGAAACCTCAAATCAGAGATCTCAGTGTTATGCTTCTAATGGGAAGCAGCTACGGTCTTCAAAAAACTCTTGAAGGAGTTCGATATTAACAGAAGACAAGAATATTAAAAGAGAGAACTGGCTAAAGACAAAGTGCAAAGATTTTCCATTTAAAGCAAGGCAGGTTCTCTCATTAAAGATACTGTAGTTGAAAAGCGATAAATTGAATACTTCATTCAATATACCTCAACGACATTATTCATTCTACCTGTTATAAATAGAAAGTCTTACTCAACAAGAAAAAACAAGAAAAGTAATTACAAACTCTCAAGCATCTTCAAATATCTAAATACTTACTCTTGTGAAAAATATTTATGTTCTCAACATTCAAATCATAAACTCGTGTAACCATTTCTTACATTGAGATATACATAAAAATATTTTTATGAAGTTCTTTTCTTCCAATTGATTTTATGTTCCGTACAATTACTATCATTGTTAAAATCAACTTAACCAACTCTGATTAGAGCCCTTTGGGACCTAACACTTCCTAATCCATGTTGTGGAAGCATTGCTCATTTATGATACCAAAAGAACTTCGTGTATTTATGAATACTCGCCATGCGATATATCCTACTTGCACGGTGATAGTTAAAGGACCAATTTCTAATCTCTATGTAAGAAGGAAACATCAGCAGAGCTATCGTTCATTGTTGAACCCGTTGTCTTGGTCGTTGAGACCTTTTCCACTGGGCGACCATTCCGCGTACCATGTAAATGTCTTTCAACTTCTTTCATTCTGTGTTTGTTCGGTATTTCTCATGTTCCTCCATGTTGGTGTCACTGAAAAATTTATCTTTCAAGAGATGACGCAACTTTCCTACTTTGACTTGTAGTTCTATCTGGCGCTTTAAACTATAGCAATCATCAATTACATGCCCATTTGATTTGTTTGTATTCACAATACTTTTAATGTCTCTAGTACTGCTCTCCTTCATAAGGTGATGAGGAACAAACCTTAAATTTTCAGAGTTTAGAATGGCACTTAGAGATTTTGTTAGCTGACTACTTGTTTGTTCGCGGGAAATACTCGATATTTCGCACCATGGAGAGAAGTAGGGATGCAGACACTCATAAAAGCGAGCAGGCTCATAGGTGATGGAAGACATATGATGACCTGAGGAAGTGTGGAGACTTCTAATTAAACTTATTCTCTTGTAATTATCTGCATCTCATTTTAATTCTGCAACCCTTAAGGAGTCTTTTGATTTTTTGCATTTGCTAAGGGCACCTGTTTTTTCCGCTTTGGCATACAACTTTGTTGTATCTATAAGTGCCTCCATTGACTGTGGGAGACCCTTAGGACCATGTAGTTTCCTTATTAGGTTATCATCCCGCACTCCCTAAATGAACCCTGATATCGTTAAATCCTTAGTTACACCCCCAATCTGCAGACTTTCCAATTAAAACGCACAATAAAACATTCCACCTATTCTTGCTACCATCTCAGATACGGAGAATCTCAGTAATATATTTAGCGTATCTCTTTTGCTTGCTAAAATGTTGTGAAAACTTCTTTATCAATTCGTCAAAACCATCGATACTCCCCACTGGACGATTATTGAACCATAATCGGGATGCACCCACCAGAGTCTGTACAAACATGTGACACTAGACGGGGATAGACCACTATTCTACCCCTCTCGCGCTAACAAAGACGTTATCGTGACCGTCTGGTATGTTAACCCAGGATATTTTCCCACATTGATCTGATCAAGTTGATCCAACTGATCCTGGAAAGTGGGTACTATAGCGGATACAGATGCAGATCCGGTGGTTGGGTGATCCAAAATGGGTTTAAGGGTGAAGTAACGGTGGCTGGAACTGGTGTAGAAAAGGTGTTTGGTGCTTCGAACGTGGTAGAAAGTGAAGGAAACAGTACAAAGCTACTGTGAACGGATTTGCAAGCAGATGATGTAAATTGTTGGACCCAATTGGTTCGGATTACGATCCGAAGAGCTAGATCCAAAGAGGTTTTTCACTAGTATCCAAATATGAGTATGGGATTTGAGCTCCAATGGCTAGATCAACCGGACATGCATGTGTAGCAACGTGTTAAGGATTCAACATGGTAGGGAAGATTGCCATGCGGAGTCCCTCTGGCATGAGAATCCATGTTTATACTTAATCGGGGAAGATGAAGTATAGAGTGAAGAGGATGAGAGTTTAGAGAGAGAAAGTACCACTGATGATTTGTATTTATAGTTTGAGAGATTTAGATTTTCTCATCTGATTGTGTGACGTGTGGGCACATGAAGTTTCTTGAGGAGTCATGCTCCTTTGATGTTGTATTCCTATTGGTTAAGAGAGAATCTTCTACCAACGCATAACACGTATCATAACCGTTTCTTAATCCCCACTATGGAACGAACCTTTTAGGCCCAAATGATGGCCCGCGCACGACCCATTAAGAGGTTTCGAGTCTATCATCTTCAATGTGGTTGTCCATCTAAAACCGTAACTCAATTAGAGATATAACAACTAATATATTTGATAGGTTAATTGAAAAATGTTGAACTTTTTCCATTGCGAAATACGATCCAAGTTCATCAAACAAACAAAAACGACATAATTCTAATGTTCACACACTCTATAAAAATGGAAAAAGAAAATAACCACATAAAGAATGATAGGGTTTTATTTTCTTTTTTCTTTTTTGGCATACATTTTTGAGAGCCGTTCAAAAAGAAAGAAAGAAAAAAAGATATAATTTTGAGGCGATATGTTAACATATTTTAAGTGGTGACATTTGTCCTTTGGCATGGGCCCGCTCTGTTGGACGACTCAGATTTCTGCCATGGCTTCATCATCACTTGGCAATCTCTCTCACTTACTTGTTTCTCTCAGATTCAACGCACTCAGCCACCAGCAACAACCACATCTCTCTCTCCGCCCGCCGCCACTCTCACAGACTTCACCATCCAAACGTATGTTTCAGTTCTAAACACACCCCCGATTCCAACACGATTCAGATGGCGGCCTCCTCCCTCGTCTGCACATGGATAGTCGCCGCCTGCATGTCCGTCTCCTCTCCTTCCTCCTCTTCCTCTTCCTCCTCCCCTTCCCTTTCCCTTTCCAAGCCAGCTAGATGGGCTCGCAAACGCAGGCTCCTATCCAAGGCGCTCATCAATCCCAATACCACTCAGGGGGACGGGGGTTTCATCTCCTCCTGTTTAAGCCTCTCACCCTGCGATCGATTCTCGCTTTCCTCATCGGACTTCTTCGCTCCCTTCAGATCCCCCCTCCCCCGCAGACGACGTCGTTCAGGTAATCTCCATTCCATTTCACTACACTTGTTTTTTGATTTGAGATTTCACTCTCCCTTTTACTTAAACCTCCTCAACAAACCTAGGTTAGGTTAGATTCGCTTTCCCTCCCTCAAACATCATCTTACTAGTTGGATTTCATTTATTGGATTGGATTGGTTGTTTAGGCAAATTTTCCTGTCAATCAACTCAGTTTGTTTATTATGTATTCGTCAAGTTTGTTTGTGTATATGCCTAATTATGTTTGTTGTCTCAGTAGTCTGTTATATATCTTATTTTTGTATTGTTATTGTTGCCCTTCATTACCAAATTTCTTTTCAATTTACAATTTATTTTTTGTTTTGGATAGTTAAGTTATAATGTAACTGGGAGACAAACATTGATTTTTGGTGTTTTGACTGAAATTTAGGTGAAGCAATGGCTATAGCCATTCAACCTTCGATGGAGACGGTGACCAAAAAGAAACCATCAACGAAACAAAGGCGGGTGGTTGTGACAGGGATGGGTGTGGAGACCCCAATTGGTAATAATCCAGATGACTTTTATAATAACTTGCTAGAAGGTGTCAGTGGCATTTCTGAAATTGAGGCATTTGATTGCTCCAACTATCCAACTGTATGTATTCTTCAATTGATTCTCTTTTTTCATCAACTGGAACTGGCATCATAACATTTTGTCTGAATTTTACAGAGAATTGCTGGAGAAATTAAAAATTTCTCAACAAATGGATGGGTGGCACCGAAACTCTCCAAGAGGATGGACAGGTTTATGCTCTACATGCTCACTGCTGGCAAAAAGGCTCTTGCGGATGGTGGGATAACCGAAGATCTAATGAATGAGATCGATAAATCCAGATGTGGAGTCCTCATTGGCTCTGCTATGGGTGGTATGAAGGTATTGTTAGACTATCCTGCATCATAAGTGAAAATGTTGCTTCGCTTCTGTTTCTGTTACTTACGACAATAATCTTTCATTTTGTGAATGTTGATTTTAGGTTTTCAATGATGCCATAGAAGCTTTGAGGGTCTCGTATAGGAAGATGAATCCTTTCTGTGTGCCCTTTGCAACTACTAATATGGGATCTGCAATGCTGGCCATGGATCTGGTGAGCTAAGTTCAATGATCATTAGATAATAGAAGCAGTTGACATCTTTATAACTGTTCATTTACACATTATTCTTCAGGGATGGATGGGTCCAAACTATTCTATCTCTACAGCTTGTGCAACAAGCAACTTCTGTATACTGAATGCAGCTAATCACATCATCAGAGGGGAAGCTGTAAGTGCGATTTTTTATTTCTTTTTTATGTCTACTTGCCCGTGAAATGCTGCAATAGCTGGTTTCGGTTTAACAACTGAAATTATTCTTCTTTAGTTATCTGCGGCATTTGTATCTGACAATGTGGAGAATTTTACAGGACATGATGCTTTGTGGTGGCTCGGATGCTGTCATAATACCAATAGGTAATTGATTTTCTTTCATGTAAGTTGTTGACATGGGAGATGGATAACTTATGGCATCACCACTCGTGTAGGATTGGGAGGATTTGTGGCATGCAGAGCTCTATCCGAGAGAAACGGTGACCCTGCCAAAGCGTCCCGCCCATGGGATTCGGTAATATTCTATATACTTGTATTCTTCACTCTTCAGTTAAGATTCTTTTCACTTTTCAAAAACTACCAAGCTGGTCAAAGAAATATACATGATTTTCCTTAGTGAACAGTTTCTTATTTTTAATTTATGAATCTCTAGTGAGTATAATGTTAGCTTTCTATATAGAAATTTAAGGTTTTCTCGACTGCCTAGGCAGAATGTTTATACTGTTTAAAAGATAGATTTTACTGCATGAAGTTATTTGATTTAATGAGGTATATGCTTAGACTTGTAAAAACTAGAAGTCCATGCCTTATCTCTATTCTATCCATGTTGAGCGTTGGAAGATATGAATGGATGAAGTTTTTTTAAACAGGGTCGTGATGGGTTTGTTATGGGAGAAGGAGCTGGAGTCCTATTGCTGGAAGAACTTGAGCATGCTAAGGTCTGTTGATGTTAATACAATAAAGATTTGTGTGGCAGTGTCTGACAACCACAATATGCTAATGATTTGTGATCTCTGTAATTTCCATTTACAGAAAAGGGGTGCTAAAATCTATGCAGAGTTTTTGGGTGGAAGCTTCACTTGTGATGCTTATCATATGACAGAGCCTCATCCTCAAGGTGGCAAGCATTACATGTTTTTGCATAAAAGATGAAATTAAACTTTGCTTTGCTTATCATAGCGAGAAATCTTACATTATAAAGATTTATATGCTTTTATAGGTATAGTTGTTTGTAAATGAACACAAAACATGTGATGTATTTGTCAGGTACTGGTGTCATTTTATGCATAGAGAAAGCCTTATCTCAGGCAGGGGTGAGAAGGGAGGATGTGAACTATATAAATGCACATGCTACATCAACACCAGCTGGAGACCTCAAGGAATACCATGCTCTTCTTCACTGTTTTGGCAAAAATGAAGAGGTGACATAATATTTCATTCCAGTGAAGGAGATTCATCGTTTTTACCATATTATAAATTATAATATGATGTTTACAGTTGCGAGTGAACTCTACAAAATCAATGATTGGTCACCTTCTAGGAGCAGCTGGTGCTGTAGAAGCCGTTGCAACTGTACAGGTAATACTTTGTAGTTGAAATATGAATGATTACATACTTCAGTTCGTAAGTTACTGCCTTTCATTTATATATTAAAATAATGGATGGATTCTAGTGTATGACAAAGTCGAACTTGCATGGAGAAAAATTGTTTGCATTTAATTCATGGTGTTATTATTGGTTGTGACTCAGTCCCTAACCCAACAATAAAGTACTATCTAAGATGTGGCATGCCTTGTTTATGTGATGTTGATTGATGTTATAAATGATTAATACCTTGAGAGCTTTTTCTTGCACGTCTCATATGATTTTGATGTGCATATATATTTTTTTTGTTTCAGGCAATACGCACGGGTTGGATTCATCCAAATATTAATCTTGAAAATCCAGATGAAGGCGTGGTAAGTCTTGTTTCTTCTCTGGTCTAGGATGTGTTAGATTCAGACTAATGTATAATAATAATAATAATGTGATGCTTTGAATTCAGGACACAAAAGTATTAGTGGGCCCAAAGAAAGAAAAACTGGATGTCAAGGTTGCCTTGTCTAATTCATTTGGATTTGGGGGTCACAACTCATCGATACTATTTGCGCCTTTCCAATAGATGCATTGCAATTTGGATGGTAAGGAATTTGGGTTGAGTTTATAAAACAAACTTGATAGTTAAATTGGTTGTAATTGAGAAAAATGCATGCTGGCTGGCTGTTAATCCTGGTCTTATTTGTTGCCTTGCAGAATCAAAGCAAAGCAAAGCATGGTCTGGAAAGAGAAGAGAAACAATGGAAGACGAAGGAGGGCTGATGATGATACAGCTATTAACTGTCACTTGTTTTGCATTATTTAGACCAGACCTTCTTTCCTGTGTAGTTCGTCACTTGTGACAAGTAATATTGTTGGATTTTTACATTCTAATGGTTTTGAATTTTAATATTGGTATGTTTTGCCACATGATAATAATATTATAATAATAACTAATGACAAACTAACACACCTCTAATGTCTCACTTGTATGTAAAGTGTGAGGAGGATGTCATGGGATGATGGCAAATGTTACCATTATTCTAACTAGACTCTTGGCTAAGCAGTTTTTTTTTTTTCTTTCTAACGAATACAGATGGCATAAAGTACATACTAAGAAAAGAGGTGAAGAGGTATGGGTAAGATAAATCTACAAGTCACTCTAAAAATTCAACTTTAATCTTATATCTTAAGAACTTTTATCATCCTATTATCTTATATCTTCAAGAATTTTTAGCATCGATCATCTTTTTTTAATTCAATAATTTTTATCATCGACCATTTTTTTTAGTTAGTATATAAATCATGTTTGATATATTCATCTCATGTCAGTGGGTCTCTCTATACTTCTTCGGGTCTCTCTCTACTTCTTTCGTCTCCTATAATGGTCTTTATTATTTTTGTGGACGTTGTCAACTTTACATTTGTCCAAATCATCTTATTATTCCCTCTATGGTATTTGAGATGTATGTCATCATCAAATTTATGGCTAAAAACTTAATTTCTTATCCAATCCAATTTTTAGTGACTAGATATCCATCTAAGCATCTCATTTGTATTAACTCTAGTTTTCACGCTTGTCTTTTTATGACCAAGCAATCGGCTTCGTATAGAATAGCGCGGAGGAGTGTAACCTCAAAGAATTTCATTTTTAGTCTTATTCAGAACTTATTGTCACACAATACTCATGTGGTTACTATCCACTTGCACCAGTTTGTCCAAATGCCAATCTTTGTCGTCCCTGAACAACCATTCTTGAATATTTTATAGTATAACTTAGAAACTTAATCCTCTTGTAATTTTCATTGCACTGTGTACTCCTTTGTTCTTGTAGAAACTTAAGACACTACTCCAGTGATTTGGCCAGCTAACAGTATGTAGAACAACTTCGTTAGCCATTGTACTCTGTCCTCTAAATAGAGGTGCAAATCAAGAACCGATTTTTCGGTTTGAAACCGGTTCCAAACCGAAACCGAAACCGATCGAAACCGGTTTTGCCCGAACCAATTCCTGAACCGATGAAACCGAACCGGCTTGAACTGGTTTTCATTCGTAGTGAACAAACCGGTGTTGCTCAAACCGGTTTGAGCAAAACCGGTTCCTAAGCGGTTTGTTCACTTTTTTTTAAGACCGTTGAAGTAGCCGTTGGTAATGACTATATGATCGTTTTACAGCCGTCTAAGGCTTTTTTACCCACTTTTACCATAATCTTTGTTATATATAGTCCCATGGTATGTTACAAACATTAACCCACTTCTCTAACTCTCAAAAACACTCAAACATAATAATTATTTCACTCTGAATGGCAAGTTCTAGTGTTTTTAGTAATGTCAACGTTGATGTTCATGGTGCTAGTGAGGACGACGCATTCACCGTTCTGAAAATCGTAGCAACAAAGAGATAGCCGCAATTGTTCAGTGTACATTTCGACTTGGTTGAGTTGAAAAACGGTCTCCAAAAGGCTCGGTGTAGGCATTGTGGATTATTGTTGAAGGAAGATTCCAACTCGGTTCTACGAAACCATTTGAACCTATATTACAAAGCGAATAAGAAAACCCGAGTTCGGATCAAACTCAACTTGGATCCGATGGAGGCGTACAGAATTTCGATGCGGAGATGGTTCGGGAACAAATGGCTAACTTTGTGCTTCAAGAAAGCTTACCATTTGATCACTTCGACAACCTGCGCTTGACATGCTTGATTCAATAAACGCTTCAAGCACGTTATCGCCACGTAAGTTGTACAACTCTTAGAACCGGTTGTTTAAAAAGATGGAAGCAAGCAAAATAACAATTAGTTTTGGGTTTTCAAAATTTAAGTACCGGAGTTAACTTAACTACCGGCGTTTGGTCGGCTCTGCATGGTTCACCCGATTTGTACATAGCTTTTGGAAAGTTTGACTATCCGCACGATGGTGAAAACTTGTTTTATATTTTGGATAGTGTTATTCAATATTTTAAACTTGAAGAAAAAACTTTTCAATCTCTTTTGATAACACTTCGAACAACACATTGTAACGTGTGTTTTTTCATAGCCGTTATGTCGCACATATCATTAACTTGGTTGTGCAAGACGTAGTGGTGGACCCAGGATTTTATTCCTGGGGGGGGTCACTTTTTTCATCCATCTTTTTTATATCAATATCGATATTAGATTTTTCGGGTCGAGTCAGGTAAAATAATATTATATCATATCATAACGAAAATAAATCGTCATTATAAAGCAAAGCAGACAATAAAGATACATTGTCATTGAGCGGCTGTTGAGGTTGTAACACATTTAGGTGTTTAGAGTTTTCGGGAAATAATAAAAAGAAAAAGCAAAGCTGTTTAAAAAAAAAAGAGGAGCGTGAGGGCCGAACTTAGGGCGTTCTAAATACAAACTCCAAAGCCTTATTACAAGCTCATGACCATTGAGCTACATTTTATACTTTTGGGGACGGGATCGATTTAACCCTTTACGTTTCCGGAAATTCCGAATTATATAAAAAAACAAAGCTTTCAAAAAAAAAAGAGGGTGGGAGGGTCGAACTTGGGACCTCCCAAATAGAAACGACACAGCTTAATAGAAGCTCAAGACCATTGAGACAATTTAGATTTTGTTAATCCATTGGGGGTCAACTATATATATTTATGGGGGTCATTGGGATCTTCATTAAAAAACGTTCTACTAGTAGTACAAAATCGATGGGGGTCGCTTGACCCCACTCGGTTCCATGTGGGTCCGCTCCTGGCAAGACGGGTTAAACGTGGAAGGTATTAAAAAAATAAAAGATGATTTTAGACAAATGCTAAAAGATGTTTTTAATAGTGGAATGAAACGATATACCGAATATCGTCATTGGTGACGCAATATAGGTTCGTTCTATTTAGGATCGAATTGGATGTTCCAACTAGGTAGAACTCGACATGGAAAATGTTGGATTGTGTCGTTAGGCAACAACCTTCTTTAGAATTGTTTCATAACCAACTTGCTCAACAAGGTCTCACTAAAACATTTTATACTTCGGGTTGGGAAACTATTAATAAATTAATCGATTTGCTTGTAACTTTTAAAACCGCCACTACATATTTATCGGGAGTTTATTATCCCACATGTAACTTGGCACTTCATCACTTGTTTTATATGTGTGACAAAGTAATTGAGTTTGAAATGAATGTGAGGTTTTTAAAAAAAAATGATTGGTCCGATAAAAGAAAAGTTTAGAAAATATTTTGAGCATTTACCCGCCGTCTTCACTTGTGCCCTTGCTTTGAACCTTTTTTCAACGTGTCCGGTGTTGAAGTCGTAATTGAGGATATCACAAATGCTTTGAACTTAAATGATCGTTTCAACTCACATTTTCAAAACTTATTTTAAGTTTATTATCAAAAGTATGGAAATATAAGCACCATACATGAATCTATGAGTTCGGCATCTACTAGTAGTTAAAAAACTAGCAAAAGCCGAAATCTTTTGAACACGTTAAGGAACGTGAGTAGTAAACGTTCCAAAAGTAGCACCCCGAGTAGTGAGTTTGGGAGATACAAAGGGACCAATATTCTTCAACTTCTAAACACCGATGAGTTTGAAAACTTTGATATTTTGGCTTGGTGGAAAGAACATCAAACATAATTTCCCGTTCTTTCTTCCATGCCCAACGAGACCTACTAAGTATCAAAGCTTCCACGGTAGCTTCGGAATCGGCTTTTTCTCTTAGTGGCAGGGTTTTATCTATCTGGAGGACGAGGCTCACTTCCGAGTCACTAGAGGTTTGCATTTGCTTGAAGAATCACCTAGACGCAATGGAATGTATACAAAACGTTTCTAATCTTGAAGGTACAATCGAATCGGAGATGGGGTTACACGAAGACGAGGTAGAAACTGGGGATACTACTCCACTTTCCGATGAAGAAGAACAATCCGACTTACGGCAAGCAAAAGATCAAGCTACGTCAGCGGCGGCAATGGATTAAACTCGAGCATAACGTTTAATCGAAACCATATATCTTTGTATTTTTCCTTACGAAATTATCTATCTTTGTAACGTTCTAAGTTTGAACAACTTGTGATTGTAATGTTTTAAGTTTAAGTTCGATAAAAAATATGTTTTTTTAAGTTTTATATAATGTTTAAAAAAAGCAATTTAATGGGCCCAACCGGTTTGAACCAGTTTTAAACATGAATCAGTTTCGGTTCCAAACCGAACCGGTTTGCTCGGTTTCCAGAATATGCCATCGGTTTCGGTTCTTAAACCGAACCGGTTCTAAGCCAAACCGATTTTGACCCAAACCGGTTCCTAAACCGGTTCGATTCGAATTTCAAACCGAAATTTGCATCTCTACCTCTAAACACTAACACAACTCGATGGCAATATTGTCCGCCCGAACCGCCTTGGCCTTTTCCATCATCGTAAGGACTCTCATAACATATTTTGTTGCGATGTGGCAATTATTTCTTTGTTGGTGTTGCTTAGAGCATTCACATATCATTCCTTATTTTAGAGCATAACAGGTTCTTTATCTTTATCTTTGTAATTAATTCAAAAAACATATTTATTCATAAAATTTAAAAACTTTTAAAAACGTCTCACATCACAATCTTTATTCTTAAAAAATCATATATGTACAATGGATTGGTATATTTATTCCATTAAAGTTAAGGATAAAATTTAAATATAAAGATGCTGATATAGGAGAAAATATAGACGTTTTTTTATATTTTTCTTAAAATGTAAATATAATGTGTAATATAAAGAAACCGTTGTGAATGCTCTTACACGTCATCCTCAAATTATAAGGATAACATATAAAATGTTACTACATCTTAGTCCCCATTCATACCTCATTCCAATACACCAACACACACACCATATTTAATGTGTACTATTCACCTTCCATATCTATTAGTTTATATTATTTGTTGGCGGATGTGAGTGGAGAGAGAAAAAGTAATAAAATACGAAATAAATAAATATTATTTAATTATAGGGATAAATATGGGAATGGAATGCGAAGGATTTTAGAAAATGATATATAAATTTAGAAATTAGAGTTTTTTAGTTAAATTATAGAGATGGAGGACTGGTTGTAAACGCTATTAGTGTAGTCTTTGGTCTCTTCTTTGCTTATTTTATCACTGTTGAAAAACTCCTCAAACTTGATTTATTTTTCACCTTGATGTTTTGCCCCTTCACCAAAACTCGGTTATTTATGAACTTCAGGGCTCCTAGATCTTGCACTTTCCGCTCACTAACTATGGTATTCTTGAACATGTCATGGTCCCCCTCTTTAGTGTCTAGTCTCTTATACATTTCAAAGGGGCAGATCTAGGTAGTATCCATCAGATTCACGAAAACCCAGTGAATTTTGAATTGGGAATCCATATATATAACCATAAGTGAATCCAAGTAACATGCATCCTAGCTCAACTGGTTCACAGCGTGTAATTGTAACTTCGAGGTACCAGGTTCGAGTCTCGCTATCCTCTGGTCCTCCCCTTTTTTATTTTTTTAGACATATTATACTTTGGGCGATTAGGGTTTTCTTACCTCTTCCAAATACAGAATACGCAAACAAACAACTCGACGCCTCAGTCTCTAACTCTGTCTCCCTCAACGGCTCAGCCCTCAGTCCCTCATGGCGGCTCACTTGTTTTCGAAAAAAAATCATAATGATGCATTTGTGAGTGAAGGGGTGCGGTGTTGGTAAAAGAAAATAAGGTTCGATATTCATGTTGGTGATTGCAATAGTTTTCACAACATAGCACGTAAAAAGGGGGATGACTTGCTTAAACTTGCTCGATCAGTTCATGTGGCCTGATAAAGTTATCACTAGTTATACCAGTTGCAACGCCAAGTGTTGAAAGAAGTTTTTCGTCAGTGAAGCATGTGAAGACGGAATTGGTAATAGGATGGGTGATGGATACATCAACGATTGTTGTATTTGTTACATTGAAAGGGACTTCTTTCTACAACTTTCGATCGAAGATGTAATGCAACGTTTTCAAACGATGAAAACTCGTAGGCAACAACTATAGGTACGTGTTTTCCTAATTTCAGTGAAAATCTTTTATCTAATTTTGTAGCGTATATTCGTATTGTTATTGTGTTATCAATCTTACCCGACCCGAACCGATCAAACCGAAAATATTTTAATATTTAATTGTTAGAATCCCAACCACCAAAAAGGTTTAGTGAATCCAATGAAAAAAAATTCTAGATTCACCCCTCACGTCTATATGTTAACATAGATTTGGCCGCTTTATATTTCTTTTTCAATCTCGTTTTCCTCCTTATTTCTTCATTCATTCCACCACAGGGGAGATGGTGTACCGCTCAAAACACTACATTGGCTTGGCGCAGCAAACAACTAGTGAATAATGAGCGTATTCTCTAATTGGAGCCTCCTATCAAACGAAAAGGATCAATAACCCCAACAAAGAAAGATTTGGCTAAAAGATCATATCTTAATTGGACCCTTAAATATAAAGTAGGTGAATACACTCTACTTGAGAACAAAAAATACAAGTGAATTTCACCATTCTTTCTCACTCCAGCAAACAATGCCTTCCAACTTCTGAATCTTTTAATACTCTAACAGTATCTTTTAGTATACATCCACACTAAATAAAATTCAAAAAAAGGAGACCCTCTCAACCATGTTTCTTCTTGTTGCTTTTCTTTTTACTTCTTTTCATTTTCAATCCCTTCATGGCTAAAGCATTTGAAACAGTTTGTCCTTCAAGCTTCTTCACCACACTAGACATGCCCTTCCGTGCGGCCGCCCGGTGCTCTGGTCTACGGCTAACCATCTTGCGGTCCAGTGGCCAGTAAGCATATGGCTCAAGCTTCCCCTTCCTCTTCAAATCTCCACCCGCCTTCTTGCTTGAGTATTCTGAACCTGTATACGCCCAACCAGACTCGCTTGTTTTCCTACGTTTTTCTGTTTTTCGAGATGCTACACTCCTCACATCAGAGTCGGATGCTGCTGTAGCCTTAACATCTCTTTTGAAACTTCTGTCATCCTCGGTAATTATTAGTCTTCCATCAGCATCTATCTCTGGTTCCTCATCGGGCTGTAGCTTCCTTTTCAGACCGCCAGAAGATCTAAGAGACGATCTTGTCTTATCACGGTCAAGCAAGTCAAGCGGTTCATCATCTAACTCTTCATAATTGTCTTCTGCCAACCTCTTCCTTTCTCTCTTGGACCTGCAAATTATTCATCTGAATCAAATGATTCAATCAACTTATATCTCTATTGTAGAATGCATATTTGAGTCAAAGAACAAACTTGAATGAAGATTTTTTGGAGTTTAGCAAGCTTTGTCGACCAGAAATCTTCATATCTTCAGAATTGCCATTCTCAGTTTCTTCATCGCCAAAATCAGAAAATATTTTTGAATGATTCCATCTGCTCAGCCTGTTATTATCAAGAGCCAATAATTTAATTTAAACGGCGAACCCATACACATCACGTTTAAAGTATATAGTAGTAGGTTTCTCAGATTACAATACTTAACACAATGTGAGTTTAAGGATATCTATGAGACGTGTTAATGGCGTATAAAGAGGGCAGAACCTTGAGGTTGTTGCTTTTGATAGACGAGATTTGGCTTCTTCAGTGTTAGCAGAATGCTTTCGCTCTTTTCGTTCATTTACCTGCATTTCAGAAGTCACCGGTAACAAATGTTGTTTGATTTAAACTAAATTTATAAACATTGAACCACAAGTCGACAACCAACCTTTCTTATATTTGTAAGAAGCTTCATATGTTCTTCAGGCATTACTTCTTTCACAGCATCAAGCCCACATTTTTTTACAAGCATTTCCAAGAGCTGCTTCACCTGTAACAACATAAAGTTATTCCAATAACAATTTAGTACATAAGTTGGCAATTTCCAAGAGCAGCTTCAACACGGGTGATATTAATGATTCACCATCAGATTCAGTTGGTTAGATTTAGTTCAATTTCCACGATTCAAATGATTTTCCAATCCGAATTAAGTAAACTATTTCAGTAAATAAGTTACTCTATTACACAAAATCTTTGATGATAGCAACAGATATGTGAATAGGATCACACCAGAAAATGAAATACTTTTAATACAAAGTAAATAAATCAAACCTTTGCTTTGAAATGATTCTTGCTGACACTTTGCCAGCTCAGCAACGCCTCCACCATGCCACTCATATGGGTTTGCAGCCCTTCAGCTTGTGACTTGGCAACCAATACCTTTAGAAACCCTAAACTGGCCTGTAGCAATAAAATTTTAGACTCTTATAGATAAAGTAAAATGGTATAAGCTACAGCTTTTTTCTTGTACATATTACTAATCATATTGATGCAATGGTTCATCCAATCGTTATTTCAATCTCCATTGTAGGATGTGATGTATTAAAATTGTTCATTTTGGTTTATTTAATTTAAGTATACTTACTTTATTTATTTCTCTGCTTTTTCTCTGGAGAAGGAGAAATGTAGACGGAAGAACAATGAAAGCATTTGATAGAAGATCATTGAACTCGTATGTCAAACGAGCAACACCCCTCACCGCTGCACTGATCATGTGAGGTGACTCGCCAGCAAGGCCGCCAGCCACCTACACAAACACATAGCAACCAAAACAAAAATTATTTCTCAATAATCAAAGCAAGAAATAAATGTTTTCAGAAAGCTTCTCTACCATGTTGAAAAAGTTATACAAGTTCGCCTTGTTTCCACCCTTGTTTTCATCCACGCAGGCATGGCCAATTTGAACAATAATCTCATATGCTCTATTTCTTGTTTTTTTGTTAGACTGCAAATCATAGATTCAGATATAATGAACAAAAGAACAAGATGTAAAATAACTCCCCCACTAAAATAAGCTTCTAATTAGTAAATCCAGCATGGCGTGTTACCTCTTTAAGTCCAAGTACAATCTCAGTCAAGAAAGAAGCAACAATTTCACGTTTCATCTGTTCTGATTTATCCTGCAAAACAAGTCTTCTTATTGTATCTAGTCTCTAGTTTATGCAGATGTGTCAGAACTCTTGGTTCAAAGAAGTTTATGTTGCTTGATACCTTCGAGACATGTGCAATCAAAAAATATAAACAGTCAAGTCTGTGACGCTTGGCTGAACAATGGCATGAATGCATCACTTCAAACATCAGTTTTAGCAACTCTTCAAACTTTCTTGATATGAAACTGTCATCATGCTGTCCAGGAAATAAATGTAAACTTCAAGTCAAAACCAACAGTACGAGATCATTCCAGTTGTTCAAAAAGAGTTAATTGTAACGCAAACTTAAAAGAACCCAACAGAAAAAAAATGACCCATTAAAATGCAAAATGGAATACCTCAAGAATTGTTGAAAGAACTTTGTAAGCCTTCTTCTGGATCAAACTTTCAGTATCCTTCAATCAGGTGTACATCACTTATGTTAATTTTATACATCAAACAGAACAAGTAGATTTTAGTGGTAAGACTCATCATGATTGTAACAAACTAACCTTTAATGCAGACTCCACTGCAAGATATAAAACATCCACCTCGTTTGTACCTAGACCGGGTAAAAGCGCGACTGCCAAGTCATATAACTTTGCCCTGTAAATGAAAAATAAGAGTATGTTAGAAACATTCAAATCAAATTAATAATTAGAATATATATAGAAGCTTACCGTGTTAGTGACAGCGAAGTTTCTTCTGAAGAGTTGTCAATTTCCATAGAACTGGAACCTTTGGTATTTTGTATATTGCCCACTTTCTGTGTCACCTTTAGTAATTTATTTATTGTGCTTGTAAATAACCTTGAGACTACACTTTTATCAGCAATAGATGCAAACTCGCCAATTGTTTTCTACAAATTGAAATGAATTTTATAAATAAAAGATATCGAAAACATACAATTTAAGCACGTCAAAATTTGCTACCTGCAAAGATCCACCTTCATCTTGGGTAGACTTCATGAAAATTCCTGATAGTGTAGACAAAATCTCACTTGCAGAGGATCTTAACACATCCAAATTAGAAGTTGCAACTTCTGAAGTGTAGACGGAAACTGCTCGCTGTTGACTAATGCTGACTTTACCAAAGAAGGGTTCATATTCCCCTTCCATTATTCTTTTATTTTGTTGAATGAGAATCTGCAGACTGGAGCATATTAGTCCACGAAAATCAGCTTCTTTGCGAAGGGCACGGCGCAATTCTGTTTCTAGATCCTTAAAACTCTCAGCAGTATCCACAGGATAGTTGCAAAACGAAGGCAATAAAGACCATAAAGAATATACAAGTCCATCAACACTCCTGGCAGAATGAATACGCCCTTCTTGTTCAAGCTGGTACGAGTGAACATGTAAATTTTCTGGATAAAACATGATATAAAAGAGAACTGAAGAAACAACACTTGTACCTTTGCAGATTTCAGCTTCAAAACTCGAATATTATCCAGTAAAGATTCAATAAAAAAGCTTAAACGAGCACCGACTATATTCTGCTTCAAGATAGGGATAAGCCATACATTGACATCAGAGGGATCTTGAGCTTCTACATTCAAAGGTAGAAACTTTAAGAATGTTTCAGGCCCTAATGCAACTACAGCTACACCCATGCAATCATGCAACTGCAAACACACAGAGTACTTTAATGCACTGATTCAAAAAACAAACAAATGGAAGGAAAGATTCTTCACATACAGAACTCACCTGTTTACGGTAAAGAAAATCTTCATCTGGCAACTTTTGTATGCCTTCCAAGCTCTTAAGGGTACCTTTTAAGAAGTAAGAGCTGAACTCGCCTGAAAAGGTAGTCAAGGCTTAAGATTACTCACATGCAGTTTTTTAGTATCATTTACATGAAAGTGAAAATAGAAGCTTGCATTAATTACCTAGCTTATCAAACATTGCTGCAACAACCTGAAATGACATGTCCCAAACTGCAGCAAAGCTATAATCAAGTAAACTTTCAACAGTTGCACAAAGTTTCTCAATGATGGTTGGTGCAGATTTTCTCACACTCCCACTTGCTTTAATCTGATCTACACCCTGTTTAATCAAGCTCTCATCAATGCATGTATGTATTAAGCTCTTTAAAGCCTCCATCGCAACCAACAAAGGCTCCTCATGTTCAGAAGCTAAAATATCTGCCATCCCAAAGTAAGAAAGAAACACGGTTACTACTTAAATCCAGAAAGATAGAGGTTTTCTATGAAACAAAATTTAACAAACGAACCTTTGAATGCACTGAAAACAACTGGAAGCTTGACAACACAAGCTTGACGGTTAAAAGAAAAAACTTTCTTCATCCCAGCATCTAATAGTCTAGCGGTGAATGTCAGGTTGTCACCTGACATCTCATTTGAAGAAACCGAGGTAGCTAATGAGCATAACAAATCGACCAATGCTTCAGGGGATACATCTACACTTGGTCGGAGACAAAGTGGATACAAAGCATCTGTGATCCGCCGGGTGGCTGCTGATTGGTGTAGTGCTAAAAGAGTTTTAAAGTAATTAAGAATCTTGGTTGAGAACTTGACAGACATAAGTGGAAGGCTATCTTTCAAGGAATCCAAAACATATAAGACCTCCTGAGCTCTAGAACCTTCTTTAGAGTTTGGGTTTGTATTTGACCCACCAGCAAGAAGAAAAAACCTCTCAAAGGTGCTCAAAATAGCTTCACTAGCAGGTGACAGCACTGGTGTTTCTTGGAAGCTTTGCATGACATCACGGAGACAAACATGTGCTTGTCGTCTTACCTATATCACATGGAACAGCATCTTAAAGGACATCTCTAATGTTACCACTAAATTTATTATCCAACCAACACACTCTTAACTTTACACCAAATTTGGCATTTTGGTGTAACAATATAGCATTAAATTTGTCAATGTTAGCGCTTTTCTTAATGAACTTTTATCTTATATCTAAAGCATTTACTATGAAATGAGAGAATTTTCAGTACATAAATAAGCAACAAAGCAGTCAAAGATGAAACAGAAATAGGAGTAATCAAGACGAGCTATCATTCATTCATTCGTAATTTTGAATTAAGAAAGACTAATCTACTTTGCTGCTGAAATATATATAACAATTTAGCTAATTTGTTTACTTACAAAGTGCACTTTGAGTCGATAAGCAAAATTCATTCAAATAAAAGAATATACTCACCTTGAGACGCGAATCAGCAATAAACCCTAGAAGAATTCCAAATAAATGAGAAACGTCAGGCCAGCTTGTTCGATGACCAACAACCAACAAATGCGAAATTGCCTTTAAGCCAGAAGCTATGGTGCTGCTATCAGCATCATTTGAACTTGATAGAATAACACGAGTAAGCAGACCGGAAACGCGGTCGGATTCCTTCCTGATAACAGCAGAGGAGACGGCGGGGAGAACCATGGAGATGATAGTGACGAAAACATCGACGGTGTGAGGTGGTGGGTTGGGGTCGGAAGATAGGAGTTTATCGAGAGAGGTGCATGTGGCGGCGAAATAGGCGAGGGGAGTAAGAGGTTTGTTATCGTCTTTGAGACCTTGAGATATGACGGCGATGGTGGAACAGAGATGGTGGTGGTGGGGGTCGGTGGAGTTACCATACTTTGAGAGTATTGAGTTGCAGAAGTCCGGTGCGCCGCCGTCAATGGAGGAAGCAGTCTCCATCTCCCTCTCTCTCACGGCGTGTTGTGTTTGCTAGGGTTTGCACTCTCCCTCTCTCTCGGCTAGGGACGTTTTTTAAATTGTCAAGTTTCTTGAAATAAATTGTTATTTAATCATTGTTGCAAAAGTTGATTGCCGCTTTTAAATCGGTCAACTGGCACTTTTAAGTCGGAAAAGTACTCGGAAAGTATTAGCATAGTGAGGAGTACTCGGTCGTCTCGAACGAGTTTTAAAATAATGCATTTAGTTAGATTGTACATGATCATTTAAGAAGAGATTCTACGCGTACACCTTTAAATCTCTAATTCTACACTCTTATACGGTCTGTATTACCTATACGACCCTGTATAGGGATAAAACAAAATTCTTTCATTTTCTGGTCATTGTCAGTATGGCATAACAGTGTAATACACCACGTATGGACTAATACGGTGCGTTTTGAAAGCAGATTATTTTTGTTGATCGTTTGATAGCCTACCTACCACCCCTATACGGGTCGTATTACCATATACGTCCTTGTATTGACAACCTACCTACCACCCAAGCCTTTCTATATATTGGATGATTCGTATTAATTTTTTAAACAATAGGCTCCCTTGCCTCCCACTTTATTAAAAAAAATCACCCCTCAAAACCTTAATTTTCCTCAAAGACCTAATGGCTTCCAACAACCACTGTTTGCATTTGATTCGTTTGGTTAATGAGTACGAGGACGGGTTAATCATAGATGATATATACTCACGACATCCAAATTATTTCACCCTAAAGATGTTCCATGCAGGTGAATTCACAGCTACACCTGGGAGGAGATACGTGGTCAGTGTGTTAGACATAATTTATATATATCTAAATATATATATATTACGTATATATATATGTATATATAAATCTTATTTATGTCCTTTAATCATTTATCTTAAATAATCAATTACGTATTTGACCCTATCTGGTATTACTTGATGGACGTAATTACCCTTTCTAGATAGACTAGGGTTTCCCCTTGGGTGTATAAATAAAGCCCTTTGGGAGAGATTAAAAGGTTAATCACCATCATCATCTCAACCGATCTCTATCTCTATCTCGGCTCTCTCTCTCTCTCTCTCTCTGATTCGTGATCTTCACGAATCCTTTTCCCATCATTAGCTATACACCCTAAAGGGGAACCAAGGCTATTAACAGGATGGACAATCTGACTGCTGCTGATCTCAATCAGTTCACCACAGGTAATCTTTACATATTATTATCTGTTTATATTAACGATTTCAGGATTCGATCAACATGTGGTATCAGAGCATATGTTGCTGAATCGAATTTGCTCAATCGAATCATTAATCTGAATTCGTTAAGAAACCCTAATCTCGAAATCAATATGGGTTTTTCGATTCTGTCTATAAATCTCGAAACCCTAATTCGTCTTTAAGCAAATAAATTAAATCGGTTTTAAAATCAAACCCTCACTGATTTCGAGAGGTTATTGTCTTTTCGATCGAGATACCAATTCTCGATCGAAAAGTCCACTTTTCGATCCGATAGAAAAGTCCACTTTTCTATCGGCTTTACTACCGGCTTTACTACCGGCTTTCCTACCGGCTTTACTATCGGCTTTACTACCGGCTTTACAACCGGCTTTACTACCGGCTTTCCTACCGGCTTTTCTACCGGCCTTTTTATTGGCTTTTCGATCGAATCATGTGGCTTAGACCCTGCTCTTCGATCGAAAAGCTTACTTTCCGATCGAAAAGCTTACTTTCCGATCGAAATATGTGGCTTGGATCCCTACTTTTCGATCGGACCATGTGGCCCTTTTCGATCGACTTTTCGATCGGGCCATGTGGCTTTTCGACACTTTTCGATCGGACCATACGGCTTTTCGATCGGCTTTTCGATCGGGCCATATGGTTTTTCAACCGACTTTTCGATCCGATCGAAAAGTCGGCTTTTCGATTGAAAGGCTCACTTTTCGATCAGATGCCCTTTTCGATCGAAAATTACACTTTTCGATCGGGTATATTTTTCCGATCGGACACCCTTTTTCGACCGGGTACCCCTTTTTCGATCGAAAAGCTCACTTTTCGATCAGGGTACACCTTTTCGATCAAAAAATCCCTTTTCCGACCGGATACCCTCAGAAATTTTCTGCTAAATTTGGGGCTTAATATTAAAACTTTGTTTTGTTTAAAACCTTACAAACTTACGTTTTACAAAACCTAACACCAATTTAAATCAGATAACTAATTAACTTGTGTAATTCATAGTTAATAACAGACATCTAATAAGGTTCCAATTCTGGCCAACGCTGATTTGTTACCTACATAATGTCATTTAACTTCTTCTCACAAGTAAACTTATTATCACTGATTTAAAATCAAATTAGATTAATTTATTAACTTGTATTAGTTATTGACATGTAGTAATTCTGGCCAACGCTGATTTGCTACCTTAATCAATGTCATTATTATTTCTAATACTAGTTAACTTATTTTAAATTAAACTAATTTATTTGCTTAAATTGATAACATCTTTAAAACCTCGATTCTGGCCAACGCTGATTCGTTGTTTTTGCAATGATTATCAACTAAGAATTAAGCATTCGCCTTTCGTATACAAGTGTTTCTTTTCTGGCCAACGCTGATGAGTTGCACATGTATTCAGCGAAACTAACTTGTACATAAAGCTTATGGTGTGTCATTTCTGGCCAACGCTGATGTGATACATCACTTTATGCACATACCCTTATCTTGTTCATAATGATTAGGTGATAGGCAAGTAACCAACGCGAAAGCCGATTCATTTAAGTAGAACCTAACTAGTCTGTTATTTTGGTGATATAACAGACTATATCACATCTTCTTTTGTTTTATATTTGCACATTATTATTTATAAGAATGCCTCATTATTGCGCCTTAATTTAAAATTGTGCATTCCTTATTATTGTGCCTTAGTTTTAAGTACCCCTTAGACTCACTCTTAGATCTTCTTCTGAACTAATTTAACTTTTAATCTCCATAATGAATCCACTCTAAAACATAATCACTATATGTTTCCTTAAATGTTTTCCTCTCATCATAATATTTAAAATCCCTTTAAACAAAGGATATCAGGGGAGATGTTTCAGATTTCCTAATCTAAACATCGTGTGAGTAATAAAATTCAAAGGACTTCTTAAATGTATGCAAACACTTTACAAAATGTAAATTAGGTTAATGATTTAGTGAACATATCATAATAAAAAAAAAAAAAACATGACCCTTAAAGGGCTTACACATGTTTCGGGTTTTTCTAGTGCATTTCTTAGTGAATTCTTTCTTAGCACAATTAAATGCTACTTAAAATTAGTCATCATGAAAATGAGTGCTTTATAGCATTGTGCATAAAGGATGAATAATGCCTTAAACTAGAAAAACAGATTTGTTCACCTACTATCACTAACCCTTATACAATAAAATAGCTTAAATAAGAAAGATAGTTCTAATTTCTATTATAAGATACAAGAAAGCTTCCAGTTCTAATTCCTTAATGGAACAACTGGCTAAAAAGGATAATCAATAATGATAATTGTGCCCATTAATTTTCAAACTAACACAGTGAACTAAAACTAGTATTATAAAGATCTATTACAATCAATACACTAGAAATAAACCCTAAAACAACTATAATGAGAGTAAGTGACAAAATAAATGTCATAGTTGTATAAACCATGAAAAACTGTCATGGTATTACACTTTATGATACCTTATCATGATCCAACATCACTTGGAACTTAGTATCATTACTAAAGTAAGACATTGACGGTTATAAGTTTTCACATGGCTATGACAATGTCACATTTACCTTGAATTCTCAAAGTTGTTGGTTCTTCTTATCTAGTTGTCCTTACGTGGATTGAAATCTTTATAACTTATAACTAGATAATAAATGTTCACAATCTTTGTTATCACATAAGTGAGAACTTAACAAAGAAAATACATGTGTTAAGGGAATAAATAAGGTTCCACTAGAGTTCTAACTTACCAAAACTCAAATATATTGGTGAACCTTGTCCTAGAGTAAAATATCTGGGCATAAAACATTTATCACTCAAATAATTGATTATTTATTCTTGTATCTAATTAAGGAGAAACGTCTTTCTCACCTAAAACTTTTAAGGATAAAGTTGACATCAACTTAACCATAAAATAAAAGTTGTGAGATAGACCTAACAGATGAAATACTAAGATTGACATATAAATAATGGTAACGCTCTCAATCCATTAGGATTATAATAGTGTGAACCAGTAGCTCATGTATGATACTTCTAAAGATACATAATTAAGTTATGCATCTAAGTATCCTTATGAACATGATAGTAAATATGTCATCTAAAGTTATAGATCTACTCCTATATATTCCAAGGCTCTTAAAAATAACAACTCATATGCTAAACGAGGTTACTAAAATGTCCCTAAAATTCTTTCTAATATTCGGACATGAAGACAACCAAGTATTAACCATATGATTAGTTATTAGCCGAAATTAAACCTTAAAAATCCTCCACACTAAGCATGTTGCATACCAAGTTCCTAAGGATTTCTAAGATTAGTGGGAGTAGTCCAAGTCCTTATTTATGACTTGTCCCTTAAGGTCAGTGGGAGCAGTGTAAGTCCTTATCCATGACTTGCCTGAAGTACAAAAGGCAGGGGGAGAGATAAAGTTAAATGTAACTCTGAATTTAACTCTAATTACACCTCTTGTACACCACGCTGCGATAACACTGATCCACTTCCACACACTTAGAAAATAATGTTACTCCTAATATACCTGACTTAAATGCTCAAGAGGAAATCTATGAAACTATTTATGTTTTGCTTCAACTCGTTAGATCCAGCTTAGTAGGTCATCAAGGCATGAAGCTTCCTATTAACTTTGATGATTATGAACCTACCTTAATAAAGCTTACATGGATATTGGAAAGATTACTAATCGTATCTCTGATTTAAGATCCATTATTAACAATCAATCATCTGATGGAATAAAGCTATAATGAGCTTAACTCCCTAAATCAGAATAACGTTAGAAGTTTAGTTTTCCATAGCTAAACTGAAATCCGAAAGGAGAAATTAAACGTTATAAATTGTGATTGTTTTCTAAAGGCTATTAACAAGTTAAGAATTCATTTTCTAAATGATTCTTTGAGAGATTATCGTTGTCCTTATTACTCACTCATAATTATGAGTGACATTTAACGGACCTATAAAATATCTTTCCTTAATACTCACTTAACATAAAGACATGTTCATAAACTAAACTTAAGGTTCAAGCCTGAAAGTTAAAGAACACTTAGTCTTTAAGATGAGTATATTCAAATAAAGGGTTAATGTAAGCAAAACTCATAAGTGAATTTAAATTTTGATGATGTTACAAATGTAATCATTCTTCATCAAGAATAAGTGGATAAATGGAGCTACCTTAAGATGAGTGGGAGCAACTAATACTGCATTTGCCCTTATATATAGGCAAATAATATATTAGTCTTGTTGCATGAGTCAAAGCGACTTATTCTCGCATAATTTTTGACATTAAAATCTTGAAGATGCTTCTTATGCAATAAGCATCAAAATACATCAAGATTAACCTAACGAGACATTAATTAAGTCTCATTAGATTACAACATGCAACGTCACTCTCAATCTGTAACTCTAGGAGACTAATAATAAAGGTTCAAGTAATAAAATCTTATGTTCAAGTCTATACCCGTTTAAGATATTGCCTACATTGCTGAAATACTAGAAATGATTAAAATCATTTCCTAAGTTTAGTAGTTCATTATAAAGCATCTAAAATGGCATTTCAATATCTATAAGAAACGAAAGACTATAATTTGAACTATAGAAGAAGTGAGAAACTTAAAGCAGTTGACTATCTCTAAATTTTGACTTTATTGTACTCAAAAGATATTAAAAGTCAACTCAGGGGTATATCCTTATGTCTGTGGACAGATTTGTCTAATAAATCATGGAAGAGTCATAAGAAAATGATAACAACAAGTCATTGTTGCTAAATTTATCATTAGACTCCTCAACTCCAGATGAATGACATATTGAAGACTCATTGTGATAAAAGTCAGCTACCCTAATTTCTTAAAACAGTAACAGTTTTGAGCGGAGCTGCATTAAATTTTCGATACAAGTTTTGTTCATTCAAGAACAAATAGAGGAAACTAAGTTCTTGTATTGAAAACATTCATGATATGCTTAAGGATCCTATAATTTAAGGTCTATCCTCATAAGTCTTTCTAAGAGCTCATAATGAAGACGAGGTTTACTAATGACCAAGCATATCACAACATGAATGACTAATTATTAATTTTCCTCATACGTTTGATTTTGTCTCTTAATATGTTATGCATGCCTTTTGACATATAGACAGTTTTATTATAAATCAACGGAAAGGGCTTACTTTGGTAATTGATTCTGAATTTATGTTGAATTTTAAATTTGGGATTGTAGTATGATTAATGGGGGTCTTGAGTTGGATAATCAACTCTATGACTGTATTTTTCTGCTGCAATTTTGGTTTAAAATTGAAATGAGTATTAAATTTTGATCAGACTTATCTAATACCTCATATAAATGATCATTCGGCCAAGTGGGAGAATGTTAGACATAATTTATATATATCTAAATATATATATATTACGTATATATATATGTATATATAAATCTTATTTATGTCCTTTAATCATTTATCTTAAATAATCAATTACGTATTTGACTCTATCTGGTATTACTTGATGGACGTAATTACCCTTTCTAGATAGACTAGGGTTTCCCCTTGGTTGTATAAATAAAGCCCTTTGGGAGAGATTAAAAGGTTAATCACCATCATCATCTCAACCGATCTCTCTCTCTATCTCGGCTCTCTCTCTCTCTCTGATTCGTGATCTTCACGAATCCTTTTCCCATCATTAGCTATACACCCTAAAGGGGAACCAAGGCTATTAACAGGATGGACAATCTGACTGCTGCTGATCTCAATCAGTTCACCACAGGTAATCTTTACATATTATTATCTGTTTATATTAACGATTTCAGGATTCGATCAACACAGTGTGTGTACTTGCGTCGACTACCTAGACATTAATACGTTTAGATTTTCGTATATGTCATTAATCATGCAGGATCTCGGGTATGATAGTAGCACCAACTTTTGGTTTTACTTTAAGCCCAACAATAGTGAGGATCTTGACATGGGCTTGCAGACGTTAGCCAACGATTCAGACGTTCATTGGTTAAGTTTGTACAATGGTACAAACGATAACATGATCGTAAATTGTTATGTGGCAAGTTGATACTTGATTTTATTGGATTCAATGTGATAAAAATAATAATGAATAGAGGAAAAGCTAAATCATTGAAAACCATGACCAAAACATCAAAAAACGTGAAAAGTCAACAAAAGTCAAAGAGGCTGCCAGACGAGAGCTCTAGGCGTATCGCATAGAGCAACCATAGGCTCCAAGCGATACGCTCGCTGCCCCATTTCCAGCAGAAACCCTAGTTTCACCTATATAAACACATTTAGCCACCACCACCTCATTTGTGCACCTTAAGAACGTCCCATTAGGCATCAGCTCTCTTCAAGACTCTAAGTTATTCCATACTCAATATCCATCAAGAATCAAGCCCCGATATCATCCTTGATCATCCTACATTCATTCGGTATGTGTTTCTTCTTATTTTTCTTGTTTGAAAGATGTCAAGATCCAAGCTTTATGGTAGATCTAGGGTTGATTTGTAGTGATATGATGATATCTTGAGTAGATCTAGTTTTGTGATGATAAAGTTTGCATCTTTGGATCAAAAGTATGATTTTTGTGTAAGTTATGATGATGCATGCTAGATCTAGGGTTTTGCATGGGAAACACATGGTTGCATGTGGATAAATCTTGAAGATTTATGCTAGATCTATGTTCTAATAACTTGATAATGATAGATCTAGGGTTGTTATGCAATAAAGTTGCTAACTTACATGAGATTTATGATGGAAACCCGATTTCGGTAGTCATGCATGCTAGATCTTGAATAAAGGCACTTGATTAGTGTTATATCTACTATGAAGTTGCTTGATCTAGGTTAATGGATGCACGATAGTCTATAAAGTTGTAAACTTAATGTTCAAATGCATGTGGATTAATTTATAAAAATTATTTACATGAAAATATGATGAAATTGGCCTATTAGGTCAAGATGGCACTCATGCACGTGATTAGGAATTTATGACATGGCTTGAAGTATGTTAATTGAGGATCTATATGACTTACTGAGATGATAATGTGTATTTATCATGGAATTAGCATACATGTGGTAAATATATATTTACCGGAAAATAAATAACTAAGCAAACGCATGTGTATGATCATGGAATTATTTAATTAAGTGTTTGCATGTCATTAGTAAAATTAGTTATGAGTTATACGAGTGTACGAGTCCTAAGTCTCTTACCTCAGTGGGAATGACAAGACTTTGTACGATTTCCTCGTTAATCCTACATCGTATACGCGGGATAATGTTGTAAGTAATTGTGACGTTTTATGTTTATCATCATGCAACGTGTTATATGTGATATACGTGTTAGGTTAAGTATAGAAAACCTACATTCGATCACCAATGTGTATTCGAGTCCATTTGTCTATGTCCGCGCGTTGTCGAGACGGTTGATCAACCTAGTCAACACTCACACTCTTACGTGTCATAGTTGAAGCCTAAGAAGATTAACTACTATAGTGTGGTTGGTTACTAGAAATACTAAATTGCACCCTAAGGTGAGTTCATACCCCACTTTTTAACTGCTTACACTTTCGGGGGAGAAGACATACGGTAACTTGTTTTATAACTTAACTTGATGATTTTTACCAACACTTTATAAACCATGGATGAAACGTTTGCTGAAAGACCTTCCACTGAGGTGAACCATGAATAATTTATAATGGAGAATTATAAAGTAGATCTATTGGGTCTGACAAGCCTTGCTTGACCGCTGGGGGCGGGGCGAGTATTATATTGTCTCTGGCTCGGTCATTACTCGCAAACAGTATGACCGGAAGGCAAAGTAACTGTCAGTAATGGTGTCACGAAACCCTGTGGTGTTATAAAAATCTTATGGGCTAGCTACCCACAAGTATAAATATCAGTTCTTTTGCAGGGTGGAGTCCCTACTTGGGTTATGTCTCGTTGGGGGTAACTGGTTAAAACTGTTTTGATAAGTGTTATTTATCTGCTTAAACTTATGAAGTCACCAACGTAGCGTTGACACTTTACATGTTTCTTCTCAGGTCCTTAGGAGGTTCAATAAGGAGTGCACGTTAGGATCATGGGTATTGGTTTGCATTTTTTTATGTCATTTCTAAACGTATTTTGTCGCCATGCGCCAAAGACATGTTAAAACTATTTCATGTTGTCGCTTCCGCATATGAATTATTAGACTTGGTATCTTGTCGCTTCTGCTAAAGAGATTTCAAAATTTGACAAATGTTTCTGCGCTGTTTTAAATAACATTTTACTCTGATAAACCATTTTACAAACTTAAACGTGTCGTTGAGTCAAGCATATAGATGTTCGAAGTGTCTGACGACTCAAATCCTGGTCTGACATCACACCACCGTACGCGGGTATTACGTGGGTGGTTTTTTGGGGGTGTGACAAAAATCAATGTCCAAATCTGAAATTAACATCCCAATTTTAATAATTATTAACCTAATTCAGTTTCAAGAACCAATAAACAACATCAGAAAAGAAAATCGATTAAATTTGCAAGAACCAACAAATAACATCAGAACAGAAAATCGATCAAAGTGAGCTCAGATCCTATACTGATCATCACAGCCTTACAGGCTTAGATCAGATAGAAGGCTCATGTGAAGCCCATGTATGCGATAAACAAATCATTTACGCCACTCCGTAAGGACAACTATCATAGCCAAAAAAGAATCATCATGGCCTGATCCAAACAGAGTAACAACCATCAAAACAGTAAGCATTACGTAACAAACCTTAGGTTGAAAAGCCATCTAGATCTCTAACAACACAACGAAATCATCATAACCAAGAAGGAACTATAACGACCTTAAGCAAACAAAAGAATCTTGGAAACAGTAAGCATCACATAAGAATCCAGATGTTCGACAACAAACCGAGAACAATCACAACCAAGAAACCCTAGGCACATATCTGATTAGCCTGCTTCAAAACAAAGATTAACCGTTCAAATAACGGCAACATAAACACTACCAGATCCAATCGGAAGTAGTAAACAAAGTCAAATGATGAGCCACCTGATTCGACATCAACACAGGAAGCGGAGCAACTGTTCAAATGACGGTCTCATCATTGCTCATAAATTAAGCTGAAAGTAGCGACCTAAGTCGGAGACGAAGCGATACAACCGCTCAAATGGCAGTCACAACATTGCTCGTAGATCCATCCGGAAGTAGCAACTAAGTCAGAGACGAAATCATCTTAAAAAGAAGAGACAGAGAAGGACATGTTTAGAAAGAGGGGGGGGGGGGATACAAGTTTAGAGAGAAAGAGATTATGAGCGATATTATACACATTACTATGTGTATAATGAGCCATCCGATAAGACAAAATGATAAATCTTCAAAGCCACATAGCACCACCGCTATCTACCAATAAAAAATACTCTTAACATGAATAATGGGTTTATAGCGTAGAGCACTAGAGCTAACTCGCTAAGTTTTTAGAAATGTTATAATACCCTATATACAATTCAAAACTTGGATAGAATAGTTACAGTGTTTTTATTTTTTATGTGTTTTGCTATTTTTTTTAATAATAGTTAAAATGTTTTAACTTTATATTTTACAAAGTTGTTAATTTTTTAATAGTAATTACAGGGTTTTAGTTACTGTTTTGTAGTCCGGTAGGTCTATGAAAACTAGTTATATAGTATGTGGATCATAGAATAACGCTTTACAGGAAACACCAAATTCCCCAAAACGCATAGAGCCGGATTGATTTAGGTTTTGAGAAAAATGGGGAGAAAGAGGGAAGTGGTGTTTGATGAACAGCCGCCGGACTTCGATCCGGCGGACCCTTACAAGGATCCGGTGGCGATGATGGAGATGCGCGAGCATCTGGTTCGGGAGAAATGGATCGACATCGAGACATCGAAGATCATCCGTGATAAGCTCCGGTGGTGCTACCGCATTGAAGGGGTCAACCACCACCAGAAATGTCGCCACCTCGTCCAGCAGTATATGGATTCCACCCGTGGCATCGGCTGGGGTAAGGACGGCCGCCATCCCGATCAACACGGTCCGTCTCTTTCTATCTTCCTCCCCCCCTTTTTCATACTTGTAATTAGTTACTTAATTAATATCTAACGGTATGAAGCTCTGGTTTACTTTTGCTTCCAGCTCCAAAGGTTCAGAGCTCGGAGTGACTGAAGGTATTTTTCTTTCTTTTCCATGATTCTCGTTTGTTAATCAATCTTGCAGCTTCTATTATGCTTCAGTAGTCTAGTTCTTTATCTGTTAGGATTGATTGATAGACCAAAAACAGCCTAGATTTGGATAATAATATCACAATCACTAATAGAGCAATGTGAAAATCGACTGGCTTTCTTTTCCTTGAATGTCCATTTCAAGTTTTTTCCCTATTAGTGAATCATTAGTAAATTGTTAATCACAATGAAGGCAAGTCTCCTTTGTTATATATAAATGTCTCACATTGCATGAAATAGTTTATAGGGTTCAGTTGTAAGTTTATGTTGCTAAGAAGTTTTGTGCAAATAGTGCACTTGATCTAATACTACTTCTATGCAAAATCTCTAAACCATCCATGAACACTTAAAACATGTTTATTCAGTTTCTTCAAACACCACCCAAGTTAAAGAATGAAAACGGATTCAAATGCTCCTTTTTTCATTCTAAAAGATCCAAGACTACTACTCCCAGCCCAAGTAATAACTACCTAACTATAGTTTCTCTTTTTTCTACATACATATACAAATAAACCTTTTTTTCACACCCATTAACAACCCAACCCCAAATTTCACACCCGGAACAAAAAGGTAATTAGAAGCAGGGTGAAGATAAAAAGAAAGACTTACAACAGATTCAGAAGTTCAGAGAGAACAAATTCTGTTTGAAGACGCTGCTGAAGATAAATCTGAAGAAACTGAAACTAAGATATCAGATGACATCCCTGACACTGGGCACCTAGAGGCCCCAAAAGTTGAGGTTCAAGATGATTCAACTGAAAGTGGGTGTTCTGAGGAAGAAGAATCATCTTCCTCAGCTAAAATCCCACCGGTTCGAGTTGAGAGCCAATTTTCGTAGGCCCCAAGTTGTTAACCCTAATCTTTACTCTATAAATAAGACCCTATGTAGCTGTAATCATTAACACCTCAATAATAAAATCGGCTTGCTAGTGCAACCGTGGACGTAGGACAACTTGGACGGAACCACGTAAATTCCTATTTTGTTTGTGGATCTGTTTCTGGTTTTGTGTAAACAGTCTAGCTGATCCATAACCAACCCAGATCAGCAGGTCATTGATCTGTTCAGTCACGAGCAGCCTATTGCTGCTGTCTTCAGCCTGCTAGTTGACAGCCGCTGAGTTCAATGGTCCAGCTGTTGCATTTTGAAGCAATTCTGCAGAACAGATGATCGTGACCAGTCCAGGGAGGTTTCTGGACAGCCATATAAACACCCAACTTGTGGAAAATAATTGATTTTTTCTTTATTGTTTTGCCCAGCCAAGTTGAACAAACGCTCATCGATGAGAGTGGTCTTAACTTACTAGAAATAAATAAATAACTTGTCTCGTTTCCCATGTTTTAAATATATTTTTGATTGAATTGGAATTGAACTCAGGTCTTTAACCTGTTGGGATAGTAATCTATTAATTGTTGAATGTTGCTGGTCCTTTTTGGTGTTAGTGGTGTTGAAAACAATCTTGATGATTTGGATCGTTTTGGGTGACCCAAATAGTTGAGGGGCTGAATTGACATAAGCCAAAAATCCTTGGTTGAGTTTGCTGTAAAATTGACACATGGTTTTTGAATGTTTTTTTAGAGTTTGGTTAACTATGGTATTGTTTTATTGGTATGGTACGTATTTCTCAATAGAAAATAAGATATTAAGTTAGTTAGGAATAGAACACCTTGGTGAGCAAGTTTGGTTAGTATAAATAGATCGGTAGGATTGATGTAGTTCGTGTGGTTTTGATTAATAATATTGAGAAAAGAGTTGTGACTCAGTTTTGGTCACAAAATCCGGTTGTTTGTGTGTGGCTTGTAATCTAGAGCTTGATAAAAAAAAGGTTTGAGAGTCGTTTTTTCAAGAAAGACGATCGAGAAAAAATAGGAAAGAAAGTAGGCTGGGGAAGGAGAGACGGTGAAAAATTTAAAGGAAGCAAGGGCAAACAAGCAAGCAGGTCACGAGAGTTAATTCACAACCGCCATACTCGCTGCGGAAAGAAAAAAAGAGAAAAGTAAGTAAGCTAGCAAGTAGGAGACGGTTTCACAACCCTTGCATCAAAGGAAATAAGAAGCCACTAGCAAGCACACAACTCCTTTAACAACAACAAGAATTGATCGTCAATTACAACAACAAGAATATCGAGAAACAACATGTGGGCGATCAGGTAAAAGAAAATGATAATGAGGATGCCGACAAATGACAGTGGCTCTGTTGAAGAAAGCAAGAAAGAAAGTAAGAAGAAAACAAGATTAGGAAGCAATAATGAAGGTTTGAATATGTCAAAAGAGTGTAGTCATAGATCATGAAAGAAGCAAGAACCTTAAGCAAGTAGAAAGAATTGAGAGGCAAAGGCCTAAACATCAAAATCAAGAGCAAGAACCAAAGCAAGAGCAAGAACCAAAGCAAGAGCAAGAGTAAGAGTCAATTCATAAATCTGTGTGATAACAACGTGTGCTTATGTGGTTCAGTTAAAGAGAAAGAAGCAAGTCCAATTTAGGATTAAGGAGAAGATTGGTGGAAGTTGATCCTTAATTTGGTTCACATGTGAAAAGTAAGCAAGAATATTGTGGGATGAATCATGGTAGATTAAGAAGTAAATATGGCAGGGCAGCTGCAAGTCTTTAGAAGATTTAGTTTTATTATAGCTCTTATTTTGTTCGGTATGTTTATTTATTATGGTAAAAATATTAAGGTTGATTTTAGAAGATTTAGTTTAATTATAGTTACTATTTTGTTTGGCATGTTTATTTAGTTTGGTAAGTATAACAAGCCATGAGAAACAACGTCGTGTAGTAAAAGTGTTGGGTAAAGATGTGTACATCAGATCACGAACCCTCTTCTTAGAACCCAATGCAAAAGGGGAGCTAAGTCAAGCAACAGGTACACCCTTTGGTTTTCTAGTTTGAGGAGTGTTGGTTTGCAAGTTAGTCAAGTATAAATAGGGATCAATGTAAGGAGTTTATGCGTGTCTCAACTCTCAAGTTATATACATATACAAGTAAGAACCACCTCTTGTTGACTAGAAAAAGATGTGGCACATCCTTTATTAACACCCCAGTTTCATGAAAACTTGAAACCTACAAAATTTTGACCTAGATATCTGATATCCCAAGATATAAGAATGTCTACCAAGATACCATAAAGTGGAAGGAAGTATACACTAGCAGAGGTAGCAACCAACAACTGAACTAGACTATTATCAACACCATTACATGTCACCCAAAGTATACAATCATGCCATGCGATTGACACCAAAGCTTTAGACATGTTTTTACTTCCAAGGCTACCACCATCACACGACATGTAAGTTAATGAGTGTGAGACTCCAAAACAATGAGATAAATGATAATCCAAATGTGGAAATTAAACAATAAGCACATTTAGATCAAATCATTTCCAAAAATAACAATTCCTTGCTCAAGAAAACCCTCCCTGTCATATTATTTATTTATTTTTCTTTTTAAACTAAGAAATAGCACTTTGGCTTTGGGAGCTAAACTAAACACAAATGTCAATATGCAATTTGAATCTAAGTGGAAATCCAGGGTAATAGAAAATGTTGTGTGAATTGGCAGTTTGACCTCAAATTAGAAGTCCAGAGTGATAAAGTTCAAAACAAGAGTTTTAATTTCATTGATGTTGCTTGGTATGTGTAGTTGAGCTAAAACTAATTAATCGTATTTACTTCCATGTTGTGGCAGGTTTGTGTTCCATGGAGCTTCCGCCTACACCAGTTTGGTTTTGTATTTTGTTTCATGTTTGTTCTGTGGTTATTCGATAATAACAACTCTGACTAAAACTGATACAGTTTCCATATTGAAGAACAAACCAGATATGTGTTGTTGGGGCTTAGAGGAAGAATAAATATTGTTTTGTTTTATTTTCGGAATACAGGAAATTTGCAGCAGATTGTTTTGTGAGACGTGATGTGTTTGAATGGGGGATATATACATCGGGCCTCAATCTGTTTATCCATCATCCGGTGCTCACCAATCCGGCTCATAATCTATCATATATGTTCCCCTCGTTTAACAAACCTATAGATTGTAGATCGCCTATTTTGGTTTAGAGATGCATAATTTTAGTTCATGTCTTTTGGCAATCATTGGCAATTGACCAAGTACCAAAATCCAACACCACCCTCAACCCGTTTTCATCCTCGAATTCATGGAAGCAACATGTATTAAGAATTCTTGATTCATGTTCATGATTCTAGAGAATGGAAGTTTGTTGTGATTTTCATCGCAAACTAGTAGGTACGAGTAATCTTACCGGTGCTAACCTCATTGGAACTGGTTCAAATTAGTAACAAAAAAGTCAATAATAATTCAATGAAGGAAGAGTTCAATCCGCTTCAACCTTGAACAAATGGTATCCGGAGATTCAAAGTCTAGATTGCAACTAAAAGTTTCTGACTATAATCAAATGAAAAAGGAATTAATGTGAAGTCAGACGAACAATTTGTGTGAAGCAAATTTAAAGGATTGAAGATGGTAACCCGACCAAGAAAGTCAAAGGAAGCCACCATGTTTAATATTTGAGACAAAGACTGTGAGATTAGGAATGGTTCAAATAAAAAGTTGAAGCCACTGGGTTTGATGTTCAAGAGACTGTCTGTATGTAGTTGTGGCGTATTTAAATGTATATTTCTTTATCAAACTGAAGTGATGAAGAAGGAAAGTTGGATTGCTTGGGCGAGAAACAGAAGACTGGCCGCGTTGGAATTAATGAAAAAATATTAGGGTTATAAAAAAGAGGAAGTTGGTTTAGAAATGTCAGTAAAAACAAGTATAATGGTTTAGCCGGGAAATATAGACTGAGGATGAATATGAGATTGACACGTGGCAACGTAACTACTAGCTTATATTAACCTGTATAATTACAGGACGTGGCAATATAAAAAGTTAAAACGTTATAAAAAAGAGAGAGAAATAAATCGTTGAAATTCATATCTACTTAATGCCTAAATATGTAAATAGCCCTTGGGCGTGGAACTTCTACGCTCAACAACCGAACGCTATTCAACCATAGCCTAATTTCTCAACTAATCCCTATAAATCCCGGTTAACCAACCGGTAATGGACGCTGCTCAATGGGTGTACGCGTGGTATACATAAAAGTATAGCAATATTAACAATACATTTTTAGCATTAAGCTTATAAATTTATAATCACGAGTTACTTGGACGACTACTATTTCACCACATTCACAGGCAAGCGCACCTATCGTAGAGCAGTTTAGTAGTGATAAGTTGAATCGGGATCGTTCAAGGACACAATGGAAAATTAGAACTCTTGATACTTCACATTTGCTAACGTCTAACTAAATCTATCTATTAGTTTGAAAAATAAGGTTTTCTAAAAATGAAAAATAAAGATAAAATGGGGTCTTGTGCTTAAGTATTCGCAGTTAATATTGTTTGGAAGGACTTTACCATTGATGGAGCTTATAATTTCTTTATCTACAATCTTTTCTTAAGTTTGTCTACTGGCAACCGTTACACTCGACACACCGTTATGAACTAGCAGGGGAACAACCTTGCGTGCTTAATTATTTTATTATAAAATGATCTTTTTAAAGGGACTAAGACCCGTCTCTTCCACACACCGCTCTCGTGCATGCGCGTAAGTCATAATCAGAGCCAAGTCCACCAACACGTACCTTTCGGCTTCCGTCAGGTGACAAAATATTACCAACCCTTTTTCCTAACCATGTACTTTTAGCCCGCACATGCGTGGTCATCCGAGTTTGCTTATATAGACATAAGGACCCTAAACGTATCATGTAGCATGTGGCGCGAGTCACCTGAAGGATCATGTATCGTCCCCAACCGGGTGTCACAAGTCCAGTTGATGAGATTTCGACTCCTCAAATGGTTTATGATACGTAGAGCACGTTTGTTCAAAATGATTAATAATAAACTTTTAATAAAAAAGAGTTTTCATAAAGTCATTAGACACACCTTAAGACGAGTTTATAAAGACATCTGAAGAGTTTACCAATAGTCGTTTTCTTCCAAACAAGTGTAAGAATTTAGCTAATCATAGCTGAAAGATTTGCCAACAAGTAAGAGAAGATTTCATAGACAAAAGCTTATGATTACTTGATTGGTTAATGTTGACGTACAAAAGACACGAAGACGCCAAGTGGCTCAAAAACAGAGAAAAAGTCTAATCTACAAAAGTGGGGACGAAGTGAGAGAGTTGGAATGAGGAAATTGGCTGGCTTTTATAGACCTAAAAAAGCATGGCACGAGGCACGGGTCGTGCCCATCAAATGGTTGTCAGAACTGGGCCCTGTCAGATGGCAAGTGGGCGTGTCAACAGAGAGCATAGGGTTGTGTTCTCAGGGGTCTTTTTGAAGGCTTCTGGGTCGGGGCATGGGGTCGTGCCTAGGTAAGCACGGGCCGTGCCCAAGGTCAAATCTTCCAAGATTAGCAATTTTTTTTCTTCATATTTTCGATGTTTTCTGCTTCTTTTGTGATTTTGGCCTTGTTGAACCTGAAAAACTAAAGAGAAAGCGTGCTGTTGGTAAATCAGAAATCAACTGAAATGCGGGAATAATTTAATGTAAGAATATGTATATTTTGATGCATATCATTAATCACCATTTTCCACCTACATTTCCTCCTTGGGGTCAAGCACCTACTCAGTAATTGCAAATTCTTTTCAAAGTCCAACCCATCCCCGACAATGGCATAAAGCCTCAGAATTTGCTAGTAAGATTCTTTTCTAAAATGGATGATTTTTTTGATGAGTAATGTCACACCCCAAAAAATCGACCCGCGGAGAATCACCGCAAATGGGAGTGTGACATACCAGGATCTGAGTCGCCAGACACACCGAAAACTCTATATGCTCGAGATAACTTTTGGAAATCATTTTTCAGAGTTAAACGTTCTAAAATAGTTTATCAGAGTTAATCAAAAGTTTTTCAGATTTAGCGGAAGCATCTTAACATAGTTAAAATTTAGTTTAGCGGAAGCGGAAATTAAACAAACAATTCCAAATGTCTTTTCGCCCAAGGCGACAAAAGATAAATTAATGTTTACAAACCATGTAGAACAGACAAATGAATGACCCTAAACGTGCTCCTTAGCGTACCTCCTAAGGACCTGAAAAGAAACATACTAAAAAGTGTCAACGCAAGGTTGGTGAGTTCACAAGTTTAAAACAGATAAATAAACATTTATCAAAAACCTTATAAAACTAGTTACCCTCAATGAGGCATAACCTAAGTAGGGACTTCACCCCAAAAAGCTGATTTATATACCCGTGGATAGCTAGTCCATAAGATTTTTATAACACCTTAGCATTAGTGTGACACCATTACTGACAGTTACTTTGCCTTCTAACCATACCTTTTGCAAGTATGGCTAAGCTAGAGATAATATAATACCCGCCCCACCTCGAGCGGTCGAGTAAGGCTTGTCAGGCCCGGTAGATCTACCTCATAATTCCCCGTTATTAATTATTCATGCTTCACAATAGTAGAAGGACTTTCAGATCAAGCATACAACAACGCAAAGACCTCATTTTTATCGAATATTTAACGTAAAGATTGCGACTTTATTGCATAACGAGCATAGATCTATCAACATCAAGCATTTAGAACATGAATCATGCATAAATACCCATCCTTTATCAACTTTCATGCATGCAAACCCTAGATCTAACATATATAACCATAATCACCATATAAATCACATTTTTATCATCAAAACTCAAAATTTATATGTCTAAACACTAGATTCATGCATAATATCATCATATTAACATCAAGGAACCTTAGATCTAACATTAAGTTAGGATCTTGTTAGAGCATATTCCTATGCTAACGTGTGTCTCGTGTATTGTATCTAATCTAGAGCGTCTGTGTGAGTCAAGATAATCAACTGGCCGTACCAGTTGGTCAGACGTACCAAATGGTACGTGCGTACCAAATGGTATGTGGGTGGTACGCCGATCAGTTGGTTAGTGAGTATAATTAGTTTGTGTTAGAGAGAGTTCAACTAGTTCTGTCATTCCTATCACTCTTAACTGTGTGTGTTCAAGGTGTTTTCTCTCTCTACATTGTAACTCTTAGTGAAATCAATAAAGCAAAGCTTTATTTACTTGTTTGTGTTTCTCCGATTATCAAATCATGCAGTAGGAAGATCGTTCAGTGGTTTTACAAGTGGTATCAGAGCAATTGGTTGCTCTACTGATGTGATTTTGGTAAATTTTCGAGTTCTAGAGAGAGAAAGTGTGGGTTTTCTTTTGTTTTTATCGAATTCTTCCAATTCCTAGTGTTTTCGAGGTAAAAAATGATTTCTGAGTGTTCCTAGTGAGTTTTCGCACATCTCTGAAGCAAATTCCAGTCCAAATTGTCAAAATTCACGAAAATTCGTCGAATTCTGCGTGGTACGCTTCTGGTCCGCGTCAAGAAAATCTGGTCCGTCGCTGGTACGCCGCTGGTCCGTTACTGGTACGCAAGGCAATCTTCAAGTCTGGTCCGTAATGGTTATTTTCTGGTTCGCCGTACCATTTTGGTTTGCCGTACCAAATTTGGTACGCTGAGATAATCTGGTCCGCGTCTGGTTTGCAGGGTTTTTGGTCCACTGCTGGTACGCGAGTTAAACTGGTTCGTTGGAGGTTCATTTGGTCCGCATATTGAATTGGTCCGGATTTGGTACGTTGAGAAACTTTTGGTTCGTTGGCAGAATACATGTATTCACTAAAACTGACGTAACTTGAGAACCGTTAAGAGTTACGGGAACTAATACCAGTCAAAACGTTCGTCTCGACAAGATCTAGACTTTTAGTTGCCTAACAGCCAGTACCCTCCGGTTTGATCCCCAAAATCTGCTTGAAAGACGTCCATTTTTCAGTTTGAAGTTTTTGCGTTCGGTATTGTAATTTCAAGATGAGCGATTTTCAAGCATTTTCAGCTGTTCAATCATCAATGCAGGCCATGTTGAACTATGATAACGAGATAGGTACAACTCAGAAAGTTCCTAAGTTGCTTAGGTTGGAGGATTATGATAACTGGAAGCAACAGTTTGAATCATTCATTAATGCTCTTGACATTGATTTATGGATATCCATTGAGCAAGACTATATATATCCTAAGAAAAATGGAGAAACCGATTCCACAAAGTGATCTTGATGAAGATCAAAGGAAAGTTTATGCCAGAGAAAAGAAAACTTATGCAAATCTCACAATGGCATTACCAAGAGAACTCTTGCATCAATTCAAAAATTGCACAACATCAAAAACTTTGTGGGATGCATTAAAAGATAGGTGTGCGGGAAACGAGCAATATAAGAAGAGTCGAAAGAAAGTTTTATTAAAAGAGTTTGACAACTTTTAGCATTGTGAAAAAGAGAGTATTGCAGACTTGATTTCTAGGTTTTCACATCTGATTAATGAACTTGATGTTGTAGGAGTGCAGAAGGAAAAAGATGACTTGAAGGAAAAATTTCTAGAAGCTCTACCCGAAACGTGGGAGAATTTTGTTATGATGCTTGCTAATGATCCAAATTACTCAAGTTGCACATTCAATCAATTGTTAAGCAAATTACAAGCTAGAGAAATGGAATTACTTGTGAAGAAGTCAGCAATTCCATCGGTTCAGAACCCTGCAGTCTATTTTGGAGAGAATTCTGCTACCGTCCATGCTAAAGCTAAATCACATTCTAGTTCAAGCATGAATCCCCCGATAGCAGTTTTTCTTGTTGGAAAGACTGAGAATACTGGTTATTCTTCGGGTTGCAGTTTTACTATTCTTGATTAATCATCAAGCAAATCTACTTCTAATCAAGCAACCGAAGATCTAGCTGCTTTGTTATGTGCTTTCATATCATCTTCTTGTGGATCCATCTTTAGTCAAATTGGTAATTCTGGTTTGGTTCCGGAGGATCTAAAACAGATGGATGAGGATCAGCTAAATAAATTGGATTTGGATTGGCAGTTGGCTATGACTGTTGAAAAAGGAAGACGGTTTATGGGCAAGCATGGCAAGAATTCTGTTATGGGAGGCGCCATACTGGGTTTAGATAAGTCCAAAATGAAATGTTACAAATGTTCTAAATTAGGACATTTTGCTCGCGAATGCAAACAATCTGCTTCTAAACCAAGTAATTAGGATAATCATGATCACAATAAAGAGGCAAAGGCTCTAGTGACTGAGGGAGGTTATGATTGGGATGCAGATTTTCTGGATGAATCATCATTTTTAGTTCGTCCTTCAGACAATTATGCATTGATGGCAAATATTAAGGTTGAATCGAGTGGATATGCATTTGAGACTAGTAAATCTGAAACAAGTGATTCTGAAATAAATGGTTATGAGTCAACTTGTGAATTTTGTACTCAGAAAGATCGAAAGATTCATGAGTTGGTTCAAGAAAAAGCAGGGTTGATTGAGGAAAAGAAACATAATGGAGACGAGATAGAAAGTTAAAAACAGAAGTGTGAAGTTTCTGATGAAAATTTTAAGATGAATGAAAGTTACTCAAAGAAAAGAGTGTGTTGTTGCATGAGTTAGCAGATATTAAGAAACAATTGTCAGAAGGTTGTATTCAGAATGATCAACAAAAGTCACAACTTCAACATGAAAATGATGAGTTCATGACAAAAATTGTCAAGTTAACTGCTGCTAATGAAAAGTTGGTAAAGGAAGTTGAGGAATATAAGTTTAAAGCTAAAGATATGAGTGAAGATTTTTGAGAATCTATTTCAAAAATCCACAGCAAGGGTGGAAGCACTTAAAGCATCTAATGATGAACTTTAGAAAGCATTGGATGAAGTTACTGCTGACAGAAGTCAATATCAAATTGTTCAGTCTGAATTGCAAGATCAGATCACTACTCTGAAAAAGGACAAGCTTTTGTTAACCAAAAATGTTGAGATCTATAAAGAAAGAGTGGAGAAAATTAGAAAAGAAGTGCTTGCTGCTCATGATGGTATGAGAAGAGAAAAATCGTTAGTTAACAACACATTTGAGAAATTAATTCAATCAGAAACGGTTGTTGCTGAAACTCAAAAGATCATAGCCGATTTGAATGTTGAAATCTTGGATCTAAATCATCAATTGCATAATCTGAAGAATTCTCATTCGTTTGCGAGTTATTTGTGTCAAGTCGATAACTTCAAGAAGGTGTTTGGAGGCGATGAGTTCAATCAGATTCCACATCCGGTGATTCAAACAGAGGCTGTTGTTGATTTGAGCACTCCGACTCCAAAGAAAGATTATTCTGCATTTGTGTCTGAAAAATCAGAGAAGAAGAAGTTAAAACATGTCAACAAAAAAGAAGAATTTTCAGCATCTAGTGCACCTACATTTGTTAAATTTGTTTCTGGTGGTATTGGTGTCCCTGATCAACAAATTTCTGATAATAAGTTGATTGAAAAAGCTGAGAAGTTGGGGTCTGAGGAAGAATTAGCAGCTGCATTGGTACAAGCTACCAACTTAAAGGACATTAAAGCTAAATTCACCCAAGCTGCTCAAGATGGTTCTTGTCAATCTCTAATTGATCTGACAAAGCTACCTGGTTATAAATAATCTGGGTTGGGGAGTGCAGGTAAGAAGGTTACAAAGAAGAAGAACATGCCAAAGAAGGAAAAGAAAGATACAAACTTGGATCAAATATATCATCTGGCTCAAGTATTCATTTCAACAATGGAGAAAGGATTTGGGGGAAAGCAAAAGAAGAAAGGTTCTACTGAAAGTTCTCCGAACGAATCTTCTTCATCTGGTTCTAATGCTACACCTCAAAGTCCTACATCGAAATGGGTACATTCTAACCGATTTCAAGTTTTTGATGATATATCTGATGCTTCTGCATTCACTGATAAATGTCATCCAGTTCAAGACAAGCCACAATCTAAACGATCATATCGTTTGTGCTATCAATGTCGCCGAAAGGGACATATGGCATCATATCGTCTGTGTGTTTTTGTTAAAATGAAAAATCTAACAATAGTGTTTTAATTTTAAGGGGGAGAAAAAGGAAAAATACAAAAACATTAAACAATGAGAAATTGATCCGACATATTTGGGAAATGATGGTACATTGGCTTATGTGTCTGGCTCATGGATAAAATAGATGAAAAAGCAATAAGATCTTTGCTTGATGTGCTCGGTAGGCTTGGTATTTAATCAGAAAGTATTCAAATGTGATAAACACTTTAAATACAAATGCTTGACCAAGTGGACAACATCTTGATGCATTTCTCATGATATTTTAAGAAAAAGATATGTGAAAAAGAAAAATGAGAAGTCACTATGTACAAATGTGTTCATTTTGCGAAGATTTAAACTTGTTTGATTTTCTTTATTTTGTCAAACGATCAGACTTTCTTTGCGTATCGAAAGATCGACCTGATTGTTGTTCGTTTGACGTTCTGCTTTAATTTCTTTGGTGTTTCGTATAACTCATCGGACTTTCTCTGCGTGTACGGGAGTACCGACCTGTTTGTTGTTGGGTTATACAATTTCAACTTGTTTTATTTTTCTTATTTTGTTAAATCCGAGGCCTTATCTGCGTATCGAAAGATCGACCTTAAGGTAGACGATTTAACGTTCTTATTTCTTTTTGCATGGAACACAGTTGACGATATCATGAATTCAATCTTTATGTGATTAAATCACAAATGAAATCACAAAGTGTGATGTAAAAGAAAATACATATCTGAGTATGTCTGATAGTGTGGGGTACACTGGTCAAAGAAAACCTAATCAATTCAATAACATATCCAGATATTATGAGTATGATTGTGCCTGAGTTTAAGATGGACAAATTATACCAGCAATCGACATGACTTGTGTGCTGAAGTAATTGAAATTGAAGTGTAGTTCAACATATTATGACCGATATCATCCCAAGTTGTGATCTTTCTCACAAAAGACAAAAATAATGTGTGATTCAATATTTCATTTCTGTATTGCATTTATGTCTCATATCTGAAAAATCCAAAAAGATTTTAGGTGTGTTTTAGCATAAACTTAGAAAAATCAAAAAGATTTTCGGTGTGCTTTGATTTAAAGTTTAAAAAAGCCAAAAAATTTTTGTTTTCTTATATGTTTTCGACCAATCAATACTTGATATGAAATCAAAATTTCAAAACTATATCTTGGATTCTCGAAGAGAAGTTTTGCGCCAAGATTAAATTACATTTTTCATAAAGAAAAGGAAGCCGCGTTTCTGTCTTCTGAAATTGTAGGTTATCTGTGTGATAAGACTCAAGCATGGTGAAAGGGGGAGTATGTTATATCTTTCACAAGTGGATCTTGAAGTTCAAAGAATGTTCAAGATTGATCCAGCCATGCAAGCTCTATTTCTGACAAGATTTCAAGTTGAAGATCGGAGGCGATGATGCTGAAGATTGAAGATTGAAGTTTTGTTAGATAGATAGATAGCTAGATACACTACACGTTAAGGGGGAGTTTGTTAGAGCATATTCTTATGCTAACGTGTGTCTCGTGTATTGTATCTAATCTAAAGCGTCTGTGTGAGTCAAGATAATCAACTGGCCGTACTAGTTGGTCAGACGTACCAAATGGTACGTGCATACCAAATGGTACGTGGGTGGTACGCCGATCAATTAGTTAGTAACTATAAATAGTTTGTGTTAGAGAGAGTTCAACTAGTTCTGTCATTCCTATCACTCTTAACTGTGTGTGTTCAAGGTGTTTTCTCTCTCTACATTGTAACTCTTAGTGAAATCAATAAAGCAAAGCTTTATTTACTTGTTTGTGTTTCTCCGATTATCAAATCATGCAGTAGTAAGATCGTTCAGTGGTTTTACAGATCTTGATGACCTTTACCAAAGAAAACCAAAGAAGATGACATACCGATGAATACGTAACAACCGGGGATGAAGAATAAGCTTGAGTCTTGATGTAAAGCTCCCAACTTTAGGGTTTTTGATCAAAGAACACTTAGAGGCGTTTTCCAGATCTGATGGGATGTTTTAGGAGGTGCAATAGTGTGCAAATGAGGCTAATGACGTTTATATAGTGGGAAATTAGGGTTTTAGCATACCTGATGGACTTGCTGACCGTAAGGGGTTCACCAGTGCAGATTCGCGGTCCGCGAACCGCCTGGTCAGCCCTCCCCAGCTGACTTTCGTTGACCGGGTCCCGTTTTGTCCGTTTTTCGTGTTTTTGGTCCCGATTTTCTACGTTTTCTCCCATTATTAATTCACCATCATAATTATCACACTGAATCCCATAAAAATCAAGTATTCACATGCCATATAACACATCACGATTGTACAATTAAATTCACAGTTTCGCACGTAATTCGCAACATGTATAAGTTTTTTAGTTAATCACCAATGTTTCGAGACTCGAACTTGTGTGTGATGTTTGTGAAGTGTTTTAAGGCTACTAGACTTTTCTAATACCTTAATTGATCTACTACGCCTATACACGCGATTCTTGGTTTGCCAGTTTTATCAGTTTTATCCGGTTTTAAGGTTCGGGTTTCACCCGACGGGCCAGAATGTCACATCATTCCCTCGTTAAAAATTTTTCGTGCCGAAAATTAAGATCGCACCCTGTCACTAAGGGTATAAGTTTCACAAGTTTAAAAGTTGCAATTTCATTGCAGCGAGCATTTTACTCATCAGTAAAATAAAATAACGCTTTACTCAATAGTAAGAAATAATAGTTTGATAGTTACACTCGAAGGTAATTTTTTCCCAAATCCTCGCATCATCCCCACCTTTAAGGAAATTTCGTTCCAAAATTCAAGAAGTACTCTCGGCTGTCGGCATGGGTTATCTAAAGAAGTTCGGATATTTGCTCATCATTTGATCTTCGCATTCCCAGGTAAACTCTGGTCCATGCTTTGAATTCCACTGAACTTTGACAATCGGAATCTTACTTTGCTTGAGCTGTTTGGTTTCTCGATCCATTATCTATACTGGCTCCTCTATAAAACGAAGTTGCTCATCAATCTCCAACTCTTCAAGTGCAACTACGAGCGACTCATCCGATAGACATTTCTTCAGATTAGATACATGTAATACGTTATGCATAGAACTCAGCTCTTCGAGAAGATTCAATCTACATGCGACTGGACCAATGCGCCCGACAATTTTAATGGTCCAACATACCTTGGATTTAGCTTTCTACGTTTTCGAAAATGAGTAACTCCCTTCAAGGGCGAAAATTTCAGAAGGACCGGTCTCCTTCCTGAAATTCCAAAGGATTTCTACGCTGATCGGTGTAACTCTTTTGCCTGTCACGAGCTCCTGCCATACGATTTTGGATTTGTAGGATTTTTTTCGTCATTTTGTGAATAAGCTCAGGATCAGTAAGCTGACTTTCACCCACCTCTGCCCAGCAGATTGGTGACCTAAACTTACGTCCATATAATGCCTCAAACACCGCTACTCCAATACTTGAGTGATAGATATTGTTATAGGAAAACTCCACTAACGGTAGGTGAGATTGCTAACTGTTACCGAAATCTATCACACAAGCTCTGAGCATGTCCTTAGGGGTCTGAATTGTCCTATCCCTCTGACCATCAGTCCGAGGATGCTAAGACATGCTCATGTCGAGCTGGGTTCCCAATGCCTTCTACAAGGACTTCCAAAAGTGCGATGTAAATCGTGCATCTTGATCAGATATAATAGATAAGGGAACACCGTGACGTGAGACAACTTCCTTCATGTGTATGCGGGTCAATTTATCCATCTTGTCAGTTTACCGTATTAGCAAGAAATGAGCTGATTTCGTCAATCGATCCACAATCACCCAGATCGTATCGCATTGACTCGGGGTTTTGGGCAAATTCGTTATGAAATCCATCGCTATGTTCCCCCATTTCCACCCTGGTATCTTTAGATGCTGAAGTAAACCCCATGGATTTTGATACTCTATCTTGACCTTTGAATAGGTCAAACATTTGCTTACATATGTGGCAATGTCGGCTTTCATCTTTGGCCACCAGTAAACAACCTTCAAATCGTTGTACATCTTATCCAAACCTGGATGTACAGAATACCGAGACTTATGAACCTCGTCCATGATCAGTTACCTTAAGTTTCCATACTAAGGCACCCATAGCCTACTAGTAAAGTATCGAGTTCCATCCGATTGGATCTCAAATTGCTCGTCTATCCCACGCAAGGACTCAGACTCTAAGTTTTCATCCTTTAGCGCTTCAAGCTGAGCGGTTAGAATCTGATTGGGCAAACCTGAGTGAATTATCATTTGGAAAGCACGAACACGCTTCGGCTTTGTTTCTTTTCGACTCAAGGCATCAGCTACCACATTAGCCTTACCCAGATGGTACTTGATAGCAAATTCATAATCATTGAACAATTCCGCCCATCTGCATTACCTTATGTTCAACTCTTTCTTGTCAAAGATATGCTGAAGACTATTGTGATTGGTGTAAAGTGTACATTGGGTATCATACAAGTAATGTCTCCAGATCTTTAACGCAAAAACCACAGCTCCCAACTCCAGATCATGAGTTGTATAGTTCATCTCGTTATCTCGGAGTTGTCTTAAGGCATAAGCGATAACCGTATCGCGCTACATAAGCACACAACCTAAACCTTGTTTTGACGCATCGCGATACACAACAAAGTCTTCGGTTTCTTCTGGCAATGAAAGGATAGGCACACTGCAAAGCTTCTTTTTCAAAAGCTGAAACGCAGCATCGTGCTTTGCATCCCATCTATATACCACACCCTTGTGGGTTAACGCTGTCAAAGGTTGCACGATTGATGAGAATCCCTCGATGAATCGTTTGTAATAGCCTGCCAGACCGAGAAATTAGCATAGTTCGGTCGGCGTATTTGGTACTGGCCAACTCTTAATAGCCTCAAACTTTGATGGATTTACTTGAAATCTTGATTCATTTACGATGTGCCCTAGAAATTGCACTTCTCGAATCCAGAAGTCGCACTTTGAGAATTTAGCATACAACTGCTCCTTTCTCAACAGATATAAAATTATGCGAAGATGCTCGGAGTGATCTTCTTTTGTCCTAGAATAGATGAGAATATTGTCAATGAACACAATGATGAACTGATCCAGATACGGCTTGCATACGCGGTTCATCAAATCCATGAAAATAGCTGGCGCATTGGTTAGCCCGAATGGCATAACCAAAAACTCATAATGACCGTATCAATTTCTAAAATGCAGTCTTCATGACATCTTCGTCTTGGAATCGTAGCTCATGATATCCGGATCTCAAATCGATCTTTGAGTAATAACTCGATCCCTGAAGCTGATCGAATAGGTCGTCAATGCGCGGAAGAGGATATCGATTCTTCAAAATAACTTTGTTCAACTCACGGTAATCGATACATATTCAAAAAGTACCGTCTTTCTTCTTGACGAACAAAACATGCGCTCCCCACGGCGATGAACTAGGCCTTTAAAAACCCTTCTCTAACATACTGAGTGTACAACTCTTGGAGTTCACTTGGGGCTAATCGATAAGGTGCTCAAGCAATCGACGATGCTCATGGTGCAAAATCGATCTAGAACTCTATCTGCCTATGCGGAGGAAGACCTGGCAGATCTTCTGGATATACGTCTGGAATTCACGAACAACAAGAATATATTCTAGACGCGGTTCTTCCACCGGCTTATCTCGATGAGGGAGCTAAGATAGCCACATGAACCTTTCGTAGACACTTTTTCTCCTTGAGAAATGAAATATTCCCAACCACAGATCCACTTTGCTCGCCTTGAATCGTCAAAACTTTGCCATTTGAAAGAGGAATCCGCACTACCTTCTCCTTGCATACAATTTCGGCCTGATGCTTAGATAACCAATCCGTGCCGATGATAACATCGAAACTTCCCAAAGTCATTGGCAACAAATATACGCTCATATGATGACCGGAAATCAAATAGACAATTTCGGATAATGCTACGGATTTTGACCAATTTACCGTTTGCGAGTTATATCGAATAGTCAACCACTAACGGGCTTTCTACGACATTAATCGTTTTGCTAAATTTACTTGAAATAAAACTTCTATCAGTGCCAATATGAAAAATACAGAAGCAAAATAGACGTTGATAGGAAACTTATTGTTAACCACATTAGCATCATTCTGGGCCTCACCCGCTCCGATCACGAACGTTCTTCCAGCTACTCCACCATTTCCATTTGCGTTTCCATTCCCTCCTCGGTTACCACCGTTTCCATTTCCATTCCCTTTGAGCTTTGGGCAATCCTTCTTGAAATGACCAATCACACCACATTCAAAATAACCAGCTTGGTTACCCTGGCGGTTTTGATTTCCTTGATTCTGAGCTCCTTGATTGTTGACTCTCACTCTATAGTCAACAGCCTTGTGTCCTGGCTTCCCACATTTGTTGCACTTAATCACATAGTTTCATAATGATGTAGGTTACACTTGCTTCACTTGGGTTTCCTTCCTTGGTAATTACTAGATGAAATTCCAGACCTTTGATTACCATGACCACTCTTGCCACTGCCATCAGTTTTGCGGTTCTGATTCTGATTAGAACCACTGCCATTGCCACCAGAGGTTTCCCATATTCTCTTATTATCAACGATCCAAATAATTCCTATCAAGGCAGCAAGACTCCTTGCTAACTGCATGATCTGCTAACTTATGAGCTAGATGAATCGTATCACGGATGTTTTCAGGATTGCTTGAAGTCATGAAACTTTGTATTTGAGGCACTAACCCATCGATATATCTCTCAACACGACGATATGCCAGATCAACCATAGTGGGACAAAGCAAAGCCAACTCATTCGGACGTGAAGTGTACGTCTAAATCTCAGAACCTTCCATTTTCAAGCTACGAAACTCAATTTCCAGCTGTTTGATCTCCATTCGAGGACAATACTCCTCAACTAACAATCTTGTGAATCCTGTCTACGGTATTGCATTTGCTGCTGCCAAACCAAGTACTTGGACTTGAGAATTTCACCAAGTTAAGGCTATTCGTTCCAATGTTCCTAAAGCATACTTCACTTTATACTCAGCTGGGCAATTACACCTCTCAAACACAGATTCAGTCTTTTATGGTTATTCCATGGACTTATTCATTTGCAATCATAAATTCATCTTTTTTTTTATGTACTTTAAGGTACCACGAAGTCTTCTGAACCTTTGGGTAGAGATAGTTTATGAGTAGAGGTCAACTTTTGCTTCAGTAGCTCGAAAGTATCTGTACACTTTTGACCCCATACAAACTTAGCGTTCTTATTGGTTAGTTGTCACACCCCAACCGACTGCGGAATACGTCGGGGCGCGATGATTGTCCAGATGCACACAACACTAATTTAAATGTTACGATATTCTTAATCAATGTATTTCATAACAATAAAGGAATAATGATAATCCAGACATATGGTTCAACAAAAACACATAAACAACCTTTTAATTTAGGTTACAACTAAGTCCACATGCATCCAAAAATGTCATCAACAAGATCATCAAAAGGCATAACTTGCAATGTACAACATAAAGGTCAACTACGAATAATTGCTGAGTAAACATAGGTTTAGTATACGATCATAGATTTAAAGCATGCAATTCAATGAGTCAAGTGTAAACCGAGTATAATAACAAGTAATGAACTAAAGCACATGGTGAGCGACATACTCAAGCCCTCGAAATTTTGGTTTTCAATCAACCAGCACCAAAACCAGGTAGGCCGGGTGAGTTTCCAAACCAATAGATCTATTATTGTAACCCTGACACAATGTGTTAATGAGATACGTCTATGAACATGAACATGATCCACAAATAATAAACAAGAACCAAGGTACTAACACCGCGATAATTCATACAAGTTTACATACAAGAGCACACATAACAACATAGAATTCACATGTGGTTTTGAAACATTTGAACAAAGAACACGAGTCTGACAAATGTACATGTTGCACCCCAACAATGTTAAAGGAAAAGGGGCTATGAATACTCACCTGGTATGGAAACACAATTGAAAGAATGCCATCATGAAAACGAGAGGGATAAACCCCGGGAAGATGACCTTGACGACTAAGCGAGATAGAGAAATAAATAAATAAATAATTCCCACAACTGAAAGGAACATGACGGAAACAATCGACAAGACGCCTCGTTGGTGATTTGATTTTGTGATGACATGAGTACATGATTTATAATGAGTCCTTCCTAACACGAAGACGTACAACATCAATTAAATATTAACACAATTATTCACTTCGCGACGACCAATATATATATATATTAAAGAACTCATAATTCTAAGGTTTTTGGTGCAATTTTTTTTAAAAAAATATGATCGTATAAAAAGTTATGAAGGTTTTAGTATTAGTTTTTAGGTTTTAAAAAGATGTGGTTTTTACATGATCCTTACCCATATATATATATATATATATATATATATATATATCCATAAAAGTCAAATAGAGCCAATCATGATCATCATAATTATTTTAACATATTTAAACATGTAACTTAGCATAAGTAACATACATACATGCAAGATCATAACATGGTTTCCATCATAACAAAATATATATTCATTTATTTTTGAAGATAAACCTAATTTACCATTTGTCATGCTAGGTATTAATCAAAATTAAATCTTAATATCATCAAGACAAAATTTATTAACTAAGCATGCTTGATCTATCTAGATCCAATAATCAGTATGATAACTTTTTGTGATCAAAATCTAGATCTAATAACATGATGGCAACTACATGGAGATTCATGCACAAAAACACTTCCTTTAACAAGATTCATCAAGTTCCATCATCCAGACTTATTAACATCAAACTTTTCACATAAAAATCCTAACTTGATCATGAAATTACTAGATCTAACCTTTAGGAACATGCATGACATAGATCTAGACTAGAAATGTCATAAAAACCATGTCTTGATCACAAATTCACTAGATCTAGCAATCAACAACATTGATGGCATAGATCTAACTTAAAATCAACATAAAAATCCAATCTTGATCATGAAATCATTAGATCTCGCATTCAAGAGCATGCACAATATAGATCAGCCCTAAAACTACTATGAAAATCAAACCTTTAGTGCATTCATGACAAGGAGAACAAGAACAAAGCTCACCAAGCAATGGAGGATGGCGACGGTTGATAATCTAAGCTAGAATCCACCCAAAACGACCAAAAATATTCAAAAAGATGATGACATAGAACATTGGTGGTGTGTGATGAGGTGTATATAAAATATGGCTATATTTTCTGAACCTTTTTAGCAGCTTTTAAGCTTTTAAATTTATAATACATGATTTACTTGACAACTACTATTTCACCATATTACACGGGAAAGTATACCCATCGTGGGTAGTATAGTAGTGGTAAGTTGAATCGGGGTCGATCAGGATACAATGGAAAGTGAGAGCTCTCGATACTGAGTCCGCTGTTATCATCTAGCCAAATCTAACTTTAGTTTTAAGAAAAGATTTTAAAAAAGAAAATGAAAGAAAAAAAAAGTAATAAGATAGTATTTCAGAGAAATGTAAATTGAAGCTAATGTTATTTGGGAGAACTTACCAGTGGTTAGGGAAAGTTGAAAAGACACTTATAATCTTGCTTAAGATTGTTCACTAGCAGAAGACCAACCACCTTTCAAAATCTTAGGCTGATTCACCATCCAACTACCAATCGTCTATGAGGAGTACGAATGCCGAGTGAAGGTGCTTCTAGTGGACAAACAAAGTGGTGTAATGCCACTTAGTTACGGGGTCCCTCGAACCGGCCGACTTACCGTACTCGACACGCCGTCATGAACCAGCAAGGGAACAACCCTGTTTGCCGAATTATTTTGTTATGAAAATTATATTTTTAAGGGACTAAGGTCCGTTTCTTCCATGCACCGCTCTCGCGCATGCACGTCCGGCTTAACCAGAGCCAAGTTCATAAATACGTACCATCTCGGCTTCTGTGAAGTGACAAAATATTACCAACCCCCATTCCCAACCAAATACTTTCAGCCCGCACTTGCGTGGTCAGCCGAGTTTGCTTACATAGACATAAGGACCTCAAACGTATCATGTAGCATGGGACACAAGTCACCTTTCAGATCATGCATCGTCCCTCGACCGGGTGTCACAAGTCCGTCTTTGGGATTTCGACTCTCCAAATGGTCTGTGATACGTAGAGCACGTTTGGTTCAAAAAATCAATAATAAACTTTCCAAAAGGGTTTTCATAAAGCCATTAAACACACCTTAAGTGAGCTTATAAGGTTGTTAACCAACCCGCCAAAGGTTTGTTACTTCCCAAATAAGTATAAGAGTTTAGCTAAGCATGGCACTAATGATTTGCTTAAGAGAAAGAGAAGATTTCATAGACAAAAGCTTGCAAATTCTTACTTAAGTTAAAGTTCTTATAAACTTGATTACAAGACTCGAAAATACCTAATGACTCAATACATGGGAGGAGAAGAAAAGATTAAGCGAATTGCAAATGAGGAGGATGCCGTCTTTTATAGGCAGCTTCTGGAGTTTGGCATGACCCGTGCTAGTTTGGCACGGGGCGTGCCGTATCAGGGAAATCTTCAAGAATCGGCGCTCTAACATCGCACGGGGTCCGTGCCGTGTCAGATAGACAGTTCTACAGGGTGTGCTAAGTCAGGGGCACATACGCGTGTCCTGGAAGCTTCGGGCAACTGGCACGTGGCGTGCTAGGTCAGGTACGGGGCGTGCTAAACTTTACAGATCTTGGAACTTTATATTTTTCTTCTATTTTTTTTATCATAATATGTTCTTTTTTTTTTGATTTTTGTCCCTTTCAAACCTGAAAAACTGAAAAGAAAACAAAATAGATTTTTTTTTGAAGTTAGCAGATCAGATTTTTGCTGTTTTGCGATAGATATTTGGTCTAAAGTTATGTATAATTTGATGTTTATCAAATATACCCACACTTAAACGTTTGCTTGTCCTCAAGCAAAACTCTGTACAGAATAAACCCGACAATCCTTAAGATTTCATCTGCTTGTGCCTCATTGGTTAGATACAACATAAAAGTGGTCCTCCGTCATTTTTGATAGCTTATTCCATTAATTTATTTTTATTTTGTCCATTTAAATTGAAATACAAAAATTTATGGAAACCTACTGAAATTTACTTCTATTCAAACATATTAGCCTCACTTATATTTACTCAACTCTTAGGGATTGTATCTGATTTATTTGGGTGAACACTCATACCTGGGTGAAGAGGAGCAGACATCATAGGCTTGACATGTGATCGAACCTCCACAGATCTCACTGGAATCCACATAAGTATCATGAGGGCTTTAAAGGGTGGGTTTGGAGTAAGGTTTGGATAGGTATATTTGAAAACGAGTAAAAGTGTAAATGAGCGGTCTTCTAAAACTTGGTTTCTGCCAGTGACTTCTTCTGAAAGAACACACTACATTTCTAGAGAGCTTTGCTCTTTTTATTCAACTCAGGTAATATGTTTGTGAATTCCCTTTGTTCTAACAACCATATATGTTTTTTTAAGTTATAGACACAACAACATCCGAATGTAGATCCAGGACCTACGATCATCATCATAGCCTTATTTGTTTCGGAAGAAGGCACAGCGTTGAACTTTTATAAAAGACCCGATTTTTACGAAAAATAAATAAGAAATAAAAAGGGGAAGTTATTTTGCATAAAGGGGTGATTTTTGCAAAATAAAATGGGTTTAAAAATGATAGGATTAGGCTCAAAGGGGTTAACTAGGGGAATTTTATGGAGTGAAGGAAAATGGGTTAAGAAACGGATGGTGGAAAAATCCTAGGTGCCTCAATCATTTAAATAAGTATTCCCAATATTGTCCATCTCGGGACGTATACACTTGTCAAGTTTTACCTCTGTCGAATCACCAGGCTTCTCTCATAATTTAGTGAAAAGAGCATGTATATAGGTGATCATGCTATATTTGGGCTCAAATTCTCACTGAATACGGGGGAAGGGGAAAGATAAGTTTTTTTCTAAAAATAAATTGGTTCATTTTTCCATAAAGGAATATTTCAATTTATTTTGAAAATTTGTTTATAATCCAATGGAATTTGAAATCTTTATAATTAGGAGGGAAAAATATTATGCGTATCGTTACATTTAAGACGACAAAATTTTGAAAAATTGGGGGATATCAAGGTCTATTTGAAAAGGTTTTGTGTAAGGCTTGATATCGGACATAGCAATTGTTTAAGTTCCCGAAAACTTTACCCGTTATTTTCCCGTCCCCACACTTAAAATGTACATTGTCCTCAATGTAATCGTACGTTAGTAAATTAGGGACAATGACAACAAAAAATAGTTTGGTTTCGGAAAAAATTTGGGCAGCATTTCCGCTGTTTTCTAACTCTTTGTCCCGTGGAATGGTTACCACACCAAGTGTTGTGACTTCCCGGTCCGGCTCAGACTACAAAACCGGTACCTGTATAAAAAATGCTCAAGACACAAATATTAAACCAAAAATTTAATGATAAAATAAGATAAATTAACCAAAAGCATAGTCAAATCAAGGTGATACATGTTTTTAGACTTACATTAATCCAAGACCATTTCTAATGCAAAATCTAAAACATGCCAAAATAATCCCCCTATTTGGGATTCATCACGATCAGTCACAAACAAACACCAAACATAATCAAACTACTTTATTCCATTCTTACTTCTTCTACTTAGATTCTTCTTAGCTTCACGACCGAGAGTCCCCTCTAGTGACCGGCTTGGTTGTGCGGGAGCTGGGGAAGATCCTTGTCATCGTCCAGATCCATTAGAAAGTCATCAACCACGCCATCAAGCACAGGGACGTCGGTGAACATGTCGTCGTCCAGAATGTGGGACTCAAAGTTGATATCTCCCAACACCTCATCCTCAGGCTATAGGGCGTCTGAGGGCACGAAAGTGGGTTCTAGGATGGGCTCAAGTCTCTCGCTCAGAGATGCCATGCATCCTTCCAGGAACTCAAAGGCAATAGTCAAGAAGTTGACCCTATTGTTTAGCTCGAGCTCTCATTCATAAGCTTCATCCAAGTTTGCTCCTAAGGTCATGACTTGGTTCATCAAGGATATGATGGTAGGAGGTGCACCTGGCTAAATGTTGTTCTCCTTAAGGTTGTCAATGATCGCTATTTCTGAAAAATTTTAAGAACAAAATATTTATGCATGCACAGTAGGGGGCACGACCCGTGCCTAGTTTAGCACGAGGTGTGATGTTCATCGGGACATGAGTTTTTGAGTTTCAAATTTTCAAAAAAGCTTTGTTATCTCAACCCATTCCAGTTTTTGTTTTAAAAAATTTGGTTTGTGCAAGTTTTAGTCACGTTTTTGAGCAAAAACTACGATTTAGAGAACTAAAAAACAACCTTTGTGGGTTTTGTGACATAAACTTGTACTTGTGGAGTTGAGATAGCAAAAGAACATGAACAAATGAGCTTGAAATACAGCTTGAACACCAAGAATGTTCTTGTGTTCATGGCTAGAAAAAGAAGGGTTATGAAGATGGATTGATAAAGAAAAAAAGGAACTTACCTTAATGGGTGTGTGTGTGTTTTGACTTCAAGAGGGCAGAGTGAAAGTGAAAGGAGGGGATGAAGAGCATATGTAGCCAAAAGATGGTAGTAAAATGCTGATCTCCTGCATTCTCTAGGATGGCACGGTGCGTGCTAAGCTAGGCATGGGGCATGCTTAGCTGTCGGACATCAGATTGCATCTTGTGACTGCAGACCTGTGATGACACAAGCAGGCACGGGGCGTGCTGAGTTTTAGCATGGGCGGCTGAGTTTTAGCATGAGGGCTGAACTTAAGAATTGTGTTTTTCTTGATTTTGACTTTTTATTTATTTTCTATTCTACGGATAGGTGACCTAAATTTATTTTCTGGGTCCTAGGCCGGACCCGCTGATACACTATGTGCATCACCCTCTAGAGGAAGGTTTTCTTCGTCGTGGTCGAATGTTCCTTCGTAGAGTTTGAGATGATAGCTGTTTACTTTGAATACATATTTATCATTGTCGCTTATGTCAATAGCACCTTAGGGATAAACATGCACCACCTGGTAAGGTCCAGTCCATCTGGATTTTAACTTTCCAAGGAACAGTCTTAGACAGGAGTTATATAGCAAAAGCTTATCACCTTCTTGAATCCTTCTTAGCCTCTTCAGTCGCGAATCATGGTATTTCATGGTTCGGTCCTTGTAGATGCTGGAATTGGCATAGGCTTGGCCCCGTAATTCTTCGAGCTCCATTAATTGACCAAGTTGATTTTGACCTGATTTTTGAAGGTCCATGTTTAATGTGCGAATGGCCCAGTAAGCCTTGTGTTCTAATTCAACAGGGAGATGGAAAGCTTTGCCATATACCATTCTGTAAGGGGTAGTATCGATTGGATTTTTGTAGGCTATTCGAAATGCCCAAAGTGCATTATCGAGTTTGTCAGCCCAATTCATTCGGTCATTACCAACTGGATTTTCCAGGATTCGTTTGATGCCTCGGCTGGTTACTTCTGCTTGACCATTTGTTTGGGGATGGTAGGCTGTCGAAACCTTATGGATTACTCCATACCGAGATAGGACTCGTTCCATTTGAGACTTATAGAGGTGGGTACCTCTGTCACTGATTAATGCTCTCGGAGTACCAAATCTAGAAAATAACTTTTTGAGGAATTTGACAACTACTCGACCCATTAGTGGGTAAAGCTTCAGCTTCAACCCATTTGGAGACGTAGTCCATGGCCACAAGGATGTAGTTGTTCCCTCTTGAAGTTAGGAATGGTCCCATAATGTCAAGTCCCCATACATCAAAGACTTCGCAAACTTGTATGTAATTATGGGGCATCTCGTTGCGCGAGGAGATGTTCCCAGTCCTTTGACAGGCGTCACAGATCTGTACCAGTTTGTGAGCATCCTGATATATAGTTGGCCAGTAAAAGCTAGAATCGAGGACTTTTCTTGCGGTGGCGTTAGCTCCATGATGGCCTCCGCAAGGTCCAGAGTGACAATGTTTAATAATGCTAGTGGTCTCGGTACCATAGACGCATCTTTGGATAAGGTGGTCGGCGCATATCTTGAAAAGATATGGGTCTTCCCACATGAAATATTTAATGTCAGCGAAGGATATTTCCTTCGCTGTTGATGTGTTAAACCTCTAGGTACGAGGCCGCTTGCGAGATAGTTTGCCATGTCTGCAAACCAGGGTTCAGTAGAAGAGTCAACTCTTTTGAGGTACTCTGTCGGAAGCCTTTCATTTATTTCTCCTCCTGAAGACTGAGTATCGCTTTTAAGCCTCGAGAGGTGACCAGTGGTCATGTTTTCAGCACCTTTCTTGTCCCTAATCTCAATGTCGAACTCTTGAAGGAGAAGAATCCAACGGATGCGCCTTGGTTTAGCGTCCTGCTTTTTAAAGAGGTACCTGATGGCTGCGTGATCCGTGAAAACAATAGTTTTTGACAACACCAAATATGAACGCAACTTATCGAAAGCAAACACTACTGCCAACAACTCCTTTTCGGTAAATGTATAGTTTTCCTGGGCGTCGTTAAGCGTTTTACTGGCGTAGTAAATTGGGTGAAAATGCTTATCTTTCCATTGACCTATGTAAGTACACAGGCGGATCTTACTACTGCATGATTCGATCAATAGAACGAACACGAAGGTAAATAAATCTTTGCTTTATTGATTTCACTAAGAGAGGTTACAAATGATCTAGAGAGAGAAACACCTTAGAACACACACAATTAACATGACTCAATGACCAGAAGTTCTAAGCTCTCTCTAACACAAGGTATTTATAGTGACCAACTTACTAACCAGCATATCAATTAGCGTACCAATTGGTATGTTGCAGCGTACCATCAGGCATACCAATTGGTATGCTGCCTTTGATAAGTTGACACTAGGACTCACAAACACGCTCTGATCTAGATACAATACACGCGACACATTGCATCATAGGATTATGCTCTAACATACTCGCCCTTAACGTGTAATGTATCTATGCTAACTAAACTCCAGTCTTCAATCTTCAGCATTGCTGCATCCGATCTTCAACTTGAAATTTCTTATCAGCAATAGAGTTTGCATGGCTGGATCAGAACTTATATAATCTTTGAACTTCAAGATTCAACTTGTGAATGATACTTCAAACTCCCCCTTTCACCATGCTTGAGTCTTGACACACAGAACCTGCAATTTCAGAAGCCAGAAACGCGGCTTCCTTTTCTTTTGAAAATTAATTTAATCTTGGCTCAAAACTTCTCTTCGAAAATCCAAGATATAGTTTTGAAATCATAATATTGTATCTTGTATCGTTCGGTCGAAAACAAATAAGAAATATATTCTTTTTTGACTTTTTGAAACTTTAAATCAAAACACACTGAAAATCTTTTTGATTTTTCTAAGTTTATGCTAAAACACACCTAAAATATTTTTGGATTTTATCATATATGAAACATAAATGCAATACTGAATCAGACAATATTTTTTTCTTTTGCGAGAAACATCACAACCTGGGATCATATTGAACATAACATGGTGAACTACACTTCAATTTCAATTACTTCAGCACACAAGTCATGACGATTGCTGGTATAATTTGCCCATATTAAACTCAGGCAAAAATCGTGCTCATAACATCTGGATATGTTATTGTATTGATTAGGTTTTGTGACG
>JBCNJP010000008.1:1060202-1168059 GCA_039602395.1 Deinandra increscens subsp. villosa | reverse complement strand
ATTTACAACAATAAGTGGATTACGGCCGTAAAAGAGGTTATGGTCCTCTTCACAGGTTTACGGCCGGTCATCTCAAATATGGTTTTCGGCTATAAGGTAGTTATTGGTCCATCTTTAGGTTCTCGGTCACTATCGGGTTTCGAGTCTGGGATTTTGATTCTCGGCCTAACATTCTCGATCGGGTGTTCGGTTGTTCTCCATCTGGATTAAGGTGACTCATTGGTTCGCGGCTCAAGGTTTTCGGTGTAACATTGGTTTACGACCCATCTCTAGATCACAACCTCGAGGTTCTCGGTCTGCAACTGGGTTTTGGTCGAAATCGGTGTACGGCTTCTCAAAACTATTCGACCAAAATCGAGTGTTTTCACCAAAATCAAATTCTCGAACGGAATCGACTTCTTAGATGCAATTTCAAGTTTCAAATATGTAACAGCCCAGGTCCGTCGCACCAAGATATTGTCCTCTTTGGCAGCCGGCATGCCCTCAGGCATCCGCCCCTCACGGATTTAAAACGCGTCTTGATAGGGGAGGTATCCACACCCTTATAAAGCGGTGCTTAGTTCTCCTCCCCACCAATATGGGATGTTACAAAATATTTACAATAATACCATTGGTTTTAATTAAAACTTGTGGTCCATATTAACCGTTTTTTGAAGTAATAAACGGTGACTATTTTAAACTGATGTAAATTAATTCTGAAAAGGTTTTGCTCATTCAATTTTTCTGCATCTCATGGTGTAATTGTTCCTAGTGGTTCAAGTTTACTGAGTTTTCGGTTATTAGGGAGTTTCCGGTCGTGCAAGGTGTTTACGGCCAGATTAGAGGTTTACGGTTGAAATGTAGTTTTTAGTTGTTTTAGATTTTCAGATAAAAATTAGTGATAAGTCAAAGACCTCATCATCATCACAGGTGTGCTCTAACGCTAAATGCATAGAACATTCTCAAGGTTATCAATCAGAATTTGACATGATGCAACGTGATGCAGAATATGAGAAAGGTATAGCTAGGTCTAGTAAAGAAAAAGAAAATAAATATATAGAGAAGATTGAAGCTCAAAAGAAAGATATACGTGATCTTCAAGTGGTAGCTAGTCAAAATTCTGTGTTTTATAAAGATGTCTTGTCGTGATTAACCAAAGCTGGAGAACTGTTAAACAACTTGCAGATTAAACATGATGAGCTTCAGGATAAACTAGACAAACAAAAGAAAATTGAGAAACGTATGGTAGCTAATAGTAAAAGTATGTGGAAATAAAATGATTCACAACAATCTGGAAAGGATAAGATTGAGGGTGAATATAAAGCAGTTCCACACCTACTACCTAGTGAAATGATTGGAATGCCTATGACTCAAAGCAAAATTGATGAACTGCCTGTCATGACGTATGGAAAAGGTGAAAGTAGTTCCAAAATAGTTGTAAAAAATGAGACTACTAAATTTGTTGTGGAAGCTAACGAGCCTAAATGTGTGTATGTAACCAATGAGTCTGTTAAGTGTGTAGGTTTAGCTAAGAACTCAGATGCAGCTGTGCCTAAGGAAAAGAATGCAGATAAAGTGATCGTGGAGGATGTGTCTAAAGAGGATGCAGAATGTCCGAATTACAACAACTGTCATGATTCTAATTTGAGTGTGCATGTTCAAGTTCATATAAGGTGAAGAAGAACAATGAGTTTACAACTCCTGTTGTTGAGCTTCAGAAGACAGATACCTTGAAGAATGCTGATGAAGTGGAGAAGAAGGTTGCTGAGGGGAAGCTGAAACAATATCCGAAAATTGGTACTGTGCATTTCAAGGTGATTGATGAAGTAGAATGAGAGAAGGTGGTGATGAAAACAAGACCTGAGGGGAGGTGTTTATGACCTCTTGATCTATGTTCGATCAAGATCAAGGATACGAGCAAACCTCATTTACCTCTAAGTTCAAAGGCTTAAGGGCATCCCCTTAAGGCTCATCAAGGCCCATTAAGATTGAAAGGCCTATAATCATCATTAGGGCTCCAACGATGACATCTGCAGTTGTGATCAAAAATGAAAAACTTAACGGAGTGGTTGTATCTCCTATATCTTCAGTATGCTCATGCGGTTGCAGGAATGGTGCTTCTTCATCAAACAGTTCATGGAGTGCAAACACTACAAATTCTGGATCCACGTTCTTCCCAAAGACGCAGACACACTTCAATGTCTCTCCATGGTAATCCTTTGCTTCTAATGGGTTTACGTTTGACTTCTACCCGAAGAAGCAGACATGTTTTAATCGTGGAAATCCTGGTCACATTACTCGAAATTGCTTGTATTGTCCCTGTGTGCCCTACTATCCACAAAGTCAAAGGGTTTCATCTCAGAATTCCTATCAGTCTAAGCCAATGAAGGTGCAACCACCTAAGGCAATGAAGAATGTCAATTCTAAGGTTAAACCTTCATATGGTCATTGGGGTGCGCCAAAGACCAAAGAAAGCTTTCAAATCAAAATTCTGGTTTTTCAAGTTATAAAGATTTTCATAAACAGGTGAAGAAACCGAAACTGCAAAAGGTTGAAAACCTAAATTAACCACTTCCAAGGTAACTAAAATAGTTTTAAAAAATAATTCTAGACATAAAAAGGTTGAAATACCTAAAGTCACAACTCCAAAGGTGACTAAAACAATTTTTAAATCGCCTGGAATTTGGAAACCTAAATCCAAGGGTGCTCTGTCCCAAATTCTTGATTAGTCTAAAGGTATGTGTTTAAAAGAAGTTTTATTTATCGATTCTTCAGGAATACCCAGAACCAGAATGGCCTGGGGACCAATGGATAATTGATCACTCACGTGTGCAGGAACAGTCGAGGAGGACTATCACTAACTTTTTGTTTATTAATAAGTGATTCTTCCAGGCATGGGATATGATGCATATCTCCACTTCATGTCATGCAAAATTTTTATGGAGAGTGATGCACACGAGTATATATATATATATATATATATATATATATATATATATATATATAAATATGCAAATATGACCTTTAAATTTATAAACCTAAATCATCTTGTAACTACGCATGCCCATATAGGAAAGCGGACCTATCATATGGTAGCATTAAGAGTAACTCAAGGTCGACCTAAGGAAGCAATGGTGTAATCAAACTAAACCTAATTATCATCATTAGGATTCTGTCACAATTCCTAATAACTGTTAGAAAGCAAATTCGAAAGCAAGTGGTAGCAAATAATGAAAAATAGAATTCAGATAAAGAAAACAGATATTATCTAAGACTGATCACTATTCATGCATTACCTAGACCTAACATTGACATTTGTACAGTAATTGTCTAATGGATTTATAGTCGCTAAACTCATAAATCAGCAATTAAGACCACAACCATAATGAAGTATCCATGAATGGATGACCTAGCTATAGGACACTAAACACATGATCTAAGACCTAGGATCATAGACCAATCCTACTCTGATTAACCCTGATAGACTAATGAATTATAACCCAATTACATACCATCACATATGCATTACATTTAGTCATTTCACTATTCCTTTTTACCCAAGACATGGACGCTAAGATTCACGACCAAACATAGAGACATATTTCAATCAAGACATATTATTGAACATGCATAATCACCTTTTCCTATCTAGGCTCGCTAGAGTTCCTAAACACATATTGAAATCGCTAGATAACAACTAAGAAATAGCATCAATCCAATAAGCATAATACGTCTATCCTACCAACCAAATAATAACTACTAGGAAAGGATCAAACAAATCATTCAACAACACATCTCTAATATGCAAGAGGAATCATAATCATTATACTCAAATCATTATGTAAAACTATGTCAGCGTCAAATCATAGGTAAAACAGTAAATAGATCACATTGTCTTAGATGACATCAAGAGAGTTAGCCTCTCATAGCTAAACTAATAAAAATAGCAAAAGAAATGTAAGTAAACGAAATTGTAAATGTAAACCGAAGTTGATCAATGGCTGAATCTTCGAATAGCTTGATATCACGAACGATTGGACACTTCTGGGATCTTCTAAGGCTTGGAACCTTGACTTCTAGCTTATGAATTCTTATGGAACCGTACCCTTCTGGTCTCAAGTGTGTAACCCCTTGAAATGAACAAAAAGATTGGGTATTTATAGTGAAAGATTAAGGTTTCGGAAACTAGGCGTAACGGGTCATGATGTGGTCATGGGCCTTGAGCGCTGCCATGAATTGACGAATTAGGGTTTCTCCCGTTAGCTTCGAAACGGGCCATCATGGCTATCACGGGTCGTGACGTGGAGAAAAATTCAAATCTTTAATTCTTGTACAAATTGGCCCCAAAACTTTGTAAAATCTTCAAATATCACTTTGGCCCCCTCTAATTACCTGTTTATGACATTTCACAGCAAACAAGGATAAAATAGACTAAAATAATACATAAATTATTCCTTAACAACCAACCAAACTAACCCGCAATGTACACTCCACTCAGGCTTTATATTTGGATAACTAGTAAATAATGTACTAGACTTTATATGGCTCTCAATTAGCAACACCATGGACTTTCCTTACCATAGGCTTGACAAACGATCGTAATACAACTAACACACTATACTAACTTACAAATCAAGAGGACTTTTAGGGTTCAGGTAATAGTAGGTGTAGGGAATGGAATTGGGATTTTGCAAATGTGGAAACTTAGGTGTTCAAGATGATAGCGATAAGCTCATTCGGGAACTAGTGGTTAGAGATGTCGTTTCTTGCGGGTTTGTGATGGCAAACGAATGCGGGTCGGAGACATCCAATGGGTCAGCCTTTTCAGGTCCGGGTCCTAAATTGATTCGATGGATCCCATATGATGGAGGTTGAAGGATTCCATGGCAACCCATGCACCCCACGTACATGGTGATTGTCACAAATTATATTTCCTTGTTTTTATATTTGTGTGTTCTTGTTTATTTAGCATTATAGGAGTTTATTTTTATGTATATTTAGATTGTTCTTTTAGCTTATTAGATAGTACTTTAGGAAGTTATGTTGGAAATTGATCGTGGGTTTGTGGTCATCATGGCTCTTGTTTTTCCTCTTTATATTTGTACGCAACTTTCTTAATGAGTTAGTGAATTTGAGTTTAAAAAAAATGTCGATTGTGTTCTCTGGTTGAGATCATAATTTCTTTCCAATGCTAGTTCAAGCTTGGCTAGTTTGAATGGTGATCTTTGGAATCGTAATTGAATTTACGTGGTGTGTCCGTATCGTAATTTCAACTACGGAGTGCCCGACGAATTGGTTAGAGTGGTGATTTCTGTATCTTGAATCGTTCGTTGCCTATCTGTTCGTTCGAATCAGGTGGTGAATCTATATCCCAATTCGATCGTCATCTATCTCCTTGTTTCTTTCCCGAATCTGATTGTTTCTATCACCAGATATACAACACAAGATCTAGTAGATAAACAAATTAACTAACTAAGGAAAAATCTTTAAACTCATAGATTTTTTTTATTTTTCTACTAAGGACAAGTCTTTAAACTCATAGATTCTCTTCTAATAAATACACAATCATTATATATATCTATTTGCATAATAACCAGATAGTTTCCTCGAAAATAAAGGTGAAAGGAAAAAGGTTAAGGTTATTAGGTTAATTGGGTAATCAAACGAAATGGATATAGGCTCAACATGGGTAAACTAAAGGAAACTTTTGGGTAATTTGTAACATCCCAAATTTTTAATAATTTAGAATTTCCCGTTAATGTCTAGTCAAGTAAAGTTCTCGTAGCCGAAATAACCCCTTATGTTAGTAGAATTAGTTTTCATGTGTAATTATGGGGCTAAATGGGTAATTGGTGTCTTGGGTGAAATAAAAACAAATAACAAAAATGGGGGGGGGGGGGGGGACCAGAGTTGCAATTATGCAAAATTAAAATAAACAAAAGAGTGGGGAAGGGGAGGGAGGTCATATATCACGAACTGGAACCCAGCCCTCACCCTCTCCTCTTTCTTGTTCATTAGTGTCAAATATTCTGCTTATTGGAAGGCTAGGGCTGCGAAATTTAGCTACCAACTTGGAACTGGAAGTGACTTCACCTTTCTAAACTCAATTTTGAGTCAAAGTAAGTAAAACCCCAAAACCTTGCATGTGTGGGTCTCGAAAATTAGGATCCAAATCTGCAAATTCATGATGTATTGTGAATCCTATGGCGTTAGGAACCTTATATGTTGCCTAAATTCCTAATTTGGTTAACAATTGGTGAAGTAGTCACCAATGTCTTATACTTGAACCACCATGTTAAATGACCACATATGAAAGTTGTGAAATTGCTTCCATTGCTTGATATCTTGTATGAATATGATGTTATATGATGAATTGATGATGGGTTGGTGATGGATTTCACCAACGCTACATTAAATAGCTAATTGGGAGGTTAAAGGGATTGGGTTAAGTGTATGTATACATGTATGCACACAAGGTGTTTGATAAAATGCCTAAAAGAACCAAAATGTTGGTAAAGTAATCGAATTGTTAGAATTTGAACTAAAATGATCTTAGAGAACTATATGTTCACAAATTGACTCATCTTGATTAAATTATGACCATTAGCTATCATGGTTAATATATGCCCTACTTGATATGTGGTGTAAGAACTATATAATTGCTAAGCATGATACAATGGGTAAAAAGGGTTCTAGGGAACCACTACCATGTATCGTGTGGTACTTGATCGTAAATAGTTCATTGGAACCATATATCATAAATGATATGAAAATTTCTCAAGGCAACAAGATAGCATTGTGACATATAATTCGACAATATTGTATCTTCAAACACGTAAATATTTATGCTCATGTGGGGTAACCTCGCTATAGGTAAGGAAAACCCTAAAAGTTATCAAACGTGACACATTAGTTTTGCAGGACAATTTCCCCCAAGTAGGTGGATGGATAATGACACATACGACTTCAAAATGCATTGGGCTAGGACTCGAATGCATAATGGGCATGTGCTAAGGTACAACCAGCTGGGACTACCTAATCCGGGTTACACTTTGATAAATGATAATGCATACACATGTGTCTAAATCGAGTCAAATCAAGAGGTTGGACCCATGAGTTCATAATTCAAAATTGAAATGTGCGTATGGAAATTGGTGAAGAACGACTCTGTAGGAGCCATGAAGCCAATATAATGAATGGGAAATTGGTGAAGAACGACTCTATGGGAGCCGTGAAGCCAATATAATGAATGAGAAATTGGTGAAGAACGACTCTGTAGGAGTCGTGAAGCCAATACAATGAATGGGAAATTGGTGAAGAACGACTCTGTAGGAGCCGTGAAGCTAATATAATGAATGGGAAATTGGTGAAGAACGACTATGTAGGAGCCGTAAAACCAATATAATTAATGGGGTAATTGGTGAAAAACAACCCAAGAGGGGGGTCGTGAAGCCAATAATATATAAAAAAAAAGGTTACAATTGGGACATCTTTGGATGTCAAAGGTTGAACCTTATATGGAAATGTCATAAACGAAAGATTAACGAATAACCATGGAACTAATGGGTCGAAATGGTTATATGTTTTAATCGACAAACCGTTGAGAAGGTTGAATCATGTTTACTATGCGATATCATAAGTGGTTAAAAGATATCGAACTTATATAATGTGATCGATTTTAAAGTGACTCGGGATAAGACCCAAGTCTAGAATTGATTAAAATTTGAAATGGAAAAGAAGAACAAGGAGAAATGGGTTATTGCATATTCTAGAAAACCCGTAGCCCTATGAAATGATTAGACGTTTAACAAAAGGTAAAAATGTAACCTTGATTGAACATAAGGAAAACCCCATAATGTTGAATTATGTTGGTTATCATGTACATCTTGATTCACTAGCATTTGTTAGGTGGGTGATCGACCCAACTTCATGGGTGAGACCCATAAGCATAAATGAGTGTGAAAGTAGGGACGATGGAAGCAACCGTTCCCGAAGTCGCACAGAGGATTGCCATGTAAGTAAGTATCCTTAAAATATTCTAAATACATGTTGAAATGCAATATGAATGAGTAAAGGTTCGTAAGAACCATAACTACGTGCTAAACGGTTATGTGATTGATTGATGGTTAGTAAGAACCATGTCAATACATTAAATCGTTTAGAAATGATCCTTAGAAATCATAATGCTGATTATTTATTAATTGCTAGCTAAATGGTTCAAAAGAACCATGGCAACATAAAAATATGTTAATATGCCAACGTGTCAAATGAATAATAAATGGTTCACAAGAAGCATAAGCACATACTAATAGGTAACTGAATGATAAACAATTCATAGGAATTATGTCAACAGTGATAAGGCAATACGGATAAGGTCTTGCTAAACGTCATATTGATATGAAATAGCTAAATGACTCTTAGGAGCCATGGCTTGATTAAAACGTGTATATTGATGTGCAAATGATTCAAAGGAACCATAAATGATGTGGTAAATATTAAAGGCTAGTATATAAGCCAATAATTGATCAATATACGACACGTCAAAATGTAATAGATGGAATGGTGTAATCCTAAAAAGGGTTATGGGATGGTATAAATGGCTTTTAGAGTCATAGGAACCATCCAATAAAAAAATATACTACATTATCGAATGTGAAATGTAAACGACAAGTGATATACTAAACACTTGCCAATATTGCTATACTACTTAATATGTGTAGGTACAATTAGACTGTGCAAGGACACAACTAGCAGAAAAGCTGTGAGACGAGGTTTCTACTAGGAATATCGTCAAGGTAAACATCTATGCTATGATACACAATATATTTATGACTTATAGATGCCATAGAAATGTGAAAAGAATTAAATGGCTAGAAGAGCAATAAACTTGCCTAATGGGACAAGTAGTGAAGATAAACATACCTATGAAGTCTAATAACTAGAGTTAAGCTCTAAATAATTGATGATGAATTGAAACAAGATTAGATCGTGACATCGTTGATGTGAAATGTTGAATCTTATAGGTAAACGTTAATCGATTATCAAATGGTTTAAAGGGACCATAAACATGAGTAATTACGTTATTGAATTAATAAATGGGTTCATAAGAACCATAGTAATCTATAAACGTAATTTGTTAACTAAATGGTTCATAGGAACCATAATCATGCTAAATGAATGATAAACGTTGGCTAAATGGTTCATAGGAACCATGGCAACAAGAAAAATGGTCAATTGTTATATGTTAGCTTGATGGTTCATAGAAACCATAGCATAGTTAAATTGTGATATAAATGAGTTAAATGGTTCGGAAGGAATCATGTTAAATTAAATAAGGAAGGTTGACTATAAATGGTTCATTGGAGTCATAAAATAGTCAAATTATGGCAACATGGAGGAAAAATGGTTCAAGAAAACCATTACCATGTGCCATGAGTTAACTAATTATAAAGGGTTCGTAGGAACAATAGATCATTAGGGGAAAACGAGTTAGTAGATGTGGATTGTAAATGATGCCCGAATAATAGAGCCCAAGTTAATGGGTCAAACGGGTTGAAATAGATAAATGGTCCGTAGGAACTGTACTAGAATGCAAAAGTATTGCCTAATGATTTATATGATTAGTTGAAACCCATTCTATTGGGTCAAATAGGTTAAATGGCTCTAAGAAGCCACAAATGTGAAATTTCTGTATTGTAGGATTACATAGCGAATTAAAACAAAGTAAATGGTTTGAAAGATCATGATATATGAAATCATGAGGTGTGACTATAAATGGTTCATAGGATCCATAAATAGTCAAGAATTTGGTAATAATGGATGTTAATGGGTTATAGTACTCATCATCATGTACCAAAGGAAAAATGATCATAAATTGTTTGCGGGAACCATGGGTCAATATTAGTCAAATTGTTATACCAAACACATAAGATTGTGATAATCTAAATATGAAACTCATCATAGTGGGTTAAATGGGTTTGATGACTCTAAAGGTTCAAATTGGTATGTTTATTTGTTGTAGTGTTATATGAGGACTTCAATTGTTGAATACATGAGCCATAAATGATATGGTCATGATAAGGGCACGCTTAAAGGCAGCCCAAAATAGGCAAAAGTCCTACGTGGACAAAAGGCGAAGGCCTATAGAATTTGAAAACGGTGATATGGTGTTGTTAAAGGTATCCCCTTGGAAGGGTGTTATCCATTTCCAAAAGCGGGGTAAGTTAAGTCCTAGGTTTATTGGACCCTTCAAAATCTTTGCCCGAGTGGGTAATATGGCTTACCAACTGGAACTACCTGAAGAGTTGAGTGGAATGCACAACACATTTCATGTGTCACATCTAAGGAAGTGCTTGGCGGATGAAAGTGGCTACGTGCCTTAGACGATTTGGTGGTGGATAAAAAAAGCTTAACTATGTGGAAAGGCCTATCGTGATATTTGATCGCAAGGTGAAACGGCTACGAATTACAGAAGTGAACCAAGTGTTGGTTCAATGGGAGCATAGAAAAGGCTTCGACTTGACGTGGGAAGTTGAGGATGAAATGCAATGTTACTACCCTCATTTATTCAGTACGTAAATCGTTTCGGGGACGAAACCCCTTTAAGGGGTGGAGTTGTAACATCCTAAATTTTCAATAATTTAGAATTTCCCGTTAACGTTTAGTCAAGTAAAGTTCTCGTAGCCGAAATAACCCCTTATGTTAGTAGAATTAATTTTCATGTGTAATTATGGGGTTAAATGGGTAATTGGTTTCTTGGGTGAAATAAAAACAAATAACTAAAATGGGGGGACCAGAATTGCAATTATGCAAAATTAAAATAAACAAAAGAGTGGGTAAAGGGAGAGAGGTTGTATATCACGACCTGGAACCCAGCCCTCACCCTCTCCTCCTTGTTCTTTGGTGTAAAAAATGCTGTTTATTGGAAGGCCAAGGCTGCGAAATTTAGCTACCAACTTGGAATTGGAAGTGCCTTCACCTTTCTAAACTTAATTTTAAGTCAAAGTAAGTAAAACCCCAAAACCTTGCATGTGTGGGTCTCGGAAATTAGGATCCAAATCTGCAAATTCTTGATGTATTGTGAATCCTATGGCGTTAGGAACCTTATATGTTACCTAAATTCCTAATTTGGTTAACAATTGGTGAAGTAGTCACCAATTTTTTATACTTGAACCACCATGTTAAATGACCACATATGAAAGTTGTGAAATTGCTTCCATTGCTTGATTTCTTGTATGAATATGATGTTATATGATGAATTGATGATGGGTTGGTGATGGATTTCACCAACACTACATTAAATAGCTAATTGGGAGGTTAAAGGGATTGGGTTAAGTGTATGTATACATGTATGCACACAAGGTGTTTGATAAAATGCCTAAAAGAACCAAAATGTTGGTAAAGTAATTGTTAGAATTTGAACTAAATGATCTTAGAGAACTATATGTTCACAAATTGACTCATGTTGATGAAATTATGACCATTAGCTATCATGGTTAATATATGCCCTACTTGATATGTGTAAAACCACGGAGGGATCTTACTACTGGATGAACCGATCAATCTAGTGCACGAAAATGTAAATAAGCTTTGTTTTATGGATTCACCAAGAAAAAATTTACAAGACTTTGGTTTCTCTCTCTAGAACACACTTAGAAACACACATTTAGTGGAGATGAAATGACCAGCAGCTCTAACATGCTAAACAGGTCAACCTATTTATAGGTGACTTAAACTGCCCAACTTACCATCCAACGTACCATTGGTACGTTGGCTCCGTACCAACTGGTACGGACCATGGTACGATGTCTCTAAGACTCACATACTCATGATCTCACATAGATACAATACACGAGACACAATGTAGCATAGGAATATGCTCTAACAAACTCCCCCTTAACGTGTAGTGTATCTATGCTAACTAAACTTCAGTCTTCAATCTTCAGCATTGTTACATCTGATCTTCAACTTGAAATTTCTTGTCAGCAATAGAGCTTGCATGGCTGGATCATTCTTAAACAATCTTTGAACTTCAAAATCCATTTGAGAAGGATACTTCATACTCCCCCTTTCACCATGCTTGAGTATTAACAGCACACAACCTGCAATTTCAGAAGACAGAAATGCGGTTTTCCATTTTCAAGCCAACATAAGTTAATCTTGGCGCAAAACTTCTCTTCGAGAATCCAAGATATAGATTTGAAAATGTTTTTCGTATCTTGTGTCGATCAATCGAAAACAAATAAGAAGTAAAATATTTTTGGCTTTTATGAAATTTATGCTAAAACACACCAAAAATCTTTTTGATTTTTATGAAATGAAAAATAAAATGCAATATAGAAACAAACTCTATTTTTGGTATTTTGCGAGAAAGATCACGGCGCGAGATCATATCAGACATAACGCATCTAGCACATTTCAATTTCGATCTTAGTCAGCATGCAAGCCAAAATAATCGCAAATACAACATATATGTTTATTTCAGCTTGCACTAATCATTTTTATTGTGTTCAGATATGTTTAAGGTAATATTATCATACAGTGATAACTCGGCCTCCACTATATCATAAATACTAGCAAATCATCATGTCTATCATATAGAAGCAAATTTTCTTAGAGATTTAATCATCCTTGATGAATCATGCAAAATAAAGCAGAACCCCAAATACCAAGCAATCAGGTCGGTCTTGTGGACACGCAGAGAAAGCCCAAGTACTTGAGAATATAAGAAAGAAAAATAAGTTGAAATTGTATGATTCAACAACGATCAGGTCGATGCTTCCGTATACGCAAAGAAAGTCCGATGAATTATACGAAACACCAAGAAAAATAAAGCAGAATGTCAAACGAACAACGATCAGGTCGATCTTTCGATACGCAGAGAAAGTCCGATCTTTTGACTAAATAAAGGAAATCAAACAAGACTAGATCTTTCAAAATGAAAACATGCATTCATTAGGATATCTCTTATTCTATTTTTGGAATCATCACACAGCATTCATCAAGAAGCAAACAACCAAAGATCATCAGGTAAGCTTTATGTTTATATCTTACTTGTAGATATCAGATTAGTCATGCACATTCACAGATTATGCAAGTACCTACAGCCTTTAGACTTAGTCTATCCATGGTAGATAAACATATATGCTGATGTACTATCATTTCTCGCTTTTTTTCAAATCAATTTTTCAATTTTTCAATCATTTTTTTTATATTTTCCATAATTTCTCCCCCCTAAAATTCAAACAAACACTATGTTTTTTTTTTTAATTTTCAAATTTTCTCCCCCTAAAAATATGAACGAAGAAAATGAAAAACAAAAATGAAAAATGATCGATCAACACTTGACACATTTTTTAAAATGATAGTTTTGAAGATCAGTTGGTTTCAAAGATAGGAACGATGCATTTTAACTTAAATCAACCACAAGTATTCCCTGTCAGCAATCTCTCGATTACTAACAATTATTCTTGAAATACCTGCAAACACTGGAAAATAATAAGTTCTTAAAACCCCGACCCTCATCCATAACGATGATAGGTCGTCCAATGTCTTCAACAAAATCTGTGTTGGCTGTGGAGACAACTTTTGGTCTCCATTCCTGTTTTGGTTTTAAATTTTCTGGTGAACCATTGTCAACTGATGAGTATTGGGTATTGGTTCAGGATCAACATACATTGTATGTTTGGCATTTGATGATGTACGTTTAGTCGCCGTAGGACAATTATTTGCATAATGACCCTTCTGACGACAAACATAACAAAGTTGACTACCAGTTGAATTGAATGAAATTGGTTTTCCAAACTGATCAGTCAAACATTCATCATACACTTTTGAAAAGACAGGTTTAGATTTCTTTGGTTTCTGAAATTTTAAAAAGCATTTTGGAGAATCATAAAAACCATAATCATCTCCATAATCAAAGAATTTATCTTGATGATATAACCTGTTCGATTTAGTAGAATGAAATGAATCTGAATTTTTACCGTCTTGTGATGTAGCATCAGATATGCAAGAAGACTCTTCAGAAGAAACCTTTTCATTTGCAGATGGAGAAGACACTTTCTTCTTCCAAAATTGAGACTTCTTATCTGAAAACACCTTCTGTTTATTTTTCTACTTAGTTTTGAATTTCTTCTTGTCGAAATCTTGAATTGGCATTTCTTTTCCATCAAATCCTAAACCACCATTCTTCTGCTTGAATTTTTCTTGAACAGAATTCGGTATTTCATGACCTTGTTTGGCAAGCTTTGTAAATTCAGACTTGATTCCTTTCAAATCATTCTTCCCGGAAATCAACGAATCATCTATCACAATCTCTGAAAAATTTGGCACTTTCACTTTTCCTGGATTTCCATTAAACACATTTTCTTTTTCAAGAAATGTAGATTTTGAATCAAACTTTAATCCATTTCTGTAATCAACCTCCTTTTTTATTCTTCTTAGATTTTGACTTCTTTGTTTTTCCAGACTTAACACCATCTCCTTCAGGATAATCTTGCAACTTCTTGGTTGAATTATCATTAGATGACATTTTCAGATAAACCACTTGAGAAGGAACTTCATGATTATTAACATCTTTGCTTGGTTTGCCATCTCGTTCCAGATGATACAAATAATTCTGAAACACACTTGATGTATTGCAATTCTCAAGTTGTCTTTGCAAGTCAAGAATTTCAATTTTTATCTCAGAAATCTTTGTATTAGCTTCCAGTAAGTCTCTCTGAGAAGCAATAAATTTCTCAGATAACTCGTTATACTTAAGCTTTTGACTATACATTCTATCACATCCAGCAAGAACTTCTACAATAATCTTCTCTACCTGTTTTTTATAAGAGGCAACATCTTGTTTCAAAATGTCATTTTGACTTTGAACCTCACCATTTTTGTCACGCAACTTTGTGAGTTCCTCTTGAAGTTGAATTACTCTATCAGCAGCTTCGACAGCAATTTTATTAACATTTTCATTTTTTTGTTGAAGAGGATAACATTTTGCAAATAAAGCATCAAAATCTTCAACAGCTTCCTTTTCATGAACTTTAGCTTTATTGCATTCTTCAATTAACACTTCTTTTTCTTTCAACCAATCTTCCTTAATTTTAACAAAATCAGTACACGATGTACAAGAGGAAGATGCACTCTGTTGAATTTTTGCTTCGTAACCATCATGAATTTTATTTTTCCATTCCTCCAATTCTTTTCTCAGAATACTATTTTCTTCAGATAACTTTGCTTCTTTCTTCTCTAATTCAATTTTACCTTTAAACTTCAACTCTTGATCAACTGTTTTCTAAGAAATTGTAGACATATGTTCCTCACACTGTTTCTTTACAAAATCCCATATCTGCTTTGCTGTTTGACAATCCCTGGCTTGACTTTTAAAAGTTATAGCCAAAGCTAACAGAAGAAGTGCAATAGCCTTTTCATTTTGAAAAATTCCATCTCATCTTACAATTACCACCAAAAGTTAGATACTGATATTCATTTGAAATCGGTAACCACAACCTTTTATCCAAATCAACAATGTATGCTCTAAAATTTGTTGCCCAACCATGATAATCTTCAATATTTATCAACTTCGGCACATTCTGACTATGACTCGCAATAAATGCATCAATTGGATACATTTCGAAAATTATGAAACTGGATATCAAAACTTCAAACTCGAAAATGGAGGTCTTCCAAGTGGATTTTGGGGGTCAAACCGGAGGGTACCTGCCATTAGGCAGTAAAAGTATAGATCTCGCCGGGACGAACGTTTTGGCTGGTATTAGCTCCCGTAACTCTTAACGGTTTTCAAGTTACATCAGTTTTAGTGAACACCACTTTTTTACCAGCGCACGAAAACTAGTCTCAGCGTACCAAACCAACGACTTCCGTACCAACAGAGTGCAATGTACCACCAGCATACTAAAACTCCAACGTACGAAAATCTGGACCAGTAAAATCTCAGCGTACCAATTTGGTACGACGTTACTGCCAGCGTACCAGTGAGTAACCGCCACGGACCACCTAAGAAGATTGCCTTACGGACCAAATCTAGCGTACTAGAACCATGAAGGAGATTGTCGTGTGTACCAGCAACGTACCAAAGTGTTCTTCTGCCGTACCAGCGGCGTACCAGTTGAGATCAAACGAATTTTCAAATTTTTGACTTTTGAGACCGCAATTTGGAACAGTGAGATGCGAAAACACTCAAGGAACGTAGAAATGCAAAACAAAAAAAGAAAGACTAGCCAACTACCTAATGAGGTCCAGAATGATGACTTGCTTCCCCGGAAACGGCGCCAAAAAGCCTTTGATGCACACGAGTATATATATATATATATATATATATATATATATATATATATATATATATATATATGCAAATATGACGTTTAAATTTATAAACCAAAATCATCGTGTAATTACGCATGCACATATAGGAAAGCGGACCTATCGTATGGTAGCATTAAGAGTAACTCATGGTCGACCTAAGGAAGCAATGGTGTAATCAAACTAAACCTAATTATCATCATTAGGATTCTGTCACAATTCCTAATAACTGTTAGAAAGGAAATTCGAAAGCAAATGGTAGCAAATAATGGCAAATAGAATTCAGATAAAGAAAAAAGATATTATCTAAGACTGATCACTATTCATGCATTACCTAGACCTAACATTGACATTTGTACAGTAATTGTCTAATGGATTTATAGTCGCCAAACTCATAAATCAGCAATTAAAACCACAACCATAATGAAGTATCCATGAATTAATGACCTAGCTATAGGACACTAAACACATGATCTAAGACCTAGGATCATAGACCATTCCTACTCTGATTAACCATGATAGACTAATGAATTATAACCCAATTACATACCATCACTATGATAACGAAATCGGAACGAGTCAGAAAGTTCCTAAATTACTCAAATTGGAAGATTATCATAGTTGAGTTACATGGTTTGAAGCATATGTCTCGACAAATGATATTGATATGTGGTTATCATATTCTGATCAATATGTTTATCCTAAGGGTGAAGATGGGGGAACCAATTCTTCAAAGGAAGCTTTCAGGTGAACAAAAGAAAGCGTATCAAGCCGAGAAGAAAGCATATAGTACTTTAACTATGGCATTTCCTACAGAATTATTACATCAATTCTCAAGTAACTACACAGCAAAGAGTTTGTGGGATGCTTTAGAGAAGAGATGTGAAGGCAATGACCAATATAAGTAAAGTCGACAAAAGGTGTTGAAGAAGGAATTTGATAGTTTCAAACATTATCAAAATGAATCGATTCCCAATCTGATTGCAAGGTTTTCTCATTTAATGAGTGAACTGAAGTTGGTGAATCTTACAAAAGATGAAGCTGATAAGAAAGACAAGATCATGGAAGCTCTACCAGAGAAATGGGAGAATTATGTGATGATGGTTTCTCATGATAAAGATTATTCAAAAATGTCATTTAATGATCTGATTCAAAGAATCCAAGCAAGGGATATGGAGTTAACGGTAAACAAGTCATTTCCTGAGCAAGTTCAAAATCCTACGGTGTATTATGGTAACAATGATTCAACCTTGAATGCTGGAAAATCTAATATTCTTAGTTCTGCACCCCCTACAGCTTTTCTGGCAGGTAAATATGAAACTCCAAGTTATTCTTCTGCTGGTTGTACGGTTTCAATTCCTAGTTTTTCGACTCAAAGTGCGTTGTCCGTTCAAACTATCGATGATTATAATGCTTTGATGTTTGTGTTGGTATCGTCAAACTTTGGTGTTATCACTGGTGCGGTGAGTAATGCTGAATTGGCTAATGAAGATTATGATCATTTGGAGGAAATGGATTTAAATTGGTAGTATGCAATGTTGGTTTGAAGAACGAAGAAATTTTTCAATCGAACTAGTAAAAAGAGATTGAATCAGGATGGTAAGATTGGCTTGGATAAGTCGAAGGTGAAATGTTACAAGTGCTCCAATTATGGTCATTTTGCACGAGAATGTCCAAGTTCTGCTGAGAATAAATTGAAAACTGGTCAACATGCGCATTTAGTATTTCATCCATCAAACGAAGCATATAAAGTTGAGAAGAAATCTGTTACTTTTGCTAATGATGTGACAGAAACGTTTTGGCATCCAGATGAATTTGCCTGGAATGCTGATTCAGCAACTAGAAAGAATCATACTCCAACTTCAATTGCGTTAACTGCTTGTCATGCTGATGATGACAGCTTTCTGACTGATTCTGATTCTTATTCAAGTTCATCTTTGGTTCAAGAAGATTTACCTAAAGTTTCTGTTAGTTCAAAAGTTGACAAGTTTGAATCTTTTAAATGAAAAAATTGCTCAAGGAGATTGCAAGTTTTGAACGACGTCGTCAAACATCAACTGAAGAGATTGTGGTGCTTAAAAAAGAGTTGGAAGATTTTCAAAAGAAATATTATGAATTAGTTCATGTTCACGAAGATGTTGTGAAAGAAAAGGTTGAATTGGCTGAAGAATGTGAAAAAGCCAAAGCTGAAGCTTTAGACGCAGCTCAAGATTTTGAGAATTTGTTTGAGAAAAGTTATCCGGTTCAGCAAAAGTATGAGGAAGCTACTGCTCTTATTGCTAAAACTGCTGTTACTATTGAAAAGTTACAAAACATGATTTCAATGCTTCAAGATGAGAATGTTCTCTATCGTGACAAGAATGAAGTATTAACTAAGGATGTTGAGATCTATAAGCAAAAGAGAGAAAATGTTCTTGAAGAATTGTTTGCAGAGTGTGAGATTCGAAAGCTACAAACATATGAATATGATGATCTCAATGCAAAGTTCATCAAGTCATAAAAGGAAGTGTTCGAGGCTCAACAGAAGATTAATGATTTGAAATTGGAAATCTTGGAGTTGAAGAGGTGGGTGAAAAATTGCAATTTGTCACCGACATTGCTAAATTTCTTATACAAGCAGGATAAGAGTTCGAAGAATTACAAGGCAAATGATGTTCATTTGGTACCTCAACCAGTGGATTTAATTGAAGTTACTTCTACTCCGCTTGATCCTAAAGCTGAAGTGCATGATTATTCACAATTTGCCACTCCACCCAAGAAGAATAAGTCTAAGTCTAAGAAGAAAGAGAAGGCTTTCGGTGAAGCTCCAATATTTGTTTCAAAGTCTGTCTTGTTGGAAAATGAAAAAGCTTTTGATAAGGTTGCTTCAAGTTCTTCATCAGCAACCGAAGAAGAAAAAGTTTTGATTGCAAAGAACAAGCTGAAGGATATCAAAGCCTAATTCACTAGCAAAGCTAAGGCAAGAGAAACTTCTGGTTCTTCTTCAAATTCTTCAAAGGTTCTAGGATACAAACACAAAGGTTTGGGCTATGAAGTGAAGGAAGAACCGGTTCAAGCTAAGAAACAAGTAAAAGCTGCAATGCTTACTAAAGCGCAAGTTGCAAAGAAGTCACCGTCTCCAAAAGAATTTTCTTATTATTCTGTAGGGTCATCATCATCAAGGAGTCCATCTCCTAGGTATGATTCTTCTGATGATTTCTTTGATACTTTTGATTCTGAGCATTCATCTGGTTTTCAACAATCAAAACAATTTTCAATCATTTTTAGAGAAAGAGTTTGTTATGTATGTGTTAGAACTTATTTATGTTGGCAACACAAACTATTTATCCTTTTGATGTTTATTTGTAATTTTACTTTGGTTTGTACTTTACTTTGATTATGTACTTTCTCATCTTTGATTATGGTTATGTATGATGTTTTTGACTAAGTGTTAGCGTACTTGTATTTCTCTTTAGCGAACTTCTTGTATATTGAACTTAGCGGACTTGATTAACTCTTAGCGAACTTGTCATTGTACTTAGCGTACTTGTTTGTTAACTGTCCTAGCGAACTTGATTTGTTCCTAGCGAACTTGATCTGTTCCTAGCGAACTTAAACTGTTCCTAGCGTACTTAAGTTGTGCTTAGCGTACTTGTTAGCGGACTTGTTTGTATCTAGCGAACTTGTTAGCGAACTTGTTAATGCTTAGCGAACTTCTTAGCGAACTTCACAAGCTCTAGCGAACTTGTTTAATTCTTAGCGTACTTCTCTTATATGCTTAGCGTACTTATTATTCTGTTAGAATATTTTGCTGAATTCTATGCAATGATTGGTTGTTGTCAAACATTCTATTTGTCCCAGGCTCTCTTGTAGTATAAATACCAAAGTGAAAACCCTAATACGTGTTCCTCCTGGTCATTTCTACAAGAGAGCCTTTGTGTGTGTGTTCTTGGTGTATTTAGTGCGTGTTTTCGAGTTTCAGAGATCTATGGGGTGAAATCAACCAAGATTGATCATCACACTTGTTTTCCGCACCTGTGTGATGAATCGAATGAGAACATTGTGCTCAAATCAGGTCCTAACAATTGGTATCAGAGCCTTGTTCTTCATTTTTGAAGTTTTCTCAAAAATGAAGAAATCTCATTTGAGTTATCAATTTTGGTTGTTTTTGCTAGATCTAAGAGTTGTTTCTTGGTGGAAATCACTCTAGGAACTCAAAAACATGCTTAGATTTCTGTTTAATTCAAGTTATGATTGTCAATTTTTGAATTCAGTGAGTTTTTGGTTCGGTCCGAATATTCACTGTTCTTGAGTAAAATTTTTCAAATTTGTTTTTATGATGATTCTTTGCTGAAATTGATGGATTTCGAGTATTAGTATAGTAAAACCGAAATCATTGGCACTGATTTCACTTCCTAACATCAAGTATTGAAGATTTATTGGGCAATTTTTCGAGATTTTGAAACTTTTTCACATAAATCACTGTTTGATTGATTTTCGGTCACTTAGAATGATTTTTGAGGTTTGTGTTAGTTGAAGCAATCGATCCTAACATGATTTCGCATCTATTGATGCCTTCAAACATCATTTTGATGAAACTTGATTTTTGGTGATTTGAACTTGCTCAAGAACAAGCTGTTCAAAATTTTGACTAAGTCAAAAATTTGAATTTTTCAATTTTTGCTGTTTACACCTAAATATTAGTGTTTAATTACTCCATTAATGTTTATGATTGCAGGATTTGTGTGAATTCAAGCAATCTTCGTGTTTACAAGCAATTTGGAGCTCTTGTTCTTTGTTCGGCCCGTTTTAGCAACTTTTGCTGAAATTCTGTTTCTGTCTCATCTGAGATGTCTGAAGGAAATCATTTCACTCCGGTTATGCAAGGAAACAACCGCCCTCCAAAACTCATGGGTGCTAGTGACTTTGATGACTGGAAAGGGAAGTTCATACTGTTTCTGGAATATTTGGATTTTGACCTACTTACTTCAGTTCTCAATGGTCCAGCTGTGTTTGAAGTTGAAGAAGCTACAACACCTGCTACTGGTGTTGCAGTTCCTACTGTTGCTGACCCACCTAACACTAAGAAGAGGATGCTCCCAAAGCCCATGGACAAGCTGACTGTAGGTGAACATGCTCAGCTGAAAATTGATAGGCGTGCATTGGGTTGTATCAAGATGGCCATAAATGATGATCTGTTGCATCAGTTTCGGGATGCTACTTCTGCACATGAGATTTGGGTAGGCCTAGAGAAGAAGTATGAGGGCAATCCAGCAACAAAGGAGAGAAGGCTTGAGAAACTCAAACTCGCTTTCAATACTTTTGCTCACAGGCCTGGAGAGTCGTTTGAGACACATGTCACACGATTCTGCAGGATCATCACTGAGATGACCACTAAGAAGATTCGTCCAGATACTGGCGACATCATACGGAAGATTCTGCACTCTTTTCCTCAAGAGTTTGCCTCCTATGTCATCTATCTGATTGACAGCACTGATCTCCTCAACGCTGATTACATGGACATGATTGATAAAGTTCGTGATTATGAGGTTAGAGCAGTTGAACGCACAGGTAGGTCACTCATGGGTAATGTGACCTCTAAGGGTTCATCATCCAATGCTCCCAATGCTGCATTTGCTGCTGCCATGTATGAGGATAGTCATCAGTTTTCTCAATCTTCTGGTCCCAGTGTACCTGTTCCTGCCTCTACTCCAACTCCGACTCCAAATCAGCCTGAAGTTCAAGTATCTCATGCAACTCATCAACCATCAAGTGTGTCATTTGTTCAAGCTCCTTCTTCGGGGTATTATGGTCATTCGTCAGCTCCTGTTTCTTCAAACTCCACTAACATGGATCAAGATCTGTGTAATGCTTTTCTTGCCTGCATGAACTCTCAAATGTCAGGCAACATTGAGACTATGACTGTGTGTCAAGAGGATCTTGACCAGATTTCTGCTGATGATCTTGAAGAGATCGATATTAAGTGGCAGATGGGGATGATTGCTGCCAGGACAAGAAAGTTTTTCAGAAAGACTGGAAGGAAGCTGTTTCAACCTGCCTCAAATGCTAACATCGGCTTTGATAAGTCTAAAGCTCAGTGTTTCAACTGTCAGGAGCTCGGTCACTTCGCCCGTGAATGTCCTAAGCCCAAAACTTGGAATGTTCCTGTCAATTCGGGTGGAAGCAACCACACTTATCAGAAGCAGAGTGGAAATAGTAACCAGTCATACCAGAAAACTGGCAACTCTTCCTACCAGAAGCCACAGCATAACACTTCAAATGTCTCTCATCAAGGATCGTCTAGCTCATCGTCTGCACAAAGAGTTGATAGCACTGGAAAAGCTTTGGTATCTCTCGAGGATGGGAACTACAATTGGACGTCTTCTACACCATCTCATTCTGCAAACCAGCCTGATTACGCTCTTGTGGTGGACTCTGACGGAAAAGAGGATACTGAGTCTGTTGTTTTTGACCCTCTTTTCCCCACCAACTTCTGTCTGATGGCCGGTATTGATGAAGATCTTGATGGATCTTCTCCCTCTGCTGGTTCAGCCACTGCTGTAAGTCAAAATGAGGTCGAATCTGAAGCTAGCAAAAGACTTCTTGAACTCCAACGTGGATCCATTCCCGATGAGGTAAAAGAAAATTTATGTTCTGCAAATTGCCTTGAAACTGTCGCTAGATACCGCACATACAATCTAGAATTGCATGCTAAGGCGGCTGAAAGCGAAAGTCAGGTTGAAATCCTCAAGGCAAATGAGGAAAAATTCCTTGAGAAAATCAAGTCACTTCAGGATGACATTGAAATCATGAAGCACACCGAATCAACTTTAAAAATTCAAATTGAGGATCTTTTGAAAAATCAAACCTCTTTGAGAAATGAATATGCTAAAGCTCGTGAAGCTATTGATTTAATGAAACTTAATCCTGGTAACTTGGGTAATGCTGTTGCTAAAGACATTATGGCACGGTTAAGAACTGGTTTGGGTTTCTTAAGGGAAATTTGTGATAGTGCAGCTGAACATCCACTTAATCATAATTACCTGACAATCCCTGAGTTAACTAAAATCAACCCCAAAAGTCACATTAAGTTCATTGATCCAAGCATGATTCCGAGTGCTTCTGATATACAATCGATGGAAGCCCAACTCTCTGCCACTGAAACTGGCTCTGGGCTCCCGCCGATTGATGAAACCTTGAAGTTTGGTGACTTTGAATCTTTCTCTGTTAGTTCTGTTGATTCACTTGTTTCTGAAGCATGTGTCCTAAAGGCTGCTGAATCTGAGTTTCTAAATATTTGTACTCAAAATGCCTCAAATGGTCAATCATTTTTGTTTAATGAAAATTTTGATGTTTTCAAAACTAATGAAGCTCCTAAAAGGATAAAAACTGTTCGGAGGCGTAAGCCCAAAGTGAGTGTTGAAAATGTGAAACTCGATTCGCAGCAAGTTGTCGATGATGATGCTTTTGCGAAGGCATTCGCAGAAATGGCTTTAAAACATGGTAAGACTGTCATGCACACACAAGCCGGTCTTACAATCACCGATGGTAAGGTGACATCTGTTCAGAAAAAGCCTCCTGCTTCTGTTCCAATCGCAACATCTCCAGCTGCACAAGCTGTACCTCAGCCATCATTTCTTAAGCAAAAGGGATCATCTGCTCATACTGCTTCCAATGAAGCTGGCACTTCATCTGTGATTCTTGTGAAGACTGGGAATCCAAAGAACAAAAGACCTCAAAGTGATCCAGTTATCACAGTTCCACATGATAATGAAGATCAGTATCAGACGGTTGAGCAAAGTGAGCTTAATTTGAACATTTCTGAAAATGAATCTACACCAAAGAAGAAGAAACAGACTAGAAGACGGAAGAAGAAGCCAGTTGCTGAAAATGAGAAGGGTGAAGGTGTTACCTCAAGTGAGCCTCAACAATTGGTTCCTCAGTCTGTTGAACAATCTGCTGCAATTCCTGCTAATGGTACTGTCGAGAATGGAGGGTGTTCTGTCTGTGGAAACCCGCATCATGATGCCAGAGTTTGTGTCTACAATACAGGATACCCTGACTTCAACAATGCTCCAGTGCCTCCTGCCCATTTCTACCAACAGCAGCAAGTAGGTCCGCAAGGAAACCAATTGGCTCCAATGTATTATGGGAATTATGGGGAAGACTACGTGGATCAGCGTCTTGACACCATGTTTCAACAGTCTTACCCAAATCAGCCCTACATTCCAAATCAGGCCCCGTATGTGCCACGTGGTCTCGGTAGGGGTGTGAATACGTTCAGGCCAAATGTTCAACAACAAATGAGAATGACTGCACCAAACACTTTTCCTGTTAGGTCCTGGACGCCTCGACCTAGGCCGGGATTCATTCCTAGGCCTCTCATGGTTCAACAACCTGTCACGGCTCCTCGACCATCTGCTACATTTAAGGCTGCTTCATCTGCCTCTCCTGCTGTTGTGAACGCACCAACTGCTCCCTCCACCTCGAAAGCACCTAAGAAGAAGGCTCCTGGTCAATTTGGCCAGGGTCCATCCTTGAACTAATCACTTTCTTTTTCATGTGCAGGGAACGGCCCGGAGTGCTATGAACATATGGTACTTGGACAGTGGCTGCTCTAGGCACATGACAGGGAACAAGGATCTGCTATCTGATGTCAAAACGATAACTCATGGCGGTTCTGTTGCCTTTGGGGGTGATATTCGTGGTGGTAGAATAATTGGAAACGGTCTTTTATCTAATGGAGAAATTTCGTTTGACAAAGTGAATCTGGTCTCTAATCTGAAGTTCAACTTGCTCAGTGTATCGCAGATTTGCGACAACAAAATGCCGATGTTATTCGATGATAAGGAGTGTTATATCCTGAAGCCGGGATTCAAGGTTCCCGAAGATCAAATTCTATTTCGTGCAAAACGAAACGGGAATATGTACGCCTTAGATATGTCTGCTGCAAGGCCGACTGGTTCAGTAGCGTGTTTCTTGGCAAAGGCTTCGGAAGATGACTCAACTTTATGGCATAGGCGAATGGGACATGTGAACTTTCGAAACATGAATCGTCTTGTAAGAGGAAAACACGTGGTCGGTGTGCCGGAGAAGGAATTCATCCATACCGATAACTGTGTGGCGTGTTTGAAAGGTAAGCAGCGCAAGACGTCTCACAAGCCAAAGCCACCTGGAAGGACTACGGCAATTCTTCAACAACTCCATCTCGACCTTTTCGGGCCAGTGAACGTCTACAGTTTAGGGGGAAAGTCGTACTGCTTGGTTATTACCGACGATTACTCCAGATACTCGTGGGTGTTCTTCCTGAGAGAGAAGTCTGAGACAGCTGAGATCTTGAAGGATTTTGTAACGCGGATTGAGAATCGGTGCAAAGAGCGAGTTAAAGTCATCAGATCAGATAATGGGTCAGAGTTCAAGAATCAGACATTTGATGCTTTTTGCAATGAAAAGGGCATATTTCGACAGTTCAGTTCACCGTACACGCCTCAACAAAATGGCGTTGCAGAACGGAAGAATAGAACAATCATTGAGTGTGCCAGAACTCTACTTGCTGATTCCAACCTTAAATTGTCTTTTTGGGCAGAAGCTGTGAATACAGCCTGCTACGTTCTAAATAGAACTCTCTTGGTTAAACATGCTAACAAGACGCCCTTCGAGCTGTTTTCAAAAGAAAAACCAAACTTAAAACGATTAAAACCGTTTGGATGCGCTTGTACTGTTTTAATCCAGTCGGAACAGTTAGCTAAATTTGCCCCTCGGGCGGATGAAGGCTATTTTGTTGGATACTCGATGAGCTCTCCAGCATTTCGAGTATTTAACAGAAGAACTCAAGTTATTCTTGAATCGTGCAACGTTACTTTTAACGAGCATGCTCAGAATACTAGAGATCCTGCTCCTGATAGCATGTATGACCTTGAGACTTTTTCTTCTACTTTTAACATGCTTGAGTCTGATGTTGCAGGTAAATTGTTAAATCAAGCTGAACAAGTAAATGAAGAAGTTCTTCCTTCTGTTGATATGTTTGCTCCAATTACTTCGTCTATCCTGGATTCCATCTATTCGGTTGATACTTCGACGATATCAAGGGGAGAACAGTCAACACCATCAACTGATGTCACTGAAGCGACTACGACAACTTCTTTACCTGATCAGCCTTCAGTTCAGACTCTCGAGCCAGTAATTGTGGAGATAGAACCAGCACAAGCAACAACTGAGGCAGAAAACTTAGTTGGAAATGAAGCTGAAACTCATGAGTCAGATTCAGATGACATATCTGAAATTGAAACTGGAGAGACCCCAGGCGACGATCTTCAAATTGGGAATCTTGAATCGTCTATTCCAGCACCTGCTGTTGAAGAGACTCGGATTCATAAGAATCATCCCACTAGTCAGATCATTGGTCCCGTTGATGTGCGTCTCACTAGGAGTAAAACTAAGGATCTGCACACATGTCTGTTTTCTTGTTTCATATCACAAGAAGAGCCTACTACTGTTGCTGCTGCCCTTCTTGATGAAAATTGGATTGATGCGATGCAAACAGAGCTTCTTCAGTTCAAACTGCTCAAGGTCTGGCACTTGGTGGACCCGCCAGAAGGTTTGGAACCCATTCCTGTCAAATGGATTTTCAAGAACAAAAGAGATGACCGTGGAATCATTATAAGGAATAAAGCCCGATTAGTAGTAAAAGGGTATAAGCAAATCGATGGCATTGATTATGACGATGTCTATGCTCCAGTCGCTCGTCTAGAGGCAATCCGGATTTTCTTGGCGTATGCTGCGTCAATGAACATCACCGTCTATCAGTTGGACGTGAAAACCGCCTTTCTCTATGGTGAGCTCGACGAAGACGTGTACGTAGACCAACCTCCGGGGTTTGTGAACAAATCTTTTCCCAAGAAATGTTACAAGCTGGATAAGGCTCTTTATGGTCTACACCAAGCCCCGAGGAAATGGTACGAGACATTGTCAACTTATCTGCTGTCAAATGGCTACAAAAGGGGTGTCATTGATCAGACTCTTTTCATTCGTCATGTTGGTAAAGACAAGCTGTTAGTACAAGTGTACGTTGACGACATCATTTTTGCCTCAACAGATGTTGCTCTCTGTCACGAATTTGAGGATCTGATGAAAAAGAAGTTTGAGATGAGTGCTATGGGTGAACTGACATTCTTTCTGGGAATTCAAGTGAAGCAGACACCGGATGGTATTTTAATCAGCCAAGGGAAGTATGTCAAAGAAATCCTGAAGAAATTTGGCTTCAATGATTCTAAGGGTTTTTCTACACCCGTCGTTACGCGTCATAGACTTAATCAGGATCCGGAAGGTATTTGTGTGGATGAGCATCTCTACAGGTCAATGATAGGTTCTCTCATGTATCTGACAGCCAGCCGTCCCGACATCATGTATGGAGTGTGTCTATGTTCCCGATTCCAATGCAAGCCAAAAGAATCGCACTTACTAGCTGTGAAAAGGATTTTTCGATACTTGAGGTCCAATTCAAACAGAGGACTTTGGTATCCTAAAGACCCATCCTTCGATCTTCGAGCCTTCTCAGATAGTGACTATGCTGGTTGTGAACTCAATCGTAAGTCGACAACGGGAGGAGCTCAGTTCTTGGGAAACCGGTTAGTTTCATGGCAATGCAAGAAGCAGACAACAGTGTCAGTCTCAACGGCTGAAGCGGAATACATTGCTGCCGCATCGTGCTGCTCTCAAGTGCTTTGGATTCAGAATCAGCTTCTGGATTACGGTTTGAACTTCATGGGTACCCCTATTCATATAGATAATACTGCTGCTGTTTCTATTGTTAAAAATCCTATTCAGCATTCTAAAACTAAGCACATAGAGATTAGATATCATTTCATTAGGGATTGTGCCGAGAAGAAGCTAGTCACTTTAGTCCATGTTAGCTCCGATGACCAGTTAGCAGACCTATTCACAAAACCCTTTGATATGTCTAGGTTTAACTTTCTGGTTAGTGCAGTAGGCATGATAAACTATGACTAAACTTTCTCCATTCTCTAGTATGTTAGTATCTTAACTTTATAGGTTTAGCTGCTTAGAAGTGTTATCTCTGATTTCTTTAGTTACAAATTTTTACTTTTATCTGTTTTTTTATTTGACCCTGATTTGACCTAAACTTTCTGTTTGTGGTTGTCTAGTGTCAATTTTGTCTGTCTTAAAAGATCAAAAAGATTTTTTTGTTTACTTATGATTTTGTGACTGTCTGCCGTTCCTGCATTGGTGAAGATAAATCAAAACCATTAAAAATAGTGTTATTTCTGTCTTCAAATAAGTGTTTTTGAACTCAAGTCATCAAGACTTTTGAGGTTAGACAAAAACAATGAAAAATCAATCTTTTTGGTCTGTGGTCGGACAATATGTTTATGAACATGATATAATTCTGGTCTTGTCGATCTAACCATAGGATATGATCCAATCGATCGGTAATTCTATCATTTGATGTGTCGGTAGGCTCAACATACTAAGAAGTAAACAACTCTCTGTGATTACACACTAATTTCATTGAGAAATGTGGACCACGGAAGTTTAAACAGTCACATATTCTTTAAATTAGCCCGACTCAGTAGTCTTAGTAAGAAAACTCTAATCACACATCCTTTGTTTCTTCAGTATTAAGTTGACTTATTTCAAAACCGAGCACATCATTTGTCCAAATTCCTAAATGTATTATTAATACAAAGGACATTTGATGGCGCTCAATGAGACTCATCTGCTGAGGAAACTCTGACCTTGAGTTCTCATCCGCCATAAAATAATGCTAAGACACATCTGCTGAGGAAACTCTGACCTTGTGTTCTTACGCGTTCATTCCATCAAATAAAGTGAGAGGTCATCTGCTGAGGAAACTCTGACCTTGACGCTCTCACACCGCAAAACATCACTTTTATAGTCATGAAAGAAGGGTTATCATGATTTCATGACTATATCCATGAAATAAGTCACTTAACACTAAAGAAAAGGGGGAAAGATTACTTTTAAATGTGTGATTGAATCTGAAAAGCTACTTGACGTTAGGTAGAATACTGTTAACTTCCAACCAAATAAGGACCCCACAAAGTATTTCTCTGAATCGGACTAAAACATGATAAAAATCACATCACATGAGAAAAGTTGAAAATTACCATGTTTGAGCTTAAGTGGTCAACAATACCGACAATCTGACTTAGGTTACCTGATATGAAAGGTGAATTGATTTATAAGTGTTATTGATTACGTAAATGATCGGTTTGATTCTAAACATGTCTGACCACGACCATACAAAAATATGTGAATTCTCTAAGCCAATGTGCTTAAATTTCCAAGTTTGGTGAAAAATTGACCAACTTGTACTATAGCTGATTTAGGTATTGGTTTGAAATTTACCAACTTGAAAGAAAATGAATTCTTGAGTTCGGGTGGAAAATTGACCCAATTCGGATGAAAATGAAAATTTTGAGTTTCGGGTGGAATTTTGACCAACTAAAGTCAAATTTAGGTACTAGGTGTGTCATTATCAAATTTGTTGAAATTTATAGACATTCGTCTTTTTAACATAAAATTTATCTTCCTGGTAGGTTACCGGTGGCAGGCATGCATTTCTGTTTTTAGTTTTGTAGCAAATTTGCAAGATTTAAAATTTTGGTAAATTGTTAGTAAATTCTTCAAATCTTTGAATTTTACTTATGAATTTCAGATTTCTGCTCTTAGCGTACTTGACTTATGCCTTAGCGAACTTCTTCCTAGGATAAGTCCGCTAAGAACAGTTCATTGATTTTATCACAAGTTTGCCCTTAGCGAACTTGTTTGATGTCTTGTAAATTTCTTTCATGTATTTCTTTAAGTCCGCTAAGAACAAAGTGTTCTTAGCGAACTTGTTTCTTTATTGTTTCCTCTTTTAGTTGAGAAGTCCGCTAAGTTGAGTTTATCCTTAGCGAACTTCTCCTGATTTTGTCTTATATTTTCTTAAGTGTTGATGAAGTACGCTAAGATGTTTTATTCCTTAGCGAACTTCTCCACTTTCTTTTCAAGTCTAATAAGGCTAAACTGTTCTTAGCGAACTTGTTTATGCCTTAGCGGACTTCTTTTTTACTTAGAAAATTTGTTAGTGTATCAAGTTCATTTTGGCCTTAGCGTACTTGGTTAAGCCTTAGCGAACTTCCTAGCTTAGCGAACTTCATTTAGGCTTAGCGTACTTGTTATGCCTTAGCGAACTTCATGGGTTAGCGAACTCCATTAGGCTTAGCGTACTTGTCAATGGCCTTAGCGAACTTGTTTTATAGTAATTCTCCCTTTAGCGTACTTGTTTCAGTTCTGCTTATACTTAGCGAACTTGGAGCACATGTTAGCGAACTTGTTTAAATTCTGGATATTTATCAAGTCCGCTAAACCTAACAGTATATAAAGGGGACTTGATCGATTTATTCTTTCACGCATTCAAACATTCACACACCCGCTCCCTCACTCTCGAATCGGCGACTTATTACTCTCCACTGTTTGATCGAAATCTCTACAATCTCTCTCAAATCTGTCACTCTCATTGCGATTAGGGTTGATTCGCACACTCTCGTTGCAATCACAGGTTTGATTTTATACATTTAGATTGATTTTGGTCTCGGTGTTTGTTGTTGAACCGTAGGTCCGACTCTCCATATTTTCTAGGGTTCTAATGCCTTAATTTGATGTAAATTACAGATTTATTACAACTTTACTTGATCCTAATTCACGTGTGCTCAAGTTAAAGGTATGTGATTTGAATATCTCTTTCATCATTTTGAATCCGAGAACATTGTGTACAGGGTAGTGAATTTGAGTGTTTTGAACATGGAAATTCTTTGAAGTTTATATAATTGTTGGTTATTTTGGCTCTGGTTGATTAGTTTGAAACCTGAAATGTGTTTGAGTTGATAAACTATAAACTTTGAGCACTGTGACCTCAGTTAGTTAGAATACTTTGGAATTTTCAATTCTATTTGTCAACTGTGAAACTTTGGTTGTTAGTTACAACTCAATGTGGATATTAACTCAAATTTGTTGTGTCTACATACCTGTGAGTTTGCTGTTTAACAACCTTGAAGTTTCAATTATTTCTCTCTCGTGATTGAATTGACTTAATGAATTCCACAACTGTGTAGAAATTATCTAGTCTTCAATCAAAATATTTTTTTTTTGTTTTGATGAGACGTTAACTTGAATAACTGCTGATAATTGTTGATTAGATTAATCACTTGTCAGTAAATGATTGAAGTTTAATGTTTCTAAAATCATGTCATTAAGTTCTATTTGCCTATATCTTTCTGTGTTTGTCAAAATTTTGAAGTCTAACATAACTTGTCTGATCACAAAACAGAATTTATTACTATTGAGAGATTGATCAAGAGCATTACATCTTTCTCATTGATCTTAGCAAACTCTAGATCATCAAAAAGGTATGTTGTTCTATCAAATGACAATGAGTGTTTAAGACTCAATTTTGGCTACACAGGGGCAATCATTATCTTATTTTAGTTTGTTTGATGCTTATTTGAATTCTAATTTAAACTGCTTGATCCTAGCAGATTACTCACCGAGTCATTGAGAAATACACTGCATCTTATATTAGATCATAGTCTACTTTAGATCTTCAGAAAGGTATGTGTTTTTCAATTCATGCACTCATGGTATCAATCAGGTAGTGCATCACCTTACTTTATTCTTTGTGATCTTGCTTGTCTCTCTCTGTGTAAGTTGACATCCAATTGAGCCCAACACTGGTGGTTTAGGCTGGTTAAGATCCACATGGGTCTGTAACAGGTCATAACTCAGGTAGAAGGATCTTGGATACAATTTGCACTAAGACTGACATAATTTGAATGTCTTGACCTAATTAAGTTAAATTGACCATCTTTGTGACTAATCGAGAGCATTTATACATAGGATGTGATCTATGATGCCTCTAAGGTTCATATGAACTGTCTTAGGTATTAAAGCTCTGTGTGAACACTCATTTGGTCATTTTGACTTTAATAAGTCAAATCCTGCATGAAACTGTTTTTATGTGACTTATGTGACTATATTAGCTTAAATGTGAATTTGGTGATTTGGGTATGTGTTATTTGATCTATACATGCTTATATTTGTGTGTTAGGATTAAAATAACATGTAATGGCTCTCATCTAATCTGTTAAGCTTACTTTATCACATTATGTCCTTTAATTAATCATATTGAAACTGTCGACCCTTTGTGACCTCCTTACTTGCTTATAAGTGTTTACATGACTCTGTTGCATCTAGAAAATATTAGTTAATGTTGATATATGAGTTATAGTCCTTGTTGCCATTTCTAAGTATGGTGAATCTGCTTATGAGATCATTTTGATCTTAGCGGACTTGATTCAGTCTTAGCGTACTTCATGGTCTACTTAGCGAACTTCATCAGTTCTTAGCGAACTTGCTCGCTTTTAGCGAACTTGTTCCTTCACTTAGCGAACTTGTTACTATGGCTAAGCGAACTTGTTCTCTCTTAGCGAACTTAATGAATCCTAGCGGACTTGTTGTTCTGTTTAGCGGACTTGAGTCAATTCACTATAAATGATTCAATTTGTGATTTACAAGGATTGTTCTGTATGTTTGACAAGTCATTACTACACTTATTGCAGGCATTTAACTGGTCATTGAATGTTTAAGCTTTGTTATATCATACTTTCCTGTCTTTCATGAAAAACATTGTTTTTAACTTAGCGGTTTACTCATATCAAAACAAGGACTTCACAAGTTCGGGTGGAACCAAGTCACTATGTGACTTTCCCTAAACTGACTTGACAAATTGGGACAACCTAAACCCATAGGTGTTGATTCCAGTGTGTTAAGCCCTCCTTTACTTGATATATGTGTATGTTGTTGAGACCAAGTAGTAGAATTTCTCTTTGAGACTCTCCTTGACTCTCCAACAAATCATCATTTTGTTGTCTTAATATTCATTTGGGTCATCTTTCAATTTTCATGCAAAACATTCATTCAAATCAATATTAATGGAGATTTAGATCTGGCTCCTTGTTTTCCAGATTTTCTTTTCACACTTGTTAATATTCAAGGTCACCTGGTGTTTATCATTGTCAACATAAATTCATGTTGTATCTATCCATTATGAGGCAAATGCACTGTGTGATTCATCTTTGTAACTTTGATATTCAAATGAAAAGCTCAGTCACTATCACGAGTCTAGTGTGACATGACATTCATTAAGTGTCAAATTGATATAATCCTGTTGATCTATATGTGCAGATGCCTCCCAGACAAGAGTTAACTTATGGTAGATTACACAACGGAGTATGTGTTTTCAACAAATTCTGGGAAGATGCTGATGAGCAAGCTATTGACCTCATCGTGCAATCAACTTGGGCTACTGCAATGATCATCAACCCAACCATCTACAAGATCCATATTGAATCATTCTGGAATACAGCTCAATCTGTTGAACTTGATGATGGATCCAGTGTGATCAGGGCTAGTATTTTGAACACTGATGTGGAGATAACCGAGGAGAAAATCAGAACAACTCTGGGATTACAGGATGCTGATTTGCCTAAATCCTTTCCTAGGGAAGAATGGCAAACTACCATCATGAACATGGGTTATTCTGGCGTGTTACTCCCTAACGTCAGCAACAAAATAAAGAAGACTCTATTTCCAGCAAACTGGAGGTTTTTGATCAATTTCTTCACTGCCGCTTTCTCTCACAGAAAGGCTGCTCCTGATGATTTCGTTGAAGAAACCGCATGTGCTCTGCACGGGTTTATCTCAGGACAGGGTTTCAATCTATCCCATCAACTTCTAAGATGGATGATTGCTAACTTACACCCAACTGGAAGGGCAGTAAAGTTCTTTTTGTACCCGAGATTCATTCAGGCTATCTTAGATAGATATTATCCTAATTTGCCGAAGCAAGGTGATGTGTTCAGAACAAGCTCAATGAACTCCGGTTCATACAGCAAATTTCAGCAAGGTAAGTACCAAGGTGCTCCTGTACCTTTCTTTCCTGAGATGATTGCTCGATTAGCTCCTGTTGATGCCGAAGGAGATGTCCACATGGGTGAAGCTGCAGTGGAAGCACAACCAGAATCTTCTGAAGTGGCTCAAGTTCATTCTACATTGGACTTGAATGCCCCAGTTATACCAGACCCTGCTGCTGCTACTGAAGACCTTGGGAATCTCCAGGGTGATAATGTTGATGCATCTGAGCATGCTGAACCGCTTAGTCCAGTGAATGTGATATCTTCAGAAGCTGAGGAAGGCAATGACACAGATAATGATGCATCTGACTCCTCAAGCTCAGATGAAACTCCTGACCAAGCTGAAGCAATTCATCCAAGGAAAAGACAGAGGACTGGAGAATCTTCCAGGGCCTCTATGACACAACCATCATCGTCGGATGACAGCTATAAACCTTCAGAGGATGACTTTGATGAAGATGAGACTTCAGTGTCTCTTGATCAAGCAGATCTCTCATATGATCTACAAGATGAACCTGAAAGCCCTCCAAAGTCTCCTCCTACTATTCTATCTAATCAGATGACAAGAACTGCTAATGAAGGCAATCAATCCTCTGAATTAATTACTATTAGAGCTAAGAGAAGCAAGTCCTGCACTGAAAAACTTCAAGTTAGAAGAAAGCCAGGCTCCTCTAATGAGTATGAAATTGTTGGTTCATCTGGAGCTCAACCTGAATCGACCTTTGCAACTACTTCTGTCTCTCCATCTCCTATGATTCAAACTGAAAGGATTAATTTGGATCCGAGACCTCTAGAAGTTATTGCAGAAGCCGCTGTTGCCACGACTGAAGCCACTGGTACTGTCTCCTCAAGCCCGACATCTTCTGAATCTGAAAGGGTATTGGAACTCCAAGCTGAAGTGTCAAATCTACAGAGTCAGAATGATCATCTCAACTGTTCTCTACAAGTGGCAAACCAGAAAATCTCTGAGCAGTCACATGTAATTGCTGAACAAGCTGCTGAGATCCAAAGGCTTAAGGAGCTGCTGGCCAAGTCAAAAGAAGAAACCCAGCTCAGTGACAAACCTGACAGTAGTGATGCAGGTGACAAAGGTTCTGAGCTCCCAGAAGAACAACCGTCAACTCATCAAGGAACTGATAGTGCTAATTTTCCATCTGGTAAAGAATCTAAAGGAGATCTTGACTCCACAAGTTCCTTAAACGATAGTGACTTTGATGTTGATGATGATACAGTATTTGAAGGAAATGAGCCTAGCATGACTGATGATGAAGAATCATTTGTGAATAGTCTACTTCATGATGAGCCAGTTGATGAAATCCTGGACTCACTCAAGAAGCTGGCTCCATTGCCAGAGAACTTGAAGCTGCCAAGGTTTGCACCGGCACTCAAAGCCATTGAAGAATCATCCAGTTCGGAACCAGTAGAATCAGAGTTAGATAACTCTCTTCAACTTGCAATCGTACCTTCTGGTCAAGCTGCCACTATTCCATCATCTGCTATTGTTCCTGTAAATGAAGGTGTCCGTAGATTTCACATCGACTCGACCTTCTTGGACTTTTCCATGGCAGACTTTCGTGAGTATTATGCTGAAAAGTTATACACAAGAAGAAATTCATGTGGGATACTCATTGAAACCATTGAAGATGATAGTGAAGCAATCTATGAAGAGTATCCTTACACGGTAGATTTCAGTGATGTGGAAGATATGAATGAGCTGGAACAAAGGCTAAATGTTCTAGTCAATCAAGCTAACCCACTGAACTACATTGATTTGGATTTGATTGAAAGTGAAGATGAAGAAGATGAAATTCCTATTCCTACTCCAATTCAAGTCAAAATGGAGGTAGATGATGGAGTGTTTGTGAATGTCACTCTGCCAACTGGTATGCCAACTGATGAAACCCCTGCTCTTGATTCTTCTCCACATGTTACCGGCTCTATTCCTGAAGATGCTGAAGTTATCAATCTTGAAGAAGCTGCTACTCCAACCATTTCTCAAGCTAATCCTGATGTTTCTACTGATCAAGCTCCAAATGTTCAGATCTATTTAGCTCCTTTCCATCCTTCCTTCCTTCCCATTTTTCCTGATGAAAACGTGACTACGATAACTCAGGAACCTTCTGTCTCTGAACAACCTGGTCCCTCAGCCACAGACAAAGGAAAAAGGATTCTTACACAAGAAGAAGTCGAAGCCGAAGAGTTAAGAAAAGAAGCTGAAAGAGACCGATCACGTAGAGCTCTCATTGCAGAAACACTTGCTGAGGAAAATAGATTGGTCAGAGAAAGAGAGCAAGCTTTGAAGAGGTATGAATCAGATCATCCTCCAGCTGTTGTTTATGGAAAAGGTTCAAATTCGTTACCTGAAAAATCTGCACCATCCAAGGACGATGAGCCAACCATCCGCATCGTCACTAATCTTGAAGGAACAGACGTTGATGTGGATGATGTGTCAGAAACTGCTCAGATGGTGAGGTCTCTTATGAAAGACAGAATTCCTCTGGAATATCTTCTTAGACTTACCGATCTTGAGCTAACTAAGTTGTATACTGACGAAGAGAGATTGAATTCTAATCTCCCTCGTGTTGATGAAGCTGTGAACACTCCTGAATCACTGGTTGATCCTCTGTCAGATCCATTTGCAGATTCTGACAAAACATTTGACTTTGCACCGATCCGAGATCGTCTTTCCGACCTTGTGCTTGATATGGGTAAATCATTTATCCCTGATGATCCTGCTGAAGAACTACCTGATCCAGATTCTGTTGAATACATCATTGCTACCACTAACAGAATGTCTTTTGAAGACCTCCGAAACTATCTCAGATTTAAAAATGTTGAGAGAAAGTCTTGGATTCACAAGAGGACCAAAGGCCTCCGTGAGTTCGTGACTGAGTTTAGGAAGACTGAGAGGTTAGCAAAGTTGGAGCAGATCAGACTGAAGGAACAGGAGAGAGCTGAAGCAATTAACAGGAATAAAAATCCACCCATTTATGATGACTGGGTGAGAATGGCTCCAAATTCTAAGGCGATGTTGAGATTCACTGCCAAGAACTTGAGAAAGATGCCAGCCAACCCCAATGTTAATCATGGAATGAAGATTCTGGGTTGGAAATATGATGAAGCTTTCGATGCTTTTATTGTGAAGAGACGGAATGGATACGTTCAATTCTTTGCTGACTTCAAAGCTCTTACAAGCCTCTTCTCATGGGAATTGAAGCAGCTCAAATACCTGGATTTGGTGAACCATACAAAACACAGTAAAGGTATTAGAGCTGAACATCTGATCAAATCAGCCTATGATGACAAAAGGTTCAATCTGAATCCTGAAGAAGAAAGAAGAGCTCAGATAGCCGAAGAAAAGAAGCGACTCCGTGCACCACATAAAGGCATCTTCAAGAACATCGGTGATAAAATCAATGTCAAATGGATCCCAGGGAATCAGAAGAAATTCCCCATAATCAGCTGGTATTACAACGGGATGACACATGAGTTGGTGATCGAAAGGGAAGGTGCTGAGTCTATCAGATTATTTGCTGCCATTGAGCTAAGAATGCTGTCAAGATCATACATCAAGCTCATCTATTACCAGAAGATGCGGACCATCCCTACTCAGCTTAGACTATACGAATGCTACGATGCTAACTATTTCTTGATGTTTCTAAACTGGTGGTGCAATCAGCTTGCTGGCATTGGTAGGTACAAGCTTGACGAAGAGATGCTGAGAACTGCAAATTGCTGGTTAATGGAAGAAAATGGTTCAAGTGTGGTTCTTGACAAGGCAAAAAGATTAGTCGAGTTTAACAACTACAATGACCTGAAGAAACTGGTATGGCAAGACCTCTGGAGGCTCTATGATCTGGGGATTCATGTCCTTTCAGACAAACACAAAGAAGCGGCTAGAGAAAACTGGAGGTTCCTGCTCAAGTTGATCGGTCAAGATGGTTAAAGCTCAAGAAGTTTGCATTGCCAACATGGGTGGAAATTGTTAGAACTTATTTATGTTGGCAACACAAACTATTTATCCTTTTGATGTTTATTTGTAATTTTACTCTGGTTTGTACTTTACTTTGATTATGTACTTTCTCATCTTTGATTATGGTTATGTATGATGTTTTTGACTAAGTGTTAGCGTACTTGTATTTCTCTTTAGCGAACTTCTTGTATATTGAACTTAGCGGACTTGATTAACTCTTAGCGAACTTGTCATTGTACTTAGCGTACTTGTTTGTTAACTGTCCTAGCGAACTTGATTTGTTCCTAGCGAACTTGATCTGTTCCTAGCGAACTTAAACTGTTCCTAGCGTACTTAAGTTGTGCTTAGCGTACTTGTTAGCGGACTTGTTTGTATCTAGCGAACTTGTTAGCGAACTTGTTAATGCTTAGCGAACTTCTTAGCGAACTTCACAAGCTCTAGCGAACTTGTTTAATTCTTAGCGTACTTCTCTTATATGCTTAGCGTACTTATTATTCTGTTAGAATATTTTGCTGAATTCTATGCAATGATTGGTTGTTGTCAAACATTCTATTTGTCCCAGGCTCTCTTGTAGTATAAATACCAAAGTGAAAACCCTAATACGTGTTCCTCCTGGTCATTTCTACAAGAGAGCCTTTGTGTGTGTGTTCTTGGTGTATTTAGTGCGTGTTTTCGAGTTTCAGAGATCTATGGGGTGAAATCAACCAAGATTGATCATCACACTTGTTTTCCGCACCTGTGTGATGAATCGAATGAGAACATTGTGCTCAAATCAGGTCCTAACAGTATGTCGTTAACCGGGACATCTTGTGTAAAACCGAGATACGATCTTACTACTGCATGCTTTGATCAATGTAATGAACACGAGATGTAAATAAGAGAATTCGTATTGAATCACTTGAGATTACAATGAAGACTCTATGGTTTCTCTCTCTAGAACACACACAAGAAAGGTGTAGAAATGACAGAAGTGTTACAAACTCATTCTAACACAACCTATTTATAGTTAGTGACAAACAGCCTGCGTACCAAATGGTTCACCATCTGGTATGTGCGTACCATATGGTCCGGCGTACCATTTGGTACGTCAACAATGATATTGTCACAACACCTCACAGACTCACTCTAATCTAGATACAATACACGAGACACATCATAGCATAGGTATATGCTCTAACATCTTGCTGTTGATTGTCCGACGACTGCATATATCCACAAAACTGCCAAATATGTGGATAACAAAGGTCAAATTTTTTATGTACCCTGATCTCCAAAGATTAAATCAACTCGTAAATCGTCTTGGTCTAAACCGAGTACGTCGGTTGAATCTGATTCAGGTTCCGATCAAAAATTAAAAATATTACAAATTTGGAAACCGAAAGTTGTTTCCACGGCCAGCAATAACTTTGTGGAAGACACCGGGCGACCCGACGTTGTTGAATCGGGTCGATCCCAAAGCATCTAATGTTTTATTTGGTGTCGACAGGTATTTCAGGAAGACCTTTCGGTAGTTGGCAAATTACTGATGGTGGAATATCTGTGCTAACTTAAATTGAATTTCAAAATCAAATTTTGTTTTCAAAAAGGTTACACTGCAAGTATTCATGTTGGTTGATCAATTTTTCATTTGTTTTTCACTCCATCTCATTCTGAGGGGGAGTTTGTTTTTGCAAAAATCCAAAAATAGTGTGTTATTTTTCAAATCGTAGAAATGAAAAACTATAAATAGAGTTGTCATATTTAGGGGGGGGGGGAATTTGAAAAAGACAAAAACATTGAAATAATGCAAAAATCCAAAAACATTGAAAAAGGAGAAATTGTATCCGACATGATTAAGAAACGATGGTACATTGGCTGATAGTGTCTGACTCATGGATAAAGTAGATGAAAAAACCATAAGACCATTTGATCGATGTGTAAGGTAGGCTCGGCAAATCAGAAAGTATACGAATGTGATATACACTAAATCTGTTGCTTGACCTAGTGGACAACATCTTGATGCATATCTCATGATACATCAAGAAAAAGATATGTGAAAAATAAAATGAAAAGTCACTGTGTATACATGTGTTCTTTTTGCAAAGATTTAAACTTGTTTGATTTTCTTTATTTTGTTAAACAATCGGACTTTCTCTGCGTGTACGAGAGTACCGGCCTGATTGTTGTTGAGTTATACAATTTCAACTTGTTTTATTTTCTTATGTTGTTAAATCTGAGGCCTTATCTGCGTATCGAAAGATCGACCTTAAGGTAGACGATTTAACGTTCTTATTTCTTTTTGCATGGAACACAGTTGACTATATCATTGTTACAATCATTATGTGATTAAAATCACAAATGAAATCACAAAATGTGATAAGCAATGCATACTTGAGTATGTCTGATAGTGTGAGGTACATTGGTCAATGCTATTATAATCAATACTTCAACATATCCAAATGTTATGAGTATGATTGTGACAGAGTTTAAAGTTGGACAAGTTATATCTGCAATCGGCATGGCTTATGTGCTTCAATAATCGAAATTGAAGTGTAGTTCAGCATGTTATGACCATTATGATTCCAAGTTGTGATCTTTCTCACAAAAGACAAAAATAGTGTCTGATTCTGTAATGCATTTACTTTTCTTATCATAAAAATACCAAAAAGATTTTAGGTGTGTTTTGATATAAAGTTTCTAAAAGCCAAAAATATTTTGTTTCTTATTTGTTTTCGATTGATCAACAAGAAATACGAAATCAATTTCTAAACCAATATATCTTGGAGTCTCGAAGAGACGTTTTACACCAAGATTATTTATGTTGGCAGGTTTCTATGTGGAAGAGAACATTACAACTTCAAGTCTTTTGAAGATTGTTGATAAAGAGATTACACACGATGAAATATCAAGTATTCAAGATTGAACTCATCGTCAAGATCGAGGAAGAGTTTGATTGAAGATACAAGATACAAGTTTTAATAGAGGAGATGGTACTGCACATGCCGAGGGGGAGTTTGTTGATACATGGTCCTGATCATCATGTGAAGTATCGAATACAAGACGAAGTCATGCAAGTTTAGTTCTGGCTGAACCTGGAGTTCGGACATGGTCGAACAGGTCCGAACTTGTGGTTCGGACCAGCGGGTTTCAATGTCTATAAATAGTCGTCTTGTATTAGAATTTAAGTGCTTTTTAGGTCATATCTTCTTTGTGTACTCTGTGGTCATCTCAGTGGTTAATACAAGTCATTTGTATTTACTTTTTGTGTTTCATCCCGTATTATATTGATTTCATTACGATTAAGTATACGATCCACACGCTCAAGCAATTTCACATTGTAACTTTTACATGCTTGAGATCTTCCCAATCTTGCTCATTCCACTGATCTTGAACATTTATTGCTTCATGAGTGGTGTATGTGATATTTTCCCTGTGCACTTAGAATAGCTTTTCTTCTTCTTCCCAAATAACAAACTTTATATGACTGACCGACTCTTCTTCTTTATCATCAGCTTCATCTTGAGATACAGAAGGCATCCCATGCTCGAGCACTTTGGTTTCTCTGCTCATTCTTAGCAGATGCTCGGCTCTGGTTGGGCTCATAATTTCTCCCAGTTTGACATAGATGTCGGTCAGTTGGAAAATATCAAGCATTCTAGTGGAAAGATGAGCATTTACCACTCTAGAAGTGCCATTCAGAAATTAGAATTTGAAATCAAAGTTGTCTTCATTGGTTGTCTGCCCCATAATTTTATTCTGTCTGGGTGGGCCTTTCTTCCTTGGCTTTTTCTCTTTCTTTCTCTTGGCATGCATCAGTCTCCTCTTTCTCTTCTTCTTTTCTTCATTTGAATCATCAGTTGATTCCTTTTCAATTGGGGCTTTACCCATTGATGAGGGAGAAGAGGGACCAGGTTGGGTATCAGTTGGTGGGATAGGAGAAATGGTGGTTGAGGGTTCCCTTATGGTAAGGGGTGGCAAGGATGTTTGAGGAGGTGGTCTACTAGCTTCAGGTGTAGGGCTAGTAGGAGGAGTTGGTGGGATGATATCGGAAAAATCTATGGTAGGGGCAGGTTTCTTCTTGAAGGGGATGATTGGAGTGAAATTGTCGATTCTATATTTTGGGTTTGAGAGTTTAATGGTAAATTTTTTGGTTATTGAGGGTGGCTTGTAAGGTATGTGGCAAGTGACTGAAATGCTGATGGAACAGCTATAGGTGTAGGGTTTGGGTTATAGATGAAGGAAGGTGGAGGTAAGATATATGCATCATCAGCAAATTCTGGTTTAACATTTATGTTAGATGCCATACCTGAAGTGAATTCTAAGGTGAAGGCATCACCAGCTTTGGATTTACAGCAACTTCATCTCCTCTGAGCTCTTGAAAAATTAAGTCAGTTAGTTTGCACAGTTCCCTAACCTTCATTTGATTAACTTCATCCTCTGATTTCCAATTTTTGATAATCAGGACCCCCTTAACCTTTTTCAGCAACAAGTAGTTATCATCATTCTTCACCAGCTTGGTGGGCATCTTAGAGGCAATGGCAATCAATCTTTGCCTTTCTGCATCAGTCATAGCATCCAAATTGTATTCCCTCAGTCTCCAGTCAAATGACCTTTTCTTTGCTTCTTCTAGCAAACTCTCAACTACCCAATTTTGAGAAAACAAATCCAATTCTTCTTGAAGCTCTTTTGCTAACCTCTCATCTTCAGCAGCCATCCTGGCATCTTCCACCATTTTGTTCATAGCTTCTGATTCAGGAGTTTGAACAACCTGCTGAATAGTTCTGACATTTGTAGGTTGAACTGGCTCTTCAGCTTGAATATGCTCATCAGCTTGAACTTGCTCAGTGCTCCTCATAGATATTAATGTTTCAACTATATCCTCAGCTTCATCACTTGCTTGTTCTTCTGGTTGAACCATAGGGAATTGATCAGATCCAAATATTGACTGGTTAGGGCCATATACCGGATCAGGAGCATTTCATCGATCAAGACAATTTCAACCTGTTTTTCCGGTTGAACTACTGCTTCATCTTCATGTAAAACTTCAGCCACCACCTGAGGTTGGGTGACTTCAGGTTCTTTGTCAGTCAGTTCTAGCACCTCAGTTCCTTCACCTTCTCCTAACATATTTTCATCACCTCCCTCAGTCATGGTTCCCACTGCTGCAGTTTTAGTATTATCTTCAAAATTTTCAGCAGTTGCTTTGCTCGTGGAAGCAACGTTCTTCTCCGCTTGATCACTGGCTCTTTCATCCGGAAAAATAACACCCTTCAGCAGCCTAGTGATCATATTGATATGCTCCGGGAGAGCACCAGTAATAAGCATTGAGGATTGAACCAGTTCGGTGAGATTTGGGTCTTCAAATGGTGAGATAGCAATTAATTGGATACTCTTCACATTCACCCAACTATCTTCGACTGAAAAGGGTTGGATACCAGCTTTTCTACAAGATGTGGCTCTTACTTCAGCCGGAATTCTCTTAGTTTCCTTAATTTTAATCATAGCAGGTGTTGAAGTCATCTTCTCCCCCAATTTGACAATATCAGCTTCATCTTCATCTCTGTTTGGGTTTGAAGGACCTGCTTCAGCCTGAACAGGAACACCCCTGACTAAAGTAGCAACAGTTGCATTTAATGAATCAACCTGTTGTTCGAGAGAAAGGTACAAAATCATCAATTCAGGTAGTGTATAACTTTCCTCAACTGGCTTTTTACCAGTATCCCTGGACGAAACCAAGTTATCAATCCGAGATTAATCAATCATGGTACCCATGGCTTCTTGGCACCTAGGACTCTCCTCAACTGTTTCAGCAACCCTTGGTTCCAATAAAGGACCCGTGGGTGTTGATTCAGAGAGGATTGCCATAGATTGGGTCTTATTGATGTTACTACTGACACCAAGATCTAGTGGGGATACTTGGGCGGTAGCAGCCCTCTCTGTATGAGTCTCTTCATCACTCCTGAGACTCACCTCTGGTGAAGAGTGGGGGTTCAGTGCAGCAGGATCCTGATCCATCAGTATGTTCTCATGTAATGAGGTTGGTGAGTTAATAACACAATCATTTGGATCAAGAACGGGTGCACTGTCACTCCTGGGTGATAGGGGATGTAGGGGTGAAAACCTTTCGGATGGGGATTCTACATCCTTGTTTAATGACTCCCCCTCAAAAGAAGGTTCATCCCTAAGAGAAAATCCCAATTTGGTTAGCTTCCGCTTGGGCTTTTTTCCTTTAGCGGGGCTTGAAGCTTCAGGTTGGTTGGTGGCAGTAGGTGGAGGAGACCTAATGACCACATTTCTCTGTCTTTTGAAAACGACGGGAGGAGATTCAGATGAGCAAGTGGCAGTGGTGGTAGTTTGAGCAGGAGCTTTCCTCTTTTTGGAATGGTAAGTTTTTAGAGTAGAGGAAGCTTGGACAAATGTGGGATCAGGAACTATTGGGCTTGTAGTCCTGTCATCTTGAGTAGGTTTCTCATGTGCAGCAATAGTTTCCGTTTGAACCTCAGTCTGAGCGAGTTCATCAGGAAACTACCTTGGAAGTGGCAGGGGATGGTCAGTATCCCTTCCAAGAAAAACTGTCTTATTTAAAGCTAAATTAGAAAAAGTTTTATCATTCAAGAGTTTTGGATGTAAAATTGAAACTCCCAAAACAATTTGAGGGTATTCCTCCCTGAGAATGCAAGTCAACAACCTAGGAGGGGTGTGATGTTTGTTTTTAGGCCTTTGAAAATTAGTTTTGAGAAATTAAAATTTTAACCTTTAACAACATCAAATATTGCTGAGGCTTGTTCAGCGGCAAGTTCATCAAAACCGCCTTTCTTAGGAGTTAAACAACCAAAAGTGTGTGGGCCAGAAACCTCCATTTATATGGCAATTGCCCCTTCTTGATGGTCTTGCTGCCCATTGAACCACCGTAACCAATATCTCTGAATAAAGGTAGGTACATCTTTGAGTCAATAAACACATAGCCATCTTCATCCCTTAGTTGTAACACTTTTCTAATCTTTGCTTCATCTATTTCCACTATCGTGCCCTGAACAGTTGACACAATTTTCTCACCACCATTGTTATCTTCAGCAACCCTAGCATGAGACCAAAATTCTTCCATAATTTCTTCAAAGATCACCGCTTCAACTGTTAGTGCGTGATGAAGGTGAGAGTTCTTTAGGAAGTCGATCATGCCATTGTAAATGTCTGTTTTACTGGGTGCTTCAAGATAAGCCACCAGATTGTGTTCCACAGGGAACCTCGAATCACTGGCAGGCTTCTTGCCACTTGAACTCGCTTTGGGAGCCATTCTTGATGTAGGATTTGAGAAAATTTACGGTTTTTTGAAGTTATTGAGAGAGTTTGAGAGAAATTTGGGAATGGGGTTTGTGAGAAATGGGGAAGTGATGATAATTTAGGGCTTTTTACCTTTTCAGTCGTTTACATGGAGGAGAGAGGTTTTAACACAACCGTTCAGTAACTGATGTGAGGTGTGCTTTTGGGTTATACGGTACAACACATTAAAGCATGTCATTATCCAAAAGGATATTTACTAAAACCTCGGATATTTAATGGTTAAAAACTTAATGGGTAATTTATTGTGTATCCGCTTAAAAAGATGTGCCTTCCGGATAATTTAATGAAAAGTGACAGTTGACTTGCTGACCCGGAAGTTCAAGCGGAACCCATTTTCTCCTTTATTTTAAAAACCAAATTTCTTCCGTTTGAACTTCAAGCGGAAGATTTTTCCGCTTTGAAGAATTGTTTTCAAAAATATTTTCCACATAAGATACAAAGCATTTTTCCGGTTGAATTTAACCCGGAGATTTTCAAATGTTCTTTTCTCACAGGTTGAACCGGAACTTGGACCGGAAGACCAAAACACGTGATTTTTTAAAATTTGTGTTAAGTTTTCATGGTTTATCAGCAGTTACTGACTATAAACAGAAATGGTGTCTAATTAACACAAGAGACTTTCTTTTTGTTTTTCCTTTTGTATCAAGAAACGGACTCTTAGACACAAATTTGTTTCCTTTTATTGAGGTTGTGAAAAGCTTTGAGTTAATCAAAGTTCATCATCCCAATGGTTGTGATGAGGTAGAAGAATCTTGCATCATCGAATGCTTTGGTAAACAGGTCAGCCAATTGGTGATCAGTGTGAACTTTGAACAGTTTAATCAGATTCAGTTCTGCACAATCTCTAATAAAATGATACCTTATATCAATGTGCTTTGTTTTGGAGTGCTTGACTAGATTGTTGATCATGGAGATAACACTGTTGTTGTATGCAAAGATTGGAGTTTCCATGAAGGTGATTCCATAATCAAGCATCTGATTTTGGATCCAAAGAACTTGACTGCAGCAACTTGAGGCAGCAATATATTTAGCCTTAGCAGTTGATGTAGAAACACAGGTTTGCTTCTTGCACTGCCAGGAAACAAGTCTTTCACCCAAAAATTGACATCTGTCTAATGTTGATTTCTTGTCTATGTCAAAGCCTCCATTGTCACTGTCGGCGAGTGCTTTGAAAGAGAAGTCAAAATTTTTGGGATACCATAAACCCAGTTTTGGTTGACCCTTTAAGTACTTGAAAATTTTCTTGACAGCTAGCATGTGTGACTCCTTTGGTGATGATTTATATCTTGCACATAAGCAAACACTGAACATGATGTCTGGTCTACTAGCAGTGAGATACATCGGTGATCCTATCATTGCTCTGTACATGTGTACATCCACTGGCTTGCCACTTAAGCCATTGCTTAACTTGTGGGAAGTGGAGATAGGAGTTTTAGCACTTGAACATGTCAGCATATCAAATATCTTCAGCATATCTTGGATATACTTTGACTGGTTCAGAAAGATCCCAGCTGCAGTTTGCTTCACTTGTAGTCCTAAGAAGAATGTTAATTCTCCCATGGAGCTCATTTCAAATTTCGACTGCATCAAAGTTTCAAATTCCTTGCATAACAAAGTATTAGATGAACCAAAAATAATATCATCTACATAAATTTGTACCATCAACATGTCTTTACCAACAGTTTTGACAAACAGTGTTTTATCAATAGCTCATCTCCTGTATCCATTCTCTAGAAGATAGTTTGAAAGAGTTTCATACCATGTTCTACGTGCTTGTTTGAGGCCATACAGGGCTTTGATTATCTTGCATACCCTGTTTGGATGATGAGGGTCCTCAAAGCCATGAGGTTGTTTGACATACACTTCTTGTTCCAGTAGGCCATATAGGAAGGCACTTTTGACATCCATTTGAACACTTGGAAGTCTTTGAAGGCAGCATAGGCTAGAAAGATTCTGATTGCTTCCAATCTAGCCACTGGTGCAAACACTTCATCATAATCAATGCCTTCTTCCTGTACATAGCCTTGAACCACCAGTCTTTCTTTGTTCTTAATGACAATGCCCATGTCATACTTTTATTTCAGAACACCCACTTGGTAACAATTGGTTCTGCTTTAGCAGGCAGGTCTACCAACTCCCAAACTTCTGCTTGTTTATTTAAAATAACTCTTCTTGCATTGCCTCTACCTAGCTGTTATCTTCCAAGGCATCAGCTACCTTCTTAGGTACTTCTTGAGACAGAAATGCAGCATGCAAACAAATATTTGCATCAGCAGATTTACTTCTTATTAACATAGGTGCTGACATATCTCCAATATTATTATCCAATGAATGATTCTTGTTGATTATTCTGTCTATGAGCATAGGGAACTCATGGCTTCTTCCATTTGATGGTATGTTGAGCCTAGGTAGTATGTGTTCAAGCTCAATATTACCAAAGTGTGATATAGGATTTGAAACTTCAACTGCTGTATGAGATCTGGTTTCTGAATTGTGGGTCAAATGCTTAAAACTAAACTCATTAGATGCAGCATCATTTGAATTTTCGGGTTCACTTGACCCAGAATCAGTGTTCTCCACAGTTTCTGAAATTGAGTTTTCCGGTTGAACTTGAACCGGAGAAGTGAGATCCGCTTGGACTTCAACCGGAAATGCTTCAGTGTCGATTTGAATTATTTCAGCTTGTTTTTTTCCATTGCCAGGCAAGACGGGTTTGGTGCTCATTGAAGAGAAGAAGATTGGCTTCTTTATGGTTCCATCAAAGTTACTCTTCCAATGTTCATCAGCTGACCTGTAAAGATTATGTTCCTGCACTAGAGAACTCACAGGCTTCTCAAAAGTTATGTTGAAAGCAGTGGTTAGTGCATCAATATCGAATAACCAGGTGGCCTGAGACTCAAAATTGTTGGGAGATTTTTCATTAAAAGACACGTTTATAGTTTCTTCAACAATTTTGGTTCTCTTATTGTATACTATGTATGCCTTAGACACACCAGAATAGCCAAGAAAATATCCTTCATCTGCCTTTTTTACAAATTTAGGCAATAGCTCAATGGTTCTCAATATTGTAACAGGACAACCAAATGGCTTAAAGAAATAAATATTTGGCTTTCTTTTTCTCCAAAGCTCATATGGCGTCTTGTTCTTGCCTTTGACAATCAAGATCCTGTTTTGGACATAATAGGCAGTGTTCACTGCTTCTGCCCAAAATATCACAGGGAGTTTAGAGTCTGCTAACATTGACTTATCAGCTTCAATCAGTGTCCTATTTCTCCTTTCAGCAACACAATTTTGTTGTGGAGTTCTAGGAGCACTGAATTTCCTAACAATTTCCTTTTCTTCACAAAATGAATTTAAGACATGATTCTTAAATTCAGTGCCATTGTCACATCTGATTGTTTTCACTTTGAAATTGGATTGATTTTCTAAATTTATCACAAGAGTTTTTAACAAATCAGCAATTTCATCTTTTGTTTTAAGAAAGAAAACCCAGGTGTATCTAGAGAAATCATCAATAATGACAAAACAGTATGACCTTTTTCCCAAACTCATTACTCTAGTTGGACCAAAAAGATCCATGTGCAACAGCTCTAGAGGTTGTGAAATAGAAGATTCAACTTTTGTCTTGGAGGAGATTTTATGTTGCTTGCTCTTGAGACATGGCACACAATGTTCAGAACATGTAAATTGCTTGTTAGGAAGACCCTTAACCAAGCCAAGATTGACAATTCTATGTTCTTGTAGTTTACATGTCCTAACCTCTTATGCCACAAATCAAATTCATCCAATGAGGCTTTGGATATAAAGCAAGCAGTGCCACAGGAGGGTGCAGCAACTGACATATCCAAAATATATAGTCCATCTCTCCTGGGTGCTTTAAGCATGATTAGCTCATCAGGAATTTTCACACCAGGTTTGAGAAGTATAGCCTCCTTCTCATTAAACATCAAATTCAAATTCTTGTCACACATTTCTGAGACACTGAGAAGATTGAAATTTAAAGTATCAACAAAATTGACTCTATCAAAACTTATGAGTCCATTGCTAACATCTCCTTGTGCTGAGATATGGCCTTTAGTGCTTCCAAAGGCAACTGGTCCTCCATTGATTCTTTTTGTGTTTTCCAGAATATGCTTATTCCATGTCATGTGGCAAGTGCATCCACTATCTACTACCCATAGGCTATGTTCGCCTTTATTTTGCACCTACACATATCAGATTTGATCAGTTTCTATAGGGGACCCAAACCTGAGTGGTCTTGGGTCTGCCATAAGCATCGTTATATGTGTACTCCTTGAGTACTAAAGTATTCACAACTGGAGCATCAGTAAGCAGATCATCATTATCAAGGTTCAAGCTCTCATAGGGAGTGCTTGTTTGACTTAATCTCTCACTCTTGTTATTTTTCCTCTCAGCAATTTTTCTTTCACGGTATTCTCGAAATTTTGTTTATTGGTCACTTTCTTTGGTATTTCACTAGATGAACAGTGAGCTTGATTGACCAATTTAGTTCTTTCAGGTGATTGTGGAAACCTTTGAGAAAAGTTTTCAACCTGATATGGAACACAGTAACTTCCACTTGAACTAGCAATGAATTCCGGTTGGTTAGATTTCTTTCCTTTTGAAAAACTTTCCTTTGAGGTGGTCTTTCCTCTTGAGGGATTTCTTTTACCTTGGCTTTCAAAAAGTTCAAACCCTTCAGCAAAGTGTACTTTCGGTCTCTGCTTGGGAGCAGTAGTTGATATGGGCTGTTTTTGGTTTTCCGATTGAACTAAAGTTCGAGCGGAAAGTTGTTCCAGTTGAACTTCAGCCGGAAAACGATTTTGCTTTAAAACAGAAAAACTTCCATTTCTTTCATTTCCAACCAAAATCCTGTTAGACTCAGATCCAAAATACTTCATTGTTTGGCTTTTCATAGGTGGGATTCTACCTGTGAGCTTTCTCTGAAAATCAGTTTTTGGTTTTTGAGCAAGTTTTGGTTTTGAAAGATGTTGGACTTTACTCAATGGGTTGAACAGACACATGGCAGCAAGGTGCCCTTTTTCATCGCAAAAAACACATTCAAGACTTCTAGCTTCATAAAACTCATTTTTCCTGGGAGACTCATTTTTGGTAATTTGCTTGTAATTTAATTGACCAAGTCTTTGAGTTTGACTTCCCTTTGGTTGTTCAGGTTGTTTTCCTCCAACTTTTGAATCCTTTGATTCATAGATAGTTGGGGGTGGGACAGTAATTGATGGTTTCAAAATTTTTGATTGATCAACTAATGCAGATGTGCTTGCATTATTGACTTCAGGCTTCTTTGTTTCAACAGATTTTTCGTGCTTGACTGTGATGAGGTGTCATCAACAGTGAGACTAACTTTGCATTCTGTTGTCAGGGCTTTGATTGGTTCAATTGCAGGTGAGTATTCAATTGGTGGCTCAACACTGTTATAGCCAACACCAGTTTTCCCATACATCCCTCCCATCCATAGTTTCTCAGCCTTCTTATTTGCAGTATGAAACTTATCACAGGTGAACAAATCATCTTTTAGTTTTATTTCAAGAACATCAACCTCAGCCTTAGCTTCTTTGGTTTCTTTTCTTGATTTTTCAAGTTTTGACAACAAATCATCCAGTTATGTTTCAAGAATGGAGTTGGTTTGCTTTAACTGTTCAAATTCTTTGTTTAAGTTGTCAATCTTAGTAATGTAGGATGAATCAGTTTACTTAAAGCATTCCTTTAACTCATTTAAGTTTAAAACTTCATCAATCAGATCTGTGTTGTGATTTCTGTACTTTGTCACTTGTTCAATGCAGGCAGGGCTGCATAAGTTTTCTATAACCTTTTCAGGAATTGAATTTACTTGATCAGAAGGAGAATCTTATTTGGCCATCAAAGCATGGTTAATAGGCTCGAATTCAGCTAGAAAGTCTCCCCATTTAACACATTCAGTTTGGTTTGCCACAGCAGCAACCACATTCTGATGGTTTTGACTTCCGGCTGGTTTTGGTTGGGTTGGTTGTTGTCCTGAACTATGAGCAGAGTTGTTGCTTGAATTGTTGTGGTTGTTTCCACCATGATTCTTCATCTGAGTTTGACCTTGATTATGCCCCTCCCTTCTTGGTTATGGGCACTCTCTTGCAAAGTGACCAAGTTAGTGACAGTTGTAACATTTCACCTTGCTTTTGTCTAGGCCAATGTGAACACCTTTTGCTCCTTTGTAAGTTCTACCAGTTCTTTTGTACAATCTTTGGGCTCTAATAGACACCATAGCAAGTTGGGTCAAAATATCCATTTGTTCGAAGTCATCGGCACCTATACATTCTAAGTCTTCACGAATGAAGCCTTGGTATGAGTCAGTTGCTACATAAGCATTGTGAGAATTATCAAAACTCTCTTGACACCTTGGTGTCTCAGAGAAACTGACTATAGGTGACTGGTAAGAAGATGAATTTGAAGATCTTTGGTTTTGAAAAATCAGTAGTTACTAGAGCAGTTGAAAACAGCTGAGTTAATTCAGAAGATGAGTTTTGCTTAAGATTTAATTCCATTTCATAAGCACTGAGTATGCCATGAACTTCACTGAGCCTCATCTTTTTCAAATTTTGCATTCTCTGATGCTTACAGTGTAAACTGTCCACACAGAAGGCAGAGATAGTCTGTTCTAGTTTTACATCTACTTTTTGCAGTCATCAAGTAAGGAAACAAATCTTAAGTATTGGTTGGTCATAGATTCACCATATTTGTAGGTAAAGTTCTCATATTTCTGTTTTAAAACATCTTTCTTGTTTTCCTTAACCTCACTGGTTCCTTCATACATTTCACTTAAGGCATTCCACAGGCTATGTGCAGTTTTGTAGCCCTTAAACCCACATAAAATGGAGTTGGGAAGTGCAACCTGTAGAGTCCAATATGCCTTATAGTCAAATTCGAGAGCAGCATAGTCAGATTCAACATATTTATCTAAAGGTTTTGGTATCTTGACTTCAGCGTCATCAGCAGATGGAACTGTGGGAGAATAGGGACCTTCAGTCAAGGATTTCCGTATATCTAAGATCCTAACAAAACCTTCCATCCTGAGTTTCCAGGTACCAGAGTCATCAGGAGTGAACATTGGCAGTTTGTTAGCACTACCATTTGAACATCCCAAACTGAGTTCATTCATTTTGAAGAACTTTTGAAAGACAAAAACAACAAAGCTTGTAAACTAAACAAGTAGAGTATCAACTTTGAAGCACTAGAAGTCTTAAAAGTGGGAGCCAAAGCTCTGATACCACTTATAGGATCGGTGTTAATTACTGTTTAACTTAACAAGAAACCCTCTACTTGTAAATATAACCCTGTGGAGTTAAAGTTATATTCACCTTACTTAAGCAAGTCTTAGTTCTCTTGTGTAATGTAAGTGTTTTATTGCATAAGGATAGTAACAGCGAAGTATGAAATACTCGGCACTATTTGCATTAACTCAAGTTTACACTATTACAAGTTGATCGAGAACTGTGTGTAAAACTGAAACCTAACTAAGCTATATATAGTGCAGATGAGATCAATGACAGCCATTGATCTCAAACGATTTAATCTAACCGTTAAACAAAAGTCAAATACAAACTACCAAAAGAATAATATTCGACATATGGAATATATTGTGTGTGATCAGCAACATACTACTTTAGGAGAGCGGCTTTGATAGATTTGGAAGCAACCACGAAGCTTTTTGCAGGATTGGATGACTGAAAAGACTTCTCAGGAAAAGTCCGGCTGAACTCATTATCTGGTGGATAATCGAGTTCACCCAGAATATTCGCTATAGGACAAAATGGCTTCTTCCGGCTGAACTTCCAGTTCCGCTTGAACTTGAGACTTCCGCTCGAACTTCAACTTCAGCCGGAACTGCTCAAAATTGGCTTTCAGCCGGAAATCTTCAAAGCGATATTCCTTACAGCTTTAACTTGGTTTTCTAAATGAATATGTGTGGTATGTCACTGCTTGAAATCAAAATCCGATTCTATGTGTGTTCAATAATCTTTGAAGGTTAGCTTAGCTAGTTTTGTTTAAACATATTTTTAGTTTGGTTGAGTGTCAGTTTGTTTGTGCTAAATTTTTTAAAAAAAAACCAAAATTGGATTAATCTTATGTGCTACCCTCTACAATAGTGACTTGGAGGATGCACCACTAAGAGAGATCCTAAGAAAAATATTGTCACTAAAAATAATAAGGTAGGGGAAGAGTTGATTAGTGGCACCTCCTTAAAGTTGTGGTTTTTTTATTTTTAATGGTGTTTGTTGGTTTATAAGAAGGTAGGGAAATAAAAAAAATCGTTCCGAGAATGGCTGACACGTGTAAGACATATGTGAAAGACATGATCCAAGGTGATATGTTGGTAGGCTCTATTTCCGAATCACAAAAGGTATGTGTCATGAACTTAAAGATAAAGTATGGCATTTGATAGGAAACACACACTTAGGTTTGGTGCAATTATATTTGACTACATCTATACGTTCCCAATACACACGATTGAATCCAAGAATATGAAACTGAGCTCAAAAAGTATGTGTCCCCTTTGTTTGTGAAAGCAAAGACCTGAGCATGTCAAAGTTGTTAGTCAGGCTCTCCTCTATTTTTGCGTGAGAAAAGACCTGCAGTTGACTGTACCGATATGCTTATAGATCACTATATATATAAATAAAAAATAATATATATATATATATATATACACACCCAAAAGATGCCTAAGTGCACATCAAATGAGACCCTCAAGAGTCCAAAACATTTAAGCATTTGTCACTAGTGCGTACTACATGTCACACGTCGGGTTGCAGCCTGATTGAAACACTAATAGGAAGTTAGTTGACTTGTATATTACACCAGTTCTCTCTGTGATCTATTCTTTCTTTTCTTAACCAAGTCTCGAGCAAAGTTTCACACTTTTGGATAGAGTTATGAAAATATGTGGAAGGAAAAATATATGCTTGATAGACTGCACATCTATGTACCATGACTTGTGTGTTTCTTATTCAATTTTCATAATTAATGCACCTAAAAGATAATTAAGTGAAAAATAGCCTGGCTAAGGCAAGGAACGTGAGCTTAAAGTGGATCAATATACTGGCAATCACTTGGACTTGATCAAGTAACGGAAGCTGAAAAGGGTTCCTCATCTCAGACATAAAGGGTTTGATCCCTAATAAACTTACTCGTTTATGTTTTGGTACATATTTGTTTTATTTTAATTTTTTCTTTTGAAGATTTCCTAAGTTTTTATTGTTTCTTTTTCAACTATGACCGGTTAATTTAAAAGTTATCTGTGTTTTTATGGGTTTTATGCATAAATGTGCCCCCCCCCCCCCCCCCCAGAGTGACCCGTTTTTTAGGGGAAGAAGGCAGGATAATATGTATTATCTGAAGGGAAGTTCGACGATAATATACATTATATGAGGGGAAGTCCTTAGCTGAGGGGAAGATATCAGCTAAGGGGAAGTGAATAGTGGTCTTGGGTTAAGGGGAAGTTTTATAGGAACCCCCGTAATATATACTAGGGTTTTTGGTTAAAATAATGTTATTCACCTACTAACCAAAGATTGGTATCAGAGCCACGACTATAGGCATCTAGTTTATTAGAAATGGTTTAACCTAGACTTATGCCTAAGGTGTCCTGTATGAGTGCCTTATGCGTAGTATGCCTATATTTTTTCTATGTCCATTAAATGTTTTTTGATCTTCGTGTTCAATCCTTGTCTTGATCATTGATGTTTAGCATGCAATTATACATGAATCACTCAAGGCTTCCTAGCCTCTTTTCTTAGAAATGGTGTCTTACGTACCATTTAGGGAAAATTGATTTTCTCGATTTTATGATCTCATCAGAGTTAGAGTTTAGTGGTAGACATGTAGTAATTGGAAGGGTAAAAACATCGGTATTCAGGGCCTTTGTCAATGTAACCATCTCGTTAAATCTGGTAAATCGTGGGGAATTTTTTTTTCTTATTTAAATAAACTGGACTCAATAAGCCCAGTTAGGCCCGTTAGGCCCATTAAGAGAATTGTGGCCCATCAGAGACCCAATCCATATACTCGAGGTCCGGATAATTCGTTATAAGTATTCTTCTTTTATGAAATGCAAGGTGTTGCGGAACAAGAAACAATGAAATCAGTAAACGGGACTATTACGCGACATTAACCGAAAAGGACTCATTTAATTATCTGAGATAGTTTTACTGGCTCTGTGAAGTTATACATATTTTTCCAAGTGTTTACTCAGAATTACAGTCGTAAAATCAGTAAACGGGACTATTACGCGTCAAATACACGCATTATACCGTGTGTTTTACTAAATATTCACCAGATTATATTTAATCTGACGTATTAAGCATTCCGAGAATATTTACGAGGCTCATATAATATTATAGACATGTCGGGAATTATTATGAATATTTACTTGACAATCAGTATTTAACGTGATCAGATAACGCGGTATAATACCTGTTTAAATGATAATGTATTACATATCATTTTTAAAAAAAAAAGTACATATGATGTACTTGGTCTTTTCTTTTGAACAACCTCACACACATTCGATATACACACACATTGGTGTGTAAAAGAATTAGAGAAAGAAAGAAGAGAGCCTCACGGCTCTCCCTCCCCCTCGTCCGGCGAACCCAGGCGGCGACCCTCTGTCGGCGACCCTCTGTCGGCGACCCTCTGTCGGCGACCTGCTCCGGCCGGCTAAATGGCGGCGATTTCCCCCCCTTCTTCTACTATTCCTCCATCTGATTTGTATCCAAGACCCGTAGGTCGATTCTGTTCGCGTGTATGGGGACCAGAGCGGGGGCTAGGGTTTCCGCCATGAAGGTAGCGGCGGCGGCGGATTCATGGCGGTGACCTCCCCTTTCGCTCCAAACCTCTTCCTCTCTCTCTCTCTCTCTCTCTCTCTCCCGTGTACAAGCTGAGACCCAGGGGGTCGGACCAGGCCGCGAACGGCGTCGGGAAGCGGCAACAGCCGCGCTAGGCGGCAGCGCCGCCGCTGTTTTCTCTCTCTCTGCCCTCTCCAACGACGGTAAGGGTTTTTACCCATCGCATCTTTAGTTTTCCAATTTACAATCATCCTAAAACCTCCGATTTCGACAGGCATGTGTAGATCTGTGGTCTTTGATGATTTATGAGTAGTGGTTATCAACTGGGGGACGGAAATCCGGCGGCGGCCATGGCCTTCGGCCGCCGGAACAGTAGCTTATGGTGATGATGAAGTAGTGTTTCGGCTAGAAATGCTAATGTGAGTGTTTGGATATGAGTTTTGACAGATTTGAGTCAACTCGGTACCAAGTCAACTGAGTCGACTCGGGTCAACAATCTGGTCAACTATTTTGAAGGGTCCAACGCAGTCAAACCAGAAAACCGAACTTACAGTATTGTTCGTGACGAAAAATCTTGCGGAATAGACTACTTATACATTATTTTTGGTGTCGGGTCAAGAAAGTCAACCGGGTCAAACCCCGTCAATTCTGGTCAACGTTTTTGAAGGGTCAAACAAGGTCAAATCTGGAAACCGAGCATGGATTATTGTTCGTGGCGAAATTCTACTTGGAATGGATTATTTACTCGTCGAATTCGGAAAAGTTTAGCACGTTACGGTTAACCGGATTCGAGTCTGCGTACCGACTGGAAGGTATAATCATATTCGATATCTTGTAATTGTTTTAGTAGTATTGTGTAATCGATATGTGAGGAACGAATACTGTATATGAAAGTATCATTGTTATTAAAATTATGATAATAACCAAAATATATAATTAAAGATTATGACAATTTTATGTAACATAATACTATGGCTTTTAGTAAAAAGTGGACATACAAACATATATATATATATATATATATATATAATCGTATATATACATGTAAAACATAATATTATGAAAACTCTAAAATGTTTTATAAATATAAGACCAAACAAGGATACAAAGCCTTATAAAGATATATCTTCCGGTTATGGTGAATTGATAAAATATATATATATATATATATATATATATATATATATATATATATATATATAGTTTTGGAATATATTTTAAGTTGATAAAACCATAGGATTATGATTAATAAAGTTATCATTTCAAATATCGAAAACTATGGTTTTTATGATAATAAAAGATCATAAGAATATCCAATAAAATGTATGATATTGTAAAATCTATGATTTCATGTAAATAATATCAGGATCTTATTTGAAATAAAACTTATTATTTTATATGAGTTCATATAAATAGTGGTATGGTTTCTGTTAATAAAGGTTATGATTTCATGTGAACTATAAGACGGATAAATATATATATAACCTATGATTTTATGTGAAATACAAACGGGTAAACTTAGACATAAAAAATATGATTTTATGTGAAATGTAAATGGTTAAACCTATATCTAAAAGCTATGATTTTATGTAAATCATAAAAGGATTGATATATACACAAGCTATGATTTTATATAATATTTGAAATATTATGAAACATAACCTGATCGGGACTCGAGTGATATCGTTTAATTTAGATAATCTATCAAACAGGCCATACGACCGTAATGTCACTAAAGGCATACGACCGTGTTCGGCAGGAACTGTTTAATTAGAGATTGACAGATAAATTACGATCGTAGTCGGGTTTAGGCCATACGACTGTATTGGGACATCCGGTTGTATTGGGACCTCAACCTACGGACGCATCGTATCGTTTAAGGCACGGAGCGCAACCGAGCCTAACCAGTATTATTACTGTGTTAAATTTAAGTGTACCTATACTTGTTTTGGTCAGTGGCTTCCCCAAATTTAACATGACGTTAAGCTTTGTCTAGGCATTGCATCTGTGACATATGTGGATTGTACGCAATCCTATCCGTATGACTTTGTATTCCGATGATCTGTGAGTCCTCTGACTTCCCTCATGTTATTTAACTGTTTGATATAATACTTCTGTTCTGATGTATCTGTTATATTTGTTATGAATATCTTATCGAACACTGTGAGTCAGAATGCCCTATGTGGGTCATTAGAGACTTTCTGGTCATTAAGGTTGAGACCACTAGGCATATAAGGGATTATAGCGGCCGTTATAGTTGAACGATCCATATTCACCCGGATCCTCTAGTATTAATTTACTAGGGGGAATATGTACTTATATGTTGAACTTAAAAATCTACTCGCAGAGGGTGTACGGCTACGCGCAACGTGCCCGTAGAGTATCTGAGTGTTGACCTTAGGTGCAATCTGATAATTCATAACAGGCATTTTTATTTGAAAACTGTTAATGTGATGATGGTAGTTAAGACTCACCAACAACGTTTGTTGTTGACTCTGTGTTGACTTATGGTGCAGGTAAGTGTGTGCAGGTGATGATGTATTTGTAAAGGAACGTTGGGGGTACTAGTTGTGGCTATCTGTTAAAGCTTGTATAATTTAACTGATGTACGTCTGTTGTTCAGTGCATGTTATGACTACAATTCCTTGATATATGTATCATTTGTTTGTTCAGTCCTGGGTCTATCCCGGGCTACCGATTCCATTAGGTCGGCTATGAGGTGCTTAGTGCATCCTCGGTCAGAGTCGATCTAAGGTTTCTATGTGAGGACTGGACGTCTGTGTTTGTTCTATGTTTTATTTTGTTGTTGGTGCCTAGTGAACTGATACGGACAGCCGGTCCCACACCCTCGCCCGCACCTGGCAGGGGGCGGCAGAGGGGGGTGTTACAGGTTGGTATCAGAGCCAAAGGTTCCAGCAGATTGGAGTCTCTTAGAACCCTTAAGCTTGAGCCTGTAAGGACTCTGGGACTAAGCACGGTGCTAAGTCTAGGACTTAGGCGGAAGTCTGTGTATTAGGGAGTAGTCGAGGTTTAGTGCAAGGTCGGTGGTAGTTTCAGCCTTGCAAACTGACATTCCTACCCACAGGTGCACTAAGACTCGGCGAACCCTAGTAGACATATGAATGCTGATAGTCATCTCATTTTATTTAAGTGTCTGGCTTAGGCAGAAGTTTGTGTGTTAGGGAGATATCAAAGGTAAAGTGTAAGGTCGGTAGTAGTTACAGGCTGCAGACTGCCATTGCTACCCACAGGTACACCGAGACTTGACGAACCCTAGCAGACACATGGATGCTGATTGTCTTCCCATTTGGTGTCCAAGTATTCCATTTTTCTTTTGTGTGCAAAAGTGTAATAGGACACATCGTCTTTTGTGTGAATTAGGGTACGGTACCCTAAGTGTGCATCGGTATTACTTTGATTAAATCCTATGCTAATTCTTCACCTTGATATTTCCGTTCATTTGATTCGTGTTGATTTCATTTCCCTTGGATTTCTTCCTTTTATCATATTGGTTTCTCCAAGTTTATTTGTGTACGGATTTTTTATGATGTACCTAGAACGAGGAAACTTAGGAGTCTAAACATTTGCCTACAGGATAGGATTCGTTTAGGAATCCGTGTGTTTTTTATTTCTACTCGTATTCATAATACTGCACTGATTCTGATTCTGTGTGCTCCCGATGTGATATTCCGGGAGACCTGAAGAGTACCCCAACTCTAATAAACGTGTTCCTTGAGACGTCGTGAAACGTAAAAGGAAACTGGTTCCACGTCATAGATGCATATTTTATTGCCTATTCAATATTACACGTGTTTCTTGCTAATGTAGTATTTCGGTTACCTCTTCAATCCATGTCGAAAATTGTTGCCAGCAAGACCGTAGACAAAAGAGTGAAGACACGTTATATGACCGGAGTTATCTAACTAGGAACTCTTGGCGGAATGGACTAGGAGTACTTAGATGAAGTGGATTGCAACTAAAGACCAAAACGATTAAGGTGGACGTAATGAAGATTTTCAAGACAAAGCGGAGCTCAATGGACGACAACTACCAACGACGACACGACGACGCTAATTATCTCTATTCAACATGGCGAAGCAAAAGGAGACAACAATTCATTCAAACGGCGACAAGATGTGAAGCAGCAGTAGATGACGAGGAATTCCTTTATTTCTTCCTTACCTCTCCTTACGATGCGGTCGACATTATAAGTACTAATGATTATTTTGAAATCTCTATTGTGTAAAGTTGTTACTTTCAGATCATATCCGACTCGTGATCTGATCACTTTGTACCATCAGCCTTGCGTAGATGATGGGATTTTCCCGTTAGTCGTACGATCATTTGTGGATGACCTTATTAATTTGATTCGGCAGTGGTGGCACCATCGGTGAGAGTACCCTGCTTCTATCTTAATGTACGGTATTTTGATTCGTACCGTCTCCATACTTGTGTGAGTAATAGTTGAAGTGTAAAGGTATGGAAGCTGAGGCAAGTAAGTGTCTCGATTATCATGGAGAATTATCACATAAGTAATGGTCACGTGATCTCAGGCGTTGAGATGTGACATTAACTTCGTGCGTTTTTATGATATGTGTGCTTGTATTCTAAATCCGGATGAAATCCTGGTGCTTATTGGTTAGCAGAGAACCATATGGCTAGTCTTCCCGACGGAGACGTGGATTGTCCGTAATTAGGATTCTTCTTTTTAAAATGTATTGTTTAAATCTATTGTTTAAACCAATAGGGTTTAAGGAACTTGACAGCAACCGTCATGATAGATTTAATTCTACGAAAGATGTTCTGATGTCGTTTTGTTCAATGATTCAGAGAAGGAGTCGTGATGCAAGATAGCAAGGTCTAGTAGTAAAATTACTACACAGAGTAACCTAAGGATGATAGATGTTTGGAACATTACCAGGAATGATGAAGACAGATCTTTGATTTAACCATATGTTGGTGGCGATGTATAGAATTATACAAAGCCAGGTGAGAATGGTGGACATACTAGAATATACGAGAATAGCTATGTGTTTAGAATATGCGAGTAATGTTGCATGCTACCGAAGGGCAGCAACCCAAAGGTTACAACTTGTGTATAAGAACGTGCACATACAAGGTAATGGTGCATTTATCATTATGTCCGAGGTGTAGTGGGATAGCTGTGGTAAGCCCTATATATAAACACCTTAGGCATAGTGGTTTATGGCACTTGAATCAGAAAGTGTGGAAGCTAGGCATGGAGACCACATGTTTATGATGATTGGTGTGCTTCCATTTAGGCCATTTACGCCAAGTCTAAAATATAACAAATAGATTGAGCTGCCAAGTAAAGGCGGGAGAGTTACTGCTAGTATGGCAAGGATACTTCATCGAGATTGATGTGAGTAAGTATAACCGTGATGGTTATGAACACGATCTAAAGATAGATCGATGGAATCACTTAATGTGAAATTTGATTTTTATAGTTATGAAGATGTGGTCATTTAACTAAGTATGTGGTTGAATACGTGGAAGGTTTCAATATCATATAATGGATTGAACTCTGCATTCAGAGTGAATTCCATTATAGAAAGGTATGAGCTAGTATTGACGGCTATGACATAAGTCTGTTAGAGAAAATAGACTGGTAATTAGGAGTAATGTGATACTCCATGTGAATCTTTACCTGAACCATTGACACATGTCAAAAGGAGATTAGAGACGACACTCTAAAAACTGTAGGATAACAATATGTTTGTCCAGGTGGACTAGATTGAACTTATGAGTTTGTGAGATTGATAGACTTAACACGTACCATGGGTATATATATACATTTTAACCCTTTGCTGAATGCAAAGGAGGGGAGAGACAGAAACATTATTTGGATTTATATACTTATATTGTCAGATCAATGAAACCTGGATTTATGATGATTTAAGAGTAGGGGATGTTTGACGTAAAGTGATGTTGTATTCCATTAGTTACACCCAATAATCTCTTCTGGTTTCGTGTGGTCGTGACTGGATATCATGAGCAAGACACATTGTCCTTTGTGAAACAGACCTTGTATAGGTATGTACGGGTAAAGTTCGGTACGTGTATATTAATCATGTGAGCAAAGGTGTTGTGTCTTCAGAAAGGGACACACAGAGATAGCTATTGTAGCTTTAAAAGCTATGGAATTGGCATGATAGTTGGTGCGTTTGGAACCAACTAGGAGGCTTTTATGTTCGATGTCAGGTTGTGTAATTGTGATGCAAGACTTGTTGTGATTAGATCCTTCAGGCTGGAAATGATTAATCGTTTATAACGGTTCAATCTAGCGAGGTGTATGATGCCCTTGGCTAGTGTAACCGGTTTGATTATAAGGAAAGATTGAATTTGTGGAAGACATCTTGTGTCGCCAATAATGGTGAAGTCAGATTATGCACTTTATTCAAAAAGTTGAGTATCTTGATAACCGATTAACCCGAACCATGATGGGATGTGAGTATGAGCATATTGAAATTGATTAGTAGTATAGACTACTTGCTGAATCCCAAAAACCTCCTGCGGTTATAGTATTTGTATATCAGATTATCTCTGAATATTTTGATTATCGTAATAATGAGGACCTTTGACAAGCGCTTTAAGTATCCTTGGGAACTGGTGATCTTGATAGATCGGATCGAATCGGTGAGTCCATGTGATTGACTTTTAGTCAAGAGGACTCTTCTGTGTTTCCATTAATGGAACTCTAATAATAAGCTATGAGTAGCTTGGTGTGACCAGGATACTGTGAAGTTGGCATGTCGGTCCGTATGGTACGAAACCAATTGCAAAATTATTTTGTTGTGTATTTATGCTACACAACTTATGTGTTAGACCTAAATTAGGTCCCATGAAATCCTGCAACTTCTCTTCGGAGAATCTGATAATGAGAATGACTCGTCAAATTTGTGACTTGTCGCAACCATAGGAATCAGTTACTAGGTCAGATTATCAGTAAACCTACGGAGGTGAGGCTGATTAATTCCGCATGTTTCACTAAGTGGGGGTGATGGGAAAAGAATGCTGATCGGGAAGTGACAGATGGTTCCTATGGTTTGATGTCAGAGAAATTCCTTCTGGTTCCTATGGTTTGATGTTAGAGAAATTCCTTCTGATGTCAGAGAAATTCCTTCTGTTTAAATGAAAATGTACTACATATCATTTTAAAAAAAAGTACATATGATGTACTTGGTCTTTTCTTTTGAACAACCTCACACACATTCAATATACACACACATTGGTGTGTAAAATAATTAGAGAAAGAAAGAAGAGAGCCTCACGGCTCTCCCTCCCCCTCGTCCGGCGAACTCAGGCGGCGACCCTCTGCCAGCGATCGTCGCACACCGGCGACCTGCTCCGGCCGGCCAAACGGCGCCGATTACCCCCCCCCCCCTTCTTCTACTATTTCTCCATCTGATTCGTATCCAAACCCGTAGGTCGATTCTGTTCGCGTGTATGGGGACCAGAGCGGCGGCTAGGGTTTCCGCCGTGAAGGTAGCGTCAGCGGCGGATTCATGGCGGTGACCTCCCCTTTCGCTCCAAACCTCTTCCTCTCTCACTCTCGTGTACAAGCTCAGACCCAGGGGGTCAGACCAGGCCGCGAACGGCGTCGGGAAGCGGCAACAGCCGCGCTAGGCGGCAGCGCCGCCGCTGTTTTCTGTAAAACCGAGATATGATCTTACTACTGCGTGTATCAATCAATCATAGTAAACACGGATGTAAATAAGAGATTTCGTATTGAATCACTTGAAGATACAATGAAAGCTCTCTAGTTTCTCTCTCTAGAAACACACACAGAACGGTGTAGAATGACAGAAGTGTTCTACGCTATCATTCTAACTCAACCTATTTATAGTAAGTGACTAACTACTCAGCGTACCACGTGGTACGCCAGACCATATGGTCCGCCGGACCATATGGTACGCCACCTATGATATAGCCACTACAACACATTCTAAGACACGCTCACATAGATACAATACGCGAGACACTCATAGCATAGGGATATGCTCTAACAAACTCCCCCTTAACGTGTAGTGTATCTATATTCTAACAAAACTTCAGTCTTCAATTTCCAACATCGTTGCATCTGATCTTCGACTTGAAATCTTGTAAGAAATAGAGCTTGCATGGCTGGATCACTCTTGAATCATCTTTGATCTTCAAAATCCACTTGTGAAAGATAAAACATACTCCCCCTTTCACCATGCTTGAGTCTTGACACATATAACCTGCAATTTCAGAAGACAGAAACGCGGTTTCCTTTTCTTTTGAAAATTAATTTTAATCTTGGCGCAAAACTTCTCTTTGAGAATCGAAGATATAGATTTTGAAATTTGATTTCGTATCACATGTCGATCGGCCGAAAACAAATAAGAAATAAAATCTTTTTGGCTTTTTGAAACTTTATATCAAAACACACCAAAAATCTTTTTGGACTTTTCAGATATGAAACATAAATGCAATACTGAATCAGACACTATTTTTGTCTTTTGCGAGAAAGATCACAACTTGGGATCATATTGAACATGACATGCTGAACTACACTTCAATTTCAATTACTTCAGCACATAAGTCATGTCGATTGCTGGTATAATTTGTCCATCTTAAACTCAGGCACATCATACTCATAACATCTGAATATGTTATTAGTATTGTTTATGTTTGCTTTGACCAGTGTACCCCACACTATCAAACATACTCAGATATGCATTTTCTTTTATATCACACTTTGTGATTTCACTTGTGACTTAATCACATAGTGATTGTATTCATGAATTAGTCAACTGTGTTCCATGTAAAAATAAATAAGAACGTTAAATCGTCTACCTTAAGGTCGATCTTTCGATACGCAGATAAGGCCTCGGATTTAATAAAATAGGAAAATAAAACAAGTTGAAATTGTATAACCCAACAACAATCAGGTCGGTACTTCCGTACACGCAGAGAAAGTCCGATGAGTTATACGAAACACCAAAGAAAATAAAGCAGAATGTCAAACGAACAACAATCAGGTCGATCTTTCGATACACAAAGAAAGTTCAATCGTTTGACAAAATAAAGAAAATCAAACAAGTTTAAATCTTTGCAAAATGAACACATGTATACACAGTGACTTCTCATTTTCTTTTTCACATATCTTTTCTTGATATATCATGAGATACGCATCAAGATGTTGTCCACTTGGTCAAGCATTAGTATTTAATGTATATCACATTTGAATACTTTCTGATTTAATGCCGAGCCTACCAAGCACATCAAACAATGATCTTATGGCTTTTTCATCTATTTATCTACGAGTAAGACACGTAAGCCAATGTACCATCATTTCCCAATTATGTCGGATACAATTTCTCATTTTTTCAATGTTTTTGTATTTTCTGTTTTTCAATGTTTTTGTATTTTTCCATTTTTCTCCCCCTTAAAATGAAAACTCTATTTTTTGGATTTTCATTTTAATGCAAACAAAAACACAAAGACACTATTTTTGGTTTTTCAATTTTTCTCCCCCTAAACTACATACGAAATTCATTAAAGAAAGAAAATTGACCTTTCGACATGGATACCTGTTAGGTTTAGCTTTCAGAAAAATTTCAGTTTTGAAATTTGATATCACGTGTAATTTAAGTTAAATCAGCAGAATACTCCTCTATCAGCAACTTTTCAATCACCGATAGGTCTTCTAAAAGTACTTGTGTTGGTCCTCACTGAACTTTTACAGTGCTAATGATGGTGTTTTGAGAAGAAAACCCAATGAAATAACAACAATAGATGATTTCCAATAGCTAAAATGGGTTTCTAGTATTGAACAATCACAACTTGAACCAAAAGAATGATAAGAGATGAATACAAGCTACAAAGATAGTATGAAATGCTCCTAGCCGTCACCAAACTTACCAATAATCAGATTTCTTGTATTAGGGTTCTCAAAGTTGCAAAAGTTACAAGAGTGGTGCACCAAGGCAACAATATATACTAACCAGTAGGCAGTTTCGCTGGCAGTTTCGCTGGCCAAGCGAAACTGTCACTGAGACAGTCTAAACTAGATACCGAGCGAAACAACAGTTTCGCTCGGTAGTTTCGCTAACTACCAAAAGACCAAAATTACAAAGAAACTAATCTAGACAAGTTAACTAAACAAAACAATGAATTCCTCCCTACATTGATCTTCAATATTCCCCCTAGGGAGGGATTCAGCCTCTTGATTCTTCATTCTTCGGCTCCGGCTTCACTCGGGCTTGGCCCTTTGCTCAGATCAGTTTCCCCCAAGACATTAGACTCTTCAGCAACGGGGACCACTGCCTCTGATTCCCCCAAAATAGTTGGCTCATTAGCAACGGGGACATCAGCAGGCTTTTCAACTTGCTCAGAAGATTCTCCAAGACCGCCCCAAGATTTATTCATTTGGTTTGCCAAATCCCTATCTTCTTCAATTCGGTCTTCATCAGCTCGTACCTTCTGTGCCAAATCCTTTATTTCTTTGACAATTCCTCGGGCTTTGTTGGCAACTCTCATAAAAAGATTTGCCTCTTCAGCAGTATCATCTCCTGCCCCGCAGCGGATTGGATTTTCACACAGGATTTTCAAATCATCGTTGCTGAAAGAAAAGACTTCCATAGGGTCAAACAATCTAATCTCAGCATCTTCTCCAATTCTTATAACAGCTTCACCGGATTGATTATCATAAAACCATTTCTTGAATGTTTGCAGCCTTGACATTTGTTGATCCGGAATTCTAATTCTGCTCATAGTTTTGGCTGGTTTGAACTTTAAGTAAACCTTGGGCTTTCCAGTCACTTCATCAATTTCAGTCTTTGACTTCTTCTTTTGACCTTTCATATACCCAAAAGACACAAAGTCGTCTTTTGCGGCTTGCTGAAGCATCATTCTCAAATTTCCAGCCCTAGCGCTTTTGTCTTCATCGATGAGGGGGAGCTCTGCCAACCTCCTCAGATCCCATCTGGGCAAGGTCTTGAAACTATCACGTTTGTGTATATAGGAGATGCTACCCCCTCTTCTCTTAATCATAAAGGCATGAACATCAGCATTGAACTTCCAGCTTATGATGTGTCTATCAGACTCTTTTCTCCTTGGCTGAGCAATGTTTTGAAATAGAGGAGTCTGATCTTCAAGCTCAGGTTTGGTGAACCATTCTTCCCTTTTCAATTCAATAACTTCTTGACTTACAGAGCTGATCTTTGCTTGGTAGATCAGTGAATTTTCAGTCAAGGAGTAGTTTTCAGGCTCTGAACGATCATCAATTTCAGCCTCTTCATCGCTTTCATCGATAAGGTGGAGGAATTGTGCCTGGACGATCTCAGGCTGTTTTCTCTGTTTCAAAACTGTACAAGATTTACATCACTCACATTGATTGCATCCAAATCTTCATCATTAGGAGCACCACTTCCACCAGCCTCATTCCCACCTGAACCACTTACACCAGCTCCACCAGTGCCACTACCACCTGCTTCTCCAGTTGTAGACTTTGTGAAATCAGTCATGGATTCAATCTCAGCTTCACTCATTTGATTAGGCAAATTCAGATGCTTCTTAATTTCATTCATTTCTACCAGCAATGTTTTGATCAGTGAAGATTGTTTTACAATGATCTCATTCATGCTCAGTATCTGCTTATCCTTCTCTTTTTCTCTTATCTCTGAATTTACCAGCTTTGTCTTTATCATTCCCAGTTCATTGGCCAAAGAGGTATTAACACCTCGAATGACATCTTCATCCATCTCAGATCGGGGATCAACCCTTCTTTTCTTGGTTGCCCTTACTTCTTCTTCAGTTTGGGCACTCTGCTTTTGCTTAGATTTCTTTCCTTGTTGTGCCAGATTTTCAAGCTCATCTTCGATTTCATCAGCAGGTTCCTTGCCCGAGCTTCTCACATATTGCTTCCTCTTTCCTTTCACATTCTCACTCTCCTTTCCATCATTTCTCCTCTTGTTCTCATCTTCAATCAGCTTCTTAATGTATTCATACCTCTTATCAGGATACATATGCTTCATCAGGTATGTGGTGTATCCGGAGAAATCTGGTCTCTTGGCAGCACAATCGGATAGGATTCTTGGGTGCATTGGGTTAACAATAAGAGCCACCCCCAGCTTAGGCAATTCCGGCTCTAGGTGTTCAATGATCATCTGCACAAATCTTGGGTACAACAGCCATCTTGACTTCTTCAAAGCTTGAATGTTTGATACCATTGCTTCAAATATTCTCTGAGGTATATTAGCCTTCTTGCCTTTACAAACTAACAGCATTGCCTCGGCCCAGATCAAATTCAATCCATCAGAACCACCTTTTCTGTCATCTAGGCAGGAAATGAAGACATGAGCAATATATCTCCATTCCTTTGACATCAACGATTTCTTAATCTCCTTTTTGGTCTTCCATAACTCACCACCTTCATATCCCATCTCTTTCTCAAAACCTTTTAAAACATCCAGTTCTTTCAGTTTAGTTGCTTCACCAACATCATCTTCGAGTTTGAGAGCTTCAGCTATAGTCTTCATTGTGATCACAATATTCTTCTGCATGACCTTCGCTCGAATACATTCAGGTTTAGCTTTAACATCATACTCAGCCGTCAGCCAGAATTCTCTAATGTGCCTGTCGTCGATGATCGGCATGTGAGAAATTGCATGAAAAATGCACGACTTTTTCAGCCATGCAATGCAGTCTCTAAAACCGATGGCCTTCTCAGATCTATCATCCAGATATGCAGTTACATTGCTTCGCGGCTCGTGCTTTAAAGCTGACATTTTTTCTGCGAATGAAACCGAGATTTTGTAAGTTAAACCGAACTTAAATTAAATTAAATTATAAAAAAATGGTAATTTCGCTGCGAAATAATAGTTTCGCTAAGAAACCATAGTGTCGCACACGGCGAAACAAATAGATTCGCGACATTGGTCGCAGCGACACTGACGAGGTCAGTTTCGCCGAGACATTGCAGTTTCGCTGCGAGACTGTAGTTTCGCTGAAGGCGAAACAGCAGTTTCGCTGGGAATCACGGCGACACTGTCAGCGACATTTGGGCATTATCGCTGAACAGTTTCGCTCGAGACAGATGAACTTTCGTTCAGTTTCGCTAAACGAACTCGCAGTTTCGCTGGACGCGACCTTTGAAATTCAAATTTCCGGAAAACGATTTTAAGCCTGTTTTTGCATTTCAAACCAACTGTTGAGCAATACTACAGTTAAACACACACAATGAGGGTTCAAAACTGTTTTTAATCATCAGTTTAAGTGCCGAGAACCCTTTTAATCGCCGAATCACTTTAAAACCCTAAAAAAACTCGTGAATTTGGATGCGGTTTCGGGTGATAGACAAGAGGATACGACCGGTAATTGCATTTACCTTGAACGAAACCGGTTAAAGGGTGAATATGATGAAACAGTTTGGGCGAAGTTGAGTTTCGCGAGTGGGCGGAAAATTGCAGGTTTTTCTCGATTAGGGTTTCGGAATAATGACCTGAGAGACTCGATCACGGGTATAAGTACCTGGGCAGTTTCGCCCGTAGTTTCGCTCAGGCGAAACAGTAGTTTCGCCGAAGCGAAAGAGCATATTCGCTCAAACCTTTTTGATCAAAATGATTAATTTCGCCGATAACGAAAGAATAAGTTCGCTGAGAGCGCGAACGGCGAAACTAAGCAGGCGAAACAGTAGTTTCGCTGAAAACCCTAAAATTTCAATTTTGACCCATTTCAGATTTTGAACTTTTGAAATGCCGACAAACTCACACAAATCATCATACTATTCACAAAGTATCGATCTTATCAAAAATAACGCAGAAAGAAAATCTTTTTGAGCTTTTCAAATGAAAGTAAAACAACTATACAAGCAAACTCTAATTTAATTTTGAGAAAGATCCAGACGTGAGATCATATCAACCAATACGCATCATACACATTTCAATTTCAATTTTAATCAGCATGCAAGTCAAGCAGATCCTGAATGCATCACATTGATTTTAAGCATGCACTAATAGTATTTAACATTTTTGGATATGCTTAAGGTGTATTAATCATGCACTGATCACCCAGCCTCACTCTATCAAAGAAGTTAACAAATCATCATATTCATCTTGATTTTTCTTTTATCTTTTTAAAATGAGATATACGTTCATGATGTTTCATGCAAAAATAAAGCAGAACCCTAAGTGAACAGCAATCAGGTCGGCCGCAAAGCACGCAGAGAAAGCCCGATGCACTTAGGAAAATAAAAATGAAAAATAAAGCAGAAGACGTATATATCAACAACAATCAGGTCGGCCTTATCGGCACGCAGAGAAAGTCCGATGATATATACTAAACACCAAGAAAATAAAGCAGAAACTCAATCAGCAGGTGATCAGGTCGGCCTCAAAAGCACGCAAAGAAGACCCACTGAGTTGAGTGTAAAAATGGCATAAAGCCTTATTTGCAAAGCATGCGTACATCAGAACATCTCTTAATTTCAGAATCTTTGCAACACTTATCAAGAAATGAAAACTAGAGTATATCAGGCAAGCTTTATGTTTATATCCTACTCATAGATATCATATTAGTCATGCACACCCAAAGATCATACAAGCACAATACAGCTTTTATTTCTACTCTATCCACGGCAGATAACGCATGTTGATGTACTATCATTTCTCACAAGGTCGGATCAATTTCTCATTTATGAATTTTTGAATTTTTTGAATTTATTTATTTACCGAATATTCAGATTAGTTTATTTTTCCCCCAAAATCCACAAATACTCTATTTTTGGATTTTCAATAAGCAAATTAAAAAAGAAAACAGAAAACAAAATGATTCGATCGATACTTGACACAAATTTGAAAAACCCTTGAAAGGAGACATTTTCGAAGAAAATATTTTGACAAGGAACCCTCTTCGAATGCATGAGTGAAAGGAGATAATTTGAGAAAGATTTCATGAGATTTAAGCAGGTTTAGAGTGATTTACCCCCAATTTCCCCCACAAGATAGCAATAAAGACATTAGTAGCAGTTATGAGAGAAATGCAAGGTAAATATAACAAAAGTACTCCCTGGATCATGTCGAGTGATGATTGGCCAGAAATCATGTGAATGTAGATGACGTGAGCATTGATTTCTTGATTTTGGGATTTAGCCAATCAACACGCTTAACTGTGACAGCCACCTGTTTCAAGACAACGAGAATTTAGCAAGCAGATCTAAATAAAACAAATTTAAAATAAAACAAAGTTAAAAGAATATGTACAAAAACTTAAAACAAAATTTTTTTTACTTTATTTATTTATTATTATTTATTTATTTAAAAGGAAATCATGCCCAGCATTTTAATAAGCTCATAAAAGCGGGGTTTATCAAAGGTTTTTGTGAAAATATCAGCTTTCTGGGCCTTGGTTTCAATGGGAATAACATCGATAAACCCTTTTTCCTGAGCGTCACGGATTGCATGAACCCTGGTTTCGATGTGCTTTGTTCTTGTATGATGAATCGGATTCTTGGAGATTCCAACAGCGGCTTCGTTGTCACAGAACAGCGGAGTATGAAGGAAGTTGATTCCATAATCCATCATCTGGTGTTGAATCCACAGCACTTGACAACAGCAACTTGAGGCGGCGATGTATTCAGCTTCACCTGTGGATAAAGAGACGGTTGTTTGCTTTTTGCTTTGCCATGAAACCAAGCATTCCCCCAGAAACTGGCATCCTCCAGAAACTGACTTTCGATCGAGCTTGCATCCTCCGTGATCACTGTCGGAATATGAGTTAAGTTCAAAGCTTCCACCCCTAGGATACCAAAGACCCAATCTTGATGAACCTTTCAAATAACGGAGAATTCGCTTGACGGCCTTTTCATGAGATTCCCTTGGGTCAGCCTGATAACGAGCACAGTAGCATACGGCAAAAGTAATGTCCGGACGACTGGCTGTGAGATACATAAGAGACCCAATCATTGATCGATAATACTTGGGGTCGACCGGCTTTCCTTGACTGTCGGGAGTTAAACATGTCTGAGATGTGAAAGGGGTGAGTTCAGCAGAAGCGTCGTTCATCTTGTATTTCTTCAGAATTTCCAGAATATACTTCTCTTGATGAATGAGAATGCCATCTGGTTTTTGTTCCACCTGCAAGCCAAGAAAGAAACACATTTCCCCCATCATACTCATTTCGAATTTCTCCTTCATCACTTCTTCAAACTCGCGACATAGCTTCTCATTTGTTGAACCAAAAATTATGTCGTCTACATATACTTGAACGATCAGCACTTCACCGTTGACCTCTTTCTTAAACAACGTCATGTCAATGGAGCCACGTGTAAAGCCTTTACCCAAAAGATATTGCGTCAAAGTCTCGTACCAAATTCTGGGAGCCTGATGTAGACCGTAGAGAGATTTGTCAAGCTTGTACACTTTGTCAGGAAATTCATGATCTTCGAAGCCTGGAGGTTGATTCACATAGATTTCTTCATCAATATCCCCGTATAAGAAGGCACACTTAACGTCCATTTGAAACACCTTGAAATTCTTGTGTGCAGCATGAGCCAGGAAAATACGAATGGCCTCAATGCGTGCAACAGGTGCAAACACTTCGGTGTAGTCAATTCCTTCTTCTTGATAAAAACCTTGAACCACGAGTCTTGACTTGTTTCTGATCACAACACCTCTATCATCTGGCTTGTTCCTGAAGACCCACTTTGTACCAATTGGAACCTTGTTTTCTGGAAGATCCACGAGTTGCCATACCTTCAGCTTTCTGAACTGTTGTAGCTCAGACTGCATAGAGTCCACCCAACTTGGATCTGCTAAAGCTTCCTCTACATTTTTAGGAACGATCTGAGACAGAAAACACGCGAACAAGCATTCATTGATCAATCCAGACTGATGACGAGTCCTCACTCCATCCGTAATAGAACCAATGACGAGGTCATGCGGATGATCTTTTAAGGTTTTGAAATTTGAGTCAAGGTTGAGGGGAGCGGGTTCGGAGGTTTGATGGGATAATTCATGAGAGGAAGATGGACAGTCGGGTTGATGCGTAGGCTGTGAGGATGAGGATGGGTTTTGTTGAATTTCGGAGTGAGGGGTGATAACGACGAGAGGAGGATTATCATTTGCTTCAGCAAGGATAGGAAGATTGAATGACTTGAACAGAGTATCTGAATCATAAAACCATTCTGGTCCAGACCCGGTGTTGGGAGTGTTTGATTCTTGCCAGTCAACATAGTAGGATTCCTGCACAATTCGAGTACGTTTGTTATAAACTCTATAAGCCTTTTGAGAAGAAGAATACCCCATAAAGAAACATTCGTCAGAGACAGCTCCAAATTTCGTAATTTGAGCTTCGGTATTCAGCAATGTGCACGAACATCCAAACGGCTTGAAGAAATCAATCAGTGGCTTCCTTCCATGATACAGCTCATATGACGTCTTCATCTTATCTTTCACGATTAGTACACGGTTCAGCACATAGGACGCACAGTTCACGGCTTCAGCCCAGAAGATAATCGGCAGCTTTGATTCAATCAACATTGTACGAGCAGCTTCCACGAGTGTGCGATTCTTCCTTTCAGCAACTCCATTCTGCTGCGGAGTTCTTGCTGCACTGTATTGTCGAAGAATCCCTTTGTTTGCGCAGAAAGAGTCAAAGATCTGATTACGAAATTCAGTTCCATTGTCGCTTCTGATTGCCTTGACTTTCTTACTTCTTGAACTTTCCACGGACAGGATAATATTCTGTAAAGCTTCAGTCGTGTCACTCTTTTGCTTCAAGAACCTAACCCAAGAGTACCTGGAATAATCATCAGTGACAACAAGACAGTAAGACCTTTTTCCCAGACTTTGAACACTAATAGGTCCAAATAAATCAGTGTGAAGCAATTCTAAGGGACTTGAAATAGAATTTTCCACTTTTGGCTTATGTGGCTTTTTATGTTGTTTTCCTTTAGCACATGAAAGACATTTTTCAACGACAGAAAAATCTTTGAATGGAAGACCTCGGACCAAATTGTTTTTGACAAGATTATTTAGAATTTTGAAGTTTATGTGTCCTAAACGTCTATGCCACAAGAAGCACTCAGATACAGAAGCTTTTGAAAGTAAACAAGTCATGGAGGAAGAGTGAGATGCAGTGGATTTCATATTCAGCAAGTATGTGTCATTTATGCGAGGTGCACGCATCGCCACCATCTCTTCTGGCACAACGAATTCAGGCTTGAGAAACAGACATTCATTTGATTTGAATAGCACAGGTATATTCTTGTCGCAGATTTGTGACACGCTTAGAAGATTAAACTGCAATTCAGGAACGTAGTTGACTTGCTCCAAAGTAAGAGATCCATATGATACATCTCCTTGTCCAACCATTTTTCCACCTCTCTTATCACCTGCAAAAGAAACAAACCCACCATCCACGATCCTGTAATTGGTAAGCAGGTCTTTCAACCCTGTCATATGCCGAGAGCATCCCGAATCAATATGCCAATAGCTATTTGTAGAGTTCTTCGGGAGTGCCTGGCAATACAAGACAAGAAATTACTTAATAACAGGTACCCAGACTTTTGCATTTCCGGGATTTGTAACTTTCTGTTTTCCCCCAAGGAATTGTTTTACAAAACTGGTTACCTTGTGGCCAAAGGATCTATCATGGTTTGTTCGATTTAATTTCTCTTTGCAATGTTTAACAACATGATCATCCTTACCACATCTGAAACAGTGAGATTTGTGACTTGTGCAGGAGGAAGTTTCTGAAAACCTTTCCTCCTCACAATCTGATGTGTTAGAATCAGAATCACTGTTGGTTTCAAAATCCATCTTTGTTTTATCATTTGAAACATTTGCAGTATTAATTTTGATAACAGTTTTGGCATGTTTAGTTTTCAAAGATGATTTCTTTTCTTGAGAAACATGAATTTCTGATAGGTTTTGAAATTCGTATTGGAGTGAAAGAAGGAATTGGATTAGAAAGAAATTTGTTGAAGCAATTTTGAGATGTACTTGCATGACATTGATCATTTTCATTTGAAACAAAACTTTCTTGATTAACAGACACGGACTCATCACTACTGCTATCTAAAGATGAACAACTACTAGCTATACTACTGTCTGAGCTAGACTTCTTGGAATTAGAACTACTACTTGAAACAGACTCCTTAGAATTAAGACTACCGCATCCAAGCCCACTTGTGTTACCATATCCATTATCAAAATCCTCCCTGATCTCCTTATGGTTCACTCCTTCTAGACCTGCATGCAGACTGTTAGCATCACTAGGAATTAAATCATTTAGGGGATGAGGTTTCGGAGTAGGTGAATAACAATGCGTGCTTGGAGGAGGATAAACTTTAGGAAACACATTCCCATTGTCCTCCATACCTATTCCGGTTTTTATTCTAGCTCCTCGTTGTTTAACGAGCATCTCTTCAACTTTCATTTGAGAAACGGTCCATCTATCTAACTTAGTCTGAAGTTGAGAGGTTTCAAATTGGGCTAATGTAACTCTTTCAGAAAGCATGTTTAACTCGACATTTTTTGCAAGAAGAGTTTGTTTTAAATGTTCATTTTCATGCATTGCCTCATTTAATTTAACAAAATATTTTGCTTCATTTTCCTTTAATTGGGTGTTCATGGTTTTTAATTCATTGTTGTTGTCAATCAACAATCGATTGGCCTTGTAGATGCCGAACAAACGAATTCTACAAGGATGAGAGCACATATCTTGAACAGATTCATATGAAAGATCCATTATAACCTTTTCTGTAGCAAGAGCTTTTTCACATGTGCACGCGGGTGTGCTTGCAGTTTTCTCATTCATCTTCTTCTCAGCTTCTCCCTTCTCACAGCTGTTAACTGTGTGGTCATTGCTTTGTTCATGAATTTGAGCTGCGAGAGCTTGATTGATGGCTTCCTCAGTTTCAGAGACCTCCGAACTCCAGTCAAAGTTAGTCAGAAGAGCCACTTCTTTGGTAGGCTTGGCTTCAGCTTTGTCGGTGATAGGGATGACTCGAGTTGCAGGCTCAGAGGTCGGTTCAGTGACAATTGGACTCGGGCATTCTCTTTTGAAATGGCCAAGTTGCTTACAGTTGTAGCATCTTAGCTTAGCCTTATCGAATCCAACTCTTCCATTTTGATTCTTGAAGGTGTTTCTCCCAGTACGTTCGAAGAACTTTCTAGCACGAACAGTCAACATGGCCATTTGCCATTTTAGGTCGGTTTCTTCCAAATCATCTGGGTCAACTTGGTACATATCCTCAGCAGTCAGAGTCGAGCCTTGAAGTTCTCCAACAGCGAAAGCTTGATAACTGTTGGTGAAACAATGAGAACAATCCCATGTATTCGGGTGAGATCTGGGATGTTTGCTGAGCAGCGGCGGAAGCAGTTGAGGATGAACCAGATCCAAGATGAGCAGATTGAATTTGAGATGAGGCTCCCTTGGGTGTAACAGCTGAGATGAGAGCCGAATTCGGAGAATAAACTTTAGCAGGACCCATGGTTTGATTGTACTCTCTCCTTTGAACATCCAACTCAAAAGACTTAAGCTTGTTAATTACATCCATAAGCTTGTAATCGGAGAAACCCCTCTCTTGTTTCAGCATACGAACCTGAATGCTCCACTCGGGTGGAAGAGCATCCAGCAGCTTCTTGATTTGTTCAGAGTTAGTGAGTTGCGAATCATATTTCTTCAGATTGCTTGACACAGTCAGAAAGTGGTTTGTCAAATCAATTAACTTTTCATTCTTCATGCTTGTGAACGAATTGAATTCTTTAGTTTCTTGGGCTTCTTTGTCCTTCACAAGGTCTTCATTACCGTCATAAAACTCACAAAGAGCATCAAACAAACTTTTTGCATCAGAGTGCTCAGCGAAACGATTGTAGATTTCTTGCGACAAGCATAGAGAAAGAGCACCAAGAGCTTTTTTATCTCGATCAATAAGTTTCAAATCCTTCTCAGAAAAGGAAGACGGATTGGTGTTGATCTGGGTTACTTCACCAGTAGTGATGGTTGGAACATGAGGTCCATTGACGATTGACAACCATTGATTGTAATCGGTGTACAGAAAGAACGATTTCAGACATCGTTTCCAGTCTTCAAAGTTGTCTCCGTTGATCAGCCTCGGTGGTCGGTTTGGAGCAATGCTTTCAGTGTCAGCAACATTGGTACCTGATGCCATCTTAAATCAGCCTGAAATAAGAAAGACACAAACAAACAAAGAACAAGACAATTTGATTAGTTTCGCTGGGAGAAATAGTTTCGCCAGCAATTTCGCTCGGAAATCCTGAATAATTTCGCTGGGACTTATAATTTCGCCAGCAGTTTTGCTTGGGAACACTGAACCAATTCAGCAATTTCGCCAACTAGTTTCGCTGTATGCACGGGCAGCACTTTCGCTTGGAAATACCCGATGACACACAGTTTCGCTAGCTAGTTTCGCTGGAAACTGGTTTGAACTTTCGTTCAAGAAAAAATGTCAATAGTTTCGCTTCGGATTTAGGGCGAAAGAATAGATTCGCCCAGTAGTTTCGCAGAGAAACTACAAATTCGCTTGATAGTTTCGTTGTCTGAAGGCATAGTTTCGCTGAATAATCAGCAGTTTCGCCCAGAACAGAAAACCCTCTTTTTGAAGAAGAAATGATCAAAAATCAAGCCAAATCACTATTGAGTAATGATCAGTTGATTGCATATGCTTCAGGACATCAAAACGCACAACATACAACCAATTTTTAGTCCAAAACAATCAGACTTCAGATTCAAATAGATATTTCAAAAGTTTTACCAAAAACACTCAAAAAACACCAAAAATCAAGAGCACAAAGGCTCTGATGCCATATTGTTGGTCCTCACTGAACTTTTACAGTGCTAATGATGGTGTTTTGAGAAGAAAAACCAATGAAATAACAACAATAGATGATTTCCAATAGCTAAAATGGGTTTCTAGTATTGAACAATCACAACTTGAACCAAAGGAATGATAAGAGATGAATACAAGCTACAAAGATAGTATGAAATGCTCCTAGCCGTCACCAAACTTACCAATAATCAGATTTCTTGTATTAGGGTTCTCAAAGTTGCAAAAGTTACAAGAGTGTGCACCAAGGCAACAATATATACTAACCAGTAGGCAGTTTCGCTGGCAGTTTCGCTGGCCAAGCGAAACTGTCACTGAGACAGTCTAAACTAGATACCGAGCGAAACAACAGTTTCGCTCGGTAGTTTCGCTAACTACCAAAAGACCAAAATTACAAAGAAACTAATCTAGACAAGTTAACTAAACAAAACAATGAATTCCTCCCTACATTGATCTTCAACCTGCACACTGGTCAAACACATCAGTTTATAAATGACTCGAAGCGGATCGCGCTTCTGGTCGACCAGTGTCCTGGTTTCCTTTCGAAACCACTTTAGGTTTCCAGTGTTGTTGTTTTCGTAAATCAGTATTTGATGAACCTGTCACAGTTGATTGTGACGAACAACCTACATATGAAACATTTTGAAAAAGCGGAATAAATCTTCCTTGGGTTTTGAAAAATGTTTGGCAGCTTTACCAACATGTGGAACCTTTCCTTTTCTTGAACTAGAAGCAGCAAAAACCGGACAATCTTGTGCCATATGCCCCTTTTGTCGGCAATTGTAACACAAACGATTGTGTACCTTTCTTCGTTTTGGAACCTGCATTGCTTCACAAAAATATTCATCTCCAAAATGATCATAAAAATTATCATATACCTGTTGACGATGATCATGAACCCATTTAGATGTCGGGCTCTTTGGAATAGAATTTGATCCTCTAGAAGAATATTGGACAGATTGATTCTTCTTGTTCCTCGGATCAGCAGTCTTCACAAATACTTCAGCAATTTTCTGAGCATCCACGCAGTGTAGCGGGAATTCTTTGTCAGAAAATCTTTGTTCCGAACCCTTGAGTTTGTAGAATCTCTCAGGTTGAACCTTCTCAGCTTTGAAAACATCTTTCTTGACTTGTTTCAGCTTGACTTGCTTCAGATTTTGTTGTTTTGAACCTTAAGACCCATCAACTTTACCATTCTTGGTCTTGTAACCCAACCCAACATGTTTACCCGAAACCTTTTCATCAGAACCAGAAGATTTATGTCCGTTCTTTGCAAGACGCGAAAACTCAGCTTTCACTGCTTTAACATTCTTTTGGTCATAGAAAATCCTTTCATCAATAGCAGTCTTTTTAGTTGAACTTGCCGATTTCTCTTCTTCAGTAGACGTAGAAACAGACACAACCGTTTCATCTTTCTGATCTTTCTGTGACTTCACAACCTTTCCCCCATCAGATTTCTTATCAACAAATTCAGAATAATCACCAGTTTCTTCCTTTTCCTTCAGATCATTAACACCTTCTTTGAGACCACCTGGTGGTGAAACTGTTTTGGTAAACAATTTCTCAAAATTTCCATCTTTGGCCAAGAAACTTGTAAAAGATGTAGAATTTGTAACATTGTTCAAAAGACGTTTTGAATCAATGACTTCAATCTTTAGTTCAGAAATCTGTTGTTGAGCCTTAGCCAATTCTGTTTTCCGTAGTTATCAACTTCTTAGCCACTTTATGAGTTTCATACTTTTGCAACCTCAACTCATCTAATCCAGCCCACAATTCCTTCGTCAGCTTATCTTCATTTCTTTTCCGAATATCCAAATTTGAAGTTTGCAACTTATTTACTCTTGCCAGTTCTTGCTTCTCATCTAACAACTTCTCCATATCAAGCTGATATGCTTCAATTTTAGCAACCGAGTCATCAGAAGCCTTGGTAAGTAAATCAAGTTTAATCTTTGACTTTTCAAACAAATTATTAAAATCATTGGCAGCATCCTCAGCTTCTACCTTCCATTTCGAAACTTCTTTGACTAAGTCATCCTTTTCTTCAAATAACTGTGTAATTTTCTGTTCAAACTCTTGTGTAACATTTTGAAATTTTGACTCTTTTTCCACAATCTTTGCTTGTAAATCTGAAAACATTCTTTCTGAGAAGAAAATTCTTGAATTAGATCTGCTATTTTTTGCTGTTCATTTGCCAGTTCTTCTATCTTTCTTATATTTTCATCAACCAACAACCCACTTTCCTTTATCAATCCTTCTATCTTCTTGTCTTTCTGAGAACAAAACTCACAAATCGATTCATAGCCACTATTTCCAGAATCACTTATTTCAGATTCAGAATCAGAATTAGTTAATTCTTCTTCATCGTCATTATGAACAATTTGAGCAATCATTGCAGATGCGGGAATCCATGTAGACTCATCATCAGAATCGGGAGTACAATAAGTACCTTTATCCGAAATAATAGCAGTTAAAGCAAGAGGTGGAGAATCATCAGAAGTTCGTCCCCAGTCATATTGTTTATCAACTTGAGAAACTAAAGCTGTTGGAGACTTGGATGAAGATGCATTTGATTTTGAACATTCACGAGCAAAATGTCCGAAATTAGAACATTTGAAGCATTTTGCTTTGGATTTATCTATTCCAACCTTGCCATCTGGATTTAAACTTTGAAAACCTGTCTTCTTTTTGAATCTTTTAACTCTTTGAGCTAACATTGCCAATTGCCAATTGATATCCATTTGTTCAAGATTATCAGGATCAATTTGATCAAAATCTTCTTCAATCAGATTAGATGTTGTCAAACCACCATTCAGCAATCCATAATATGAAGATAACAAGGCTGAGATTAATGCCAAGTGCTCATCCGGTGTTTTTGCTGAATATGAAGTCGAACTTGAATGATTTGGAACAGTGAAGTTACATCCTCTTGATGAATTTCCAGAATTTCCTGAACCATGACCAACAACAAAAGCTGTTTGAGGTGGATTTAATGAATCAACACCAAAAGATTTAGACTTTGCATTGATACTTGCAGAATTTTGACCATGATACACTTCAGGATGTTGGAATTGAGCAGTTAACTTGTTTGATGTCATCATTTCCATCTCTCTAGCATGAAGCTTTCTGGTCAAATCATGAAATGACAATGCAGAATATTCTTTATCATGAGTAAGCAATAATACATAGTTTTCCCACTTTTCCGGTAATGCTTCCATCAATTTCTCTTTCAATTCCTCCTCGGTCTTTTCAATTTTAACCACTTTCATCTCACTAATCAGATGTGAAAACCTTGAGACAAGAGCAGAAATGTTTTCTTTTTCATAATGTTGAAAATTTTCAAATTCCTTGTTCAACACTTTCGTCTACTCTTCTTATATTGGTCATTACCTTCACATCAAGCAGATAAAGCATCCCATAACTGTTTAGCTTTCTTGCAAGTGCTGAATTGGTGCAACAACTGGGTAGGTAAAGCCATGGTAAGATAACCATAAACTTTTTGTTCAAGCTCATAACTTTTTCTTTCATCCTTATCAAAATCTTGAATTTCTTTATACTCTCCATCTGCAGTTGGACGTACATACAACTTTTGAATTGGAATCCATAAATCAATATCGTTTGTGCTAATGTATGCAGAAAAATGTTGTTTCCAATTTTGATAATCTTCCAACTTTAACAGCTTAGGAACTTTCTGACTTGTTCCTATTTCATTATCAAAATTGAGCATAGCTTGTACCGTGCTTTGCATAGCCGCAAACGCTTGAAAATCAGATATTTTTCACCGAAAATAATACTTTAAAAACTTCGAACTCAAAAACGAAGGTATTCCAAGCGGATTTTGGGGGTCAAAACCAGACGATACTGGCTGTAGGCCAGTACAAGTCCTAGATCTCGTCGAGACGAACGTTTTGACTGGTATTAGCTCCCGTAACTCTTTACGGTTCTCAAGTTACGTCAGTTTTAGTGAAAGTCACTTTTCTGCCAGCGGACCAAACCAAATTCAGCGGACCAAATTTGCACTCCACGGACCAGTTCCGGATCAATTTAACTAGCGGACCAGATTTTTACCTTCGGACCACTTCCGGATCAAATTCACTAGCGGACCAGATATCCTCAGCGGATCAAATTTGGTACGGCAGACCAAATAAACCAGCGGATCAGATGTGGTACGCCAAAACCGCCACGGACCAGTTCGTTGAAGACTGCCTAGGTGGACCAGTTGCGGACCAGGTGTTCTTTGAGCGGATTCGACGCGTTTCACACGGATTTCAATGGATTTTAAGAAATTTTGACTTTTTGAGCTAGAAAATGGATCAGTAAGGTGCGAAATCACTCCAGAAACACTCAGAAATCATTTTTTATCACAGAAACACTCGGAATTGGAAGAATTTGATGAAAAATGAAGAAAACCCACACTTTCTCACTCTAAAAATCCGAAAATTGATCAAAAACACAGCAGTAGAGCAACCAAATGCTCTGATACCACTTGTAAAACCGAGATACGATCTTACTACTGCGTGTATCAATCAATCATAGTAAACACGGATGTAAATAAGAGATTTCGTATTGAATCACTTGAAGATACAATGCAGTTCTCTCTAGTTTCTCTCTCTAGAAACACACACAGAAAGGTGTAGAATGACAGAAGTGTTCTACGCTATCATTCTAACTCAACCTATTTATAGTAAGTGACTAACTACTCAGTGTACCACGTGGTACGCCGGACCATATGGTCCACCGGACCATATGGTACGCCACCTATGATATAGCCACTACAACACATTCTAAGACACGCTCACATAGATACAATACACGAGACACTCATAGCATAGGGATATGCTCTAACATTTTCTCTCTCTCTGCCCTCTCCGGCGACGGTTAGGGTTTTTACCCCTCGCATCTTTAGTTTTCCAATTTACAATCATCCTAAAACCTCTGATTTTGACATGCATGTGTAGATCTGTGGTCTTTGATGATTTATGCGTAGTGATTCTCGACTGGGGGACGGAAATCCGGCGGCGGCCATGGCCTTCGGCCGCCGGAACAGTAGCTTATGGTGATGATGAAGTAGTTTTTAGGCTAGAAATGCTTATGGGAGTGTTTGGATATGAGTTTTGACAGATTTGAGTCAACTCGGTACCAAGTCAACTGAGTCGACTCGGGTCAATAATCTGGTCAACTATTTTGAAGGGTCAAACGCGGTCAAACCAGAAAACCGAGCTTACAATATTGTTCGTGACGAAAAATCTTGCGGAATAGACTACTTACATTATTTTTGGTGTCGGGTCAAGAAAGTCAAAGAAAGTCAACCGGGTCAAACCCCATCAATTCTGGTCAACGTTTTTGAAGGGTCAAACAAGGTCTGTATCGCCCCTATGAACCCTATTATCCGAAAACTCAAAGGGTTTCATCTCAGGAGTCTGTGAAGTCTAAGCCCATGAAGGTGGAAAAACCTAAGGCAATGAAGACCGTTACTCCTAAGGTTAAACTCTCTGATCAACATTGGGGTGCTGCCAAAGCTGAAAGAAAATCTTTAAATCAGAACAACAGCTTTCCAAGTTACCAAAATTTTCAGAAAAAGGTGATGAAACCATTTTCAAAGCAATCAAAACTTGAAAACCCCAAAGTTACCCCTCCCAAGGTAACTAAAACTGTTTTAAAAAATGAATCTAAAACGAAGAAGGTTGAAATACCTAAAGTCACAACTCAAAAGGTGACTAAAACAAAAACTGTTTTGAAAATTGAATCCAAAACGAAGAAGGTTGAAATACCTAAGGTCACAACTCCAAAGGTGACTAAAACAAATGTTAAATCACCTGGAACTTGGAAACCAAAAATCAAAGCAGCTCCATCCCAAATTCCTGATTTCTCAAAGGGGATGTTCTTACAAGAAGTATCTTTTATTGATTCCTCAGGTGTACCCAGAAAAACAATGGCTTGGGTACCAATGGCTAACTAATCTCTCACTATGTGCAGGAACAGTCAAGGAGGATTATCATTAACATTTTTATTATTAATTTGTTTGTTGATAAGTGATTGTTCCAGGCACATTTTAGGAGACGTATCTTCAAATCTTCACAAGTGAGTTATACATTGGAGGATATGTCTCTTTGAGAGGTAAAAGGTAAAATTCAGCATGAAAGGTACTGTTCTTAACTTGGTTGTTTGAATGATGAGGCAGCAAAGGGTCGTTTGAGTCAAACATGTTTCATTAAAGTTTCAATTAAGCTGTTGATTGATTGCAATGAAGTGTGCATGTCATGAAACCCAATTTTCAAAAAAATTTCAAATCAATACTTTGAAAGTTAGTTTGGCCAGATATCTTCAGAATTTTGTGTTTTGTTGTTAGTTAGTGTGTTTATGTGTTTTATTTTTTATTATTTAAAAAAAAAAAAAAAAAAAAAAACTGAAAAATGATGTTCACAAGATTGTGACATTAAAAATCGAAAAGCAAGGGGAAGAAATGTAAAGAAGATGAAAATGTTGACCCCTCAAAAAATAGTGTGCTTTTCAATTTTTAATTGTTTGTGACTTGTTTTTGAGAAGTTTAGGGGAAGTAAATTGAATGCACGGATTGGAGATGGCTGACAAGCGTAAGGCGGAAGTGAAAGGCAAGCTCCACGGTGATATGCTCGGTAGGCTCGACCTAATCTTATGACCTCCAATGAAAGTGCAGTGAACTTAAAAGATATATATGTTTAGTTTCCCATCCCAAGTTGCATGGTTTAAAAGACTGAGTCCTGGCAAAAATGGGTTGAGAGTGGTAATTACCTAGTATTCACTCTCTCACACGCCATGATTATGCTATCTTGACTACACCACATAGCAAAAGAAAATGAAAAAGAAAGGAAAAAGAAAAAGAAAAGGAAAAGAAAAAGAAAATGAAAAAGAAAAGAGAATAAATAATCACTCAGTTGGTCTTCTTTGTGTGCTTAGCGGCCGACCTGATCACCAACTGATGGTTAATGAAAATAAGTGGTAGTCATAGCGGTGTTGCATGGTTCCTCAAGTTGGGGGTTTGTGAATCCTCAATAAACTCTGAGGTTGGGTAGGTTTTGCTGTGTACCCTTGGGTGTGGGGACAATTAAACATGACGGTAATAATGTACTATATTAAGCATGACGCATTCGGTTGGGATTAAACGGGTTTGAGTTTAAGGCGGACAAACATATCGGCAATCACCTGGACTAGTTAAGTAACTGAAGCTGAAAAGGGTTCCTCAGTCAGATTCATACGGTTTGATCCCTTGTAAACTTTCTCATGTTTGATATTGGTAAGTATTTGTTTGTTTTTATCTTTCGTGTGTGAGTCGTTAAGTTCTTTTTGGTGTGTTTTCGTCTTGGCCAGGTTGATTTGAGAAGTTAAAATGTGTTTTTCATGGGTTTTAATACATGACAATATGCCCCCGACAGATCTTGCCAAATTTTTAGGGGAAGGAGTATGGGATAATAAGTATTATCCGAAGGGAACTCGAGGATGATACTTATTATCTAATGGAAAAGACTTCCTCCGTCAGATCTTGACAAATTTTTAGGGGAAGGAGGGAGGATAATAAGTATTATCCGAAAAGACTTCCATAATACATAGTATCTGAAGGGAACTCGAAGATAATATGTATTATCTCAGGGGAAGTCCTTAGCTGAGGAGAAGTGATCAGCTAAGGGGAAGTCTTTATAGGTCTTGGGTTCAGGGGAAGTTTTATAGAAAACCCGTAATCTATATTAGGGTTTTTGGTTAAAATTATGTTAATTTGAATCAACTGAACAGATGATAATTATCTCCTAACCCAAAGACCGATCATCAAATGTCTGGTGGAGTATATTTTTTCAAATGTGTGTCAGACAGGTTGATGATAGAAAGATGTTGTTACTGCTCAAGTTAAAGAACCAGCTGGACAAGACTTCCATCTGAATAAGCAATTGTTCAGGGGAAGTTGTTGGTGTCTTTACAAGTTTTCAAAAGCTTCGAAAGTTTTTCAAAGAAAATGCTCACAAGTTTAGGGGAAGCTGAAGATTTCAAGTCAAATCTTTGAAACAGAAAATGAGAGCAGTCAGAGATCATAAAGTTTGAAGATCAACAATCAAGTTCTCCAAAGTTAGGAGGTTTTCAAAATTTACCCTCTAATTTTTGGAGATTCAAGACAGTTACCGAAGATTCAGCAAGAACCAGTTTTTTCAAAAGAAGCAAGTCAATGAGAGTCCTCCATTTCATTGCTTGTTCATTTCAAGAAGTTCGAGCTGATGCTGATCAAGAGAAAGTCCCAAGTGCCCGTCACGAAACCCAATGAAGATTTTTGCGGAAAGAATCTTCATCAACATCTATGCAAGCCACTCAAGAAGAAGAAGTTCAAAGATCGAAGACTTTTAATATCACAAGCCTAGGGGAAGATTGTAGAGGCTAGATTATGAGGCTTGTAATATTAAATAAGTTGGGCTGGGCTTAGAGGGTTTAATTAGAATCATAGGCTAGTTTGATTATTGTTTAGGCTAGTTTATGATTGGGCTTGGGTTTACTATTGGGTTTATGATCCAAAAGGGGCCCAATAGTAAACCCAATGGTGGTCTATATATAGACCACTTGACCTCCTCATTTGGGTGCTTGAGTTTACGATTCTGAGAGGAGGAGCCAAGGTGTTTACGATCCAAAGTGATTACGATCGTAAACCCAAGAGAAGTGTGTTTACGATTTTCTGAGTTGTACCCGACAGGTTCATCTTGTGTGCAAGTTCAAGTTTTTATTGTTTAATCATCGTATTCTTGTGTTCTCTTCATCTTTCTTCTTGAATCAATCACCTACGAGGATTCCGCACTCGTTTGTGATAGAAATATCGTGTGTTTGGGAGATTTCTGGACCTACAGATATATCTTCCGGTTATGGTGAATTGATAAAATATATATATATATATATATATATATATATATATATATATATAGTTTTGGAATATATTTTAAGTTGATAAAACCATAGGATTATGATTAATAAAGTTATCATTTCAAATATCGAAAACTATGTGTGATAATAAAAGATCATAAGAATATCCAATAAAATGTATGATATTGTAAAATCTATGATTTCATGTAAATAATATCAGGATCTTATTTGAAATAAAACTTATTATTTTATATGAGTTCATATAAATAGAGGTATGGTTTCTGTTAATAAAGGTTATGATTTCATGTGAACTATAAGACGGATAAATATATATAAAACCTATGATTTTATGTGAAATACAAACGGGTAAACTTAGACATAAAAACTATGATTTTATGTGAAATGTAAATGGTTAAACCTATATCTAAAAGCTGTGATTTTATGTAAATCATAAAAGGATTGATATATACACAAGTTATGATTTTATATAATATTTGAAGTATTATGAAACATAACCCGATCGGGACTCGAGTGATATCGTTTAATTTAGATAATCTGTCAAACAGGCCATACGACCGTAATGTCACTAAAGGCATACAACCGTGTTCGGCAGGAACTGTTTAATTAGAGATTGACAGATAAATTACGATCGTAGTCGGGTTTAGGCCATACGACTGTATTGGGACATCCGGTTGTTTTGGGACCTCAACCTACGGACACATCATATCGTTTAAGGCACGGAGCACAACCGAGCCTATCCAGTATTATTATTGTGTTAAATTTAAGTGTACCTATACTTGTTTTGGTCAGTGGCTTCTCCAAACTTAACATGACGTTAAGCTTTGTCTAGGCATTGCATCTGTGACATCTGTGGATTGTACGCAATCCTATCCGTATGACTTTGTATTCCGAAGATCTGTGAGTCCTCTGACTTCCCTCATGTTATTTAACTGTTTGATATAATACTTCTGTTCTGATGTATCTGTTATATTTGTTATGAATATCTTGTCGAACACTGTGAGTCAGAATGCCCTGTATGGGTCATTAGAGACTTTCTGGTCACTGAGGTTGACACCACTAGGCATATAAGGGATTATAGCGGCCGTTATAGTTGAACGATCCATATTCACCCGGATCCTCTAGTATTAATTTACTATGGGGAATATGTACGTATATGTTGAACTTAAAAATCTACTCGCAGAGGGTGTACGGCTACGCGCAACGTGCCCATAGAGTATCTGAGTGTTGACCTTGGGTGCGATCTGATAATTCATAACAGGCATATGTATTTGAAAACTGTTAATGTGATGATGGTAGTTAAGACTCACCAACAACGTTTCTTGTTGACTCTGTGTTGACTAATGTTGCAGGTAAGTGTGTGCAGGTGATGATGTATTTGTACAGGAATGTTGGGGGTCTAGTTGTGGCTATCTGTTAGAGCTTGTACAATTTAACTCATGTACGTCTGTTGTTCAATGCATGGTATGACTACAATTCCTTGATATATGTATCATTTGTTTGTTCAGTCCTGGGTCTATCCGGGGCTACCGATACCATTAGGTCGGCTATGAGGTGCTTAGTGCATCCGCGGTCAGAGTCGATCTAAGGTTTCTCTGTAAGGACTGGACGTCCGTGTTTGTTCCATGTTTTATTCTATTATTGGTGCCTAGTGAACTGATACGGACAGTCGGTCCCACACCCTCCCCCGCACCTGGCAGGGGGCGGCGGGGGGGGGGGGTGTTACAGTCAAGAAAAGCATTACATATAAATTTGGATCTTCCGACGGACCCGGACACTCACCTGGGACGCCCTGATGAGAGTGTCAAAACCTATTAGGTCAAAGCATGTTAACTACTGCTGGGATCTTAAATAACTTTGATTAGTCATAGTTGTAGTTTCCCAATCGGAAGATGAGAGCCATTATGTTGTGTTTTTATAAAAATTGCTCGATTTCATGTTTTACACGTATGATTCTAGATGATTTATGATGATCTAGGTTACACTACCTAACGCTTCACTAATACACGTGTATTACACTTGATCTTTCATGTTCTAAATTGATTCTCAACCTGATTTCTTATTTTATGTGTCGGTGATTTTGCAATTTTTTACAACCCTTAGTATCCTATGATTTGTTTTATTTTGTCGCCTCGTGATATTCTGATTCGGGAGTTCTATATGATGTCTCTCCCTCATGGTCTCATACTGATCATTCGCTATATCTTATCTCTTGGATGTTTTCTCCCTTTTCTCGACTCGGGTCATAGCAATCGTTGCAGCGACCACAAGGTGGACCTCGTTATGTGCCCAGTTAAGAATCCTTACCTCGGTTTTCACTATTTTTGTGCAAATCATGCAAGCATCACCACCCCTAAAATCGGGCTTGTTGGCTATGTCACAACTGTGGCAGCCTCGATCATCTTGTGAGCACTTGTCACCAGCCAGCTCTAGCCCAACCTCAAATGATCCAACCTGTGGCACCAATGCCTGCTCAATTCACTATTGTTAACTTGTCTGCTTTTGCCTTTGCGTTTGTTTGTTACCATTGTGTAAACCTCGACCATCTTCCTCATGCAGGACCTGTTAGCCACCGTTAACACTCTTGTCGTCGACTATGTTAACCGTGGGGCCTTTGTTGGATTTTTTCAACCTGAATGTTGTTGGAACACCTCATGTTGATGTCTATTGATCATTGGGATTTTGTTGATTCTTAAATCAAGCATTTGCCTCCCTTATGTTGATATTTAAAACCTTATCAGTCGATGTCGAACATGCATTTATGTTTCAGTCATGAGTTTTTGTCTCGTGAAATTTTGAATCATTTCCCTCTCATGCCATTTTGTCGTCATGCGCATATCGGGCGAGTTCTAGTTAATGGGATCACGAGTTTACAAGATGCATGGTTACGGGATTCCATGTATAGGTGGCAACAAATGGGTACATTAGCGAGTCTACATTCCTACATGCACATGACTATCTGCTTTAAAAAATAAATTTGTGTTTTAAATGTTCTTCTTTAAGCTCCCTTGCGTATCTTCAAGGTATGCGTGTCTAGAAGTCTATTCGTTTGGAAATTTACGAGTTTACACATGTTTACAGGATTGCATGTGTACGAGTCTACGACTTTACGACCTCTCGAGTAGATAACTCTACACACGTACCAATTCAAAGGTTCTCACTCAAAGTAAAAAGTTTCATGACGCCCAAGTTATGTCTGCACTGCGAAACAAATCATTGACTTCCGTGCCTTGGCTTTACTCACCATTGGCACCTCCAAACCTTTTTCCCCTCATCTCAGCATTGTCTCAAGATCTTTACCATGATTATTCCTAAACCTGTGCGCTTTAAGAAACTCATTCGTACCCCGCCCGGACGATCAGGTCCGCACAATCCTCGACGATAACCTAGCTAGTGGGCTTAAGCTCATGTCATGTATCAAGCCCACAAATACTTGTGTATGGAGCGCATTCATTCTTGGTCCAAATTGTTGGAGTCATTACTACAGAAAGGGGAATCAAATACATCCTAGTCGGTCGGGACTACCCTGAAACTTTTTTCCTGACGATGCAACGGATCTTCCTTCCTTTTACCAAATCGGTTTTCACATCGATCTCATGCCCTGAGCGACTCCAGTTGCAAGTCACCTTATTGTCTCGCAGCCCTCGGGAAACCTATGATCTATTAACCACCTAGCTTGGGGTCTTTTACATTCATGCTTCAACCCTCGAGAACCGCTCGCTCCCGCAAGATCGTTCTCACCTTTGGGTTTTACCTCTCTTTTTGCTGGATGTTCCCAAATCATGCCACAAAAGTGGTTGGGATATTTTGGCTCTATATTAAGTTAAAGATCTTTGCTCAAAGGCACTATTGTGATTGGTTCTGATTTCCTTGGTTTATCAAATTCTTCGCAAGCTCCGACTCAAGACTCCAAATTCATGATCCCCTTTATTGGAGATATACAAATTTGTCTTAAAATTTCCCTCGATTTCAAAGTTTGGAACTCATTTTTATCTAACCAATGAATTCAGGGGAACGTTGGTTACTCAAGCTCATGACCCGGTTTTTGTTAACACAATAGTCGGATCATGAAGGGGATTCGTTTGGTGTGATTTAAGAAATTTGTTCATGACTTTGGCCATTGATTCGATTTCCGTCTTCAGGTCATGGATTTGATCCCTAGATTCGACCCCTGGTTGATGCGTGACCTTGACTCTGTTCGGGTGACAGATCAGTTGTTCGTTTCCTTATCTTTGCTTAGCCTCTTGTTATTCAATTATCAAACTATTCTATCTATAAATCTAGTCTGTGTCATTCGAGTCTTAATCTTTGATTTCATTGTGTTGCTCTATTTATGGTTTCTATTGGTAATACTCGCTATTCGATTTCTTTTACATCTTGTGGTATTCGATTCACGTTATTAGATTTGTGTATTTCGAGTCATGTTATTTGGTTCATGTTCATGTATTCAAGTTGTTTTATTCGATTTATATCATCGGGTTCATGTATTTCGAGTTGTGCTATTCGATTTACACCAACAGGTTCATGTACTTCTAGTTGTTTGTTTGACTTAGGTTATCGGGTTCGTGTGTTTTTAGTTGTGTTATTCGATTTATATCATCAGGTTCATGTATTCCGTGTTATGATTCATGTTATCGGATTCATGCATTTTGAGTCTGTTGTTTGATTCATGTTATTGGGTTCATGCATTTCAGTTCATGCCATTTCATTCATGTAATCGGCTCCACGTATTTCGGGTTATGCTATTCAATCCATATTATCGGATCATGTATCTCGAATTGTTTGGGGTCGATCATTTTGATAGTTGAAATCTTCTTTTTTTCACGTTTTGATTTTCATCGCTTTTAATTTTCGATTATATATCGTTAATTCAAGCCTTAATCATTATTCTACTCTTGCTAAACCAGGGGCTCATACATACTACTACTACTAGCGATTATGTGTGATGCTAGCTTCGCATACGATCGATTTTGGTCATGGGCATAGGACTTGGGTTTCAGCAAGGACTGATTCGGATTCTACCCAGGTATCATGTATTGTAAGGTAAACCGAATGTGGGTTGCTACCCATCTAGTTCATCAGAACTTGACGCCTTGTCTTGATAAGAAGTCCGAAACTCCAAATCTTTGTTTATCATTGTTTATTTTGGTTTATCTCATGTGATGATCTATGTGAATCTAGGTTATGCTTTTAATTGTGATATTATGAAGGTATACATGTTCCACCCATCCCCCATTCATATTCTGTTTTTCCCCGATCTCGCTCCTAAAGTAAGGGAGACTGTGGTCTTCAATCTTCGTTTGGTCTTTTGGTTAGTCATAGTGTGATCCTCAAATTTGATTACTCACCTTCTGTTGAAAACCCATAAGTTTTGTCATATCAACTTCCTGGTGTCTATGTCTTGTTGTCTCAATCTCCAATGCATGTACTAAAAGCTCGAATGGTAGGTTGTCTGATGTGTGTAATAAGATGTTCTCCGTAGACAACTAGTGCTCTCTCAAAGTATCAAAGGTGTGGTGGGTTAGATGTGGTACACCCTATATATAAACACCGATGGTGCTTTTTGGGCGGACTGGGAGTCGGACCGAGAACTATGTGTGTGTGTCTCTATCGCGAATCCATGTTAAATTCTTGTGTCCGTTCCTAACCTAATCCTTGCGATCAGGTCAAGATTGGCACCGACATAATTGCTTGAGTTTTTGAGAATACATTCCTATCCTCCCTGAAATCTTTTACGTTGCTTCTATATTATGTCCTAGAAGTCATAAATGTGTTGTTACTGATAAAACCCATATACTACTTTTCTCTAAACCTACAAAGTCTCTACTAATTTTGAGATGAAATTCCCTAAAGTATGGGAGACTGTAATATTTGCATTTTACGCAGCTGTGAAACCTGACCCATTTTAAAATTTCATGTTTTCTCGATTTACGGATTAATAAGTAACGTGAGAATTTTTGGGTATTTATACCTCCAAATAATGTTTTTATATAATCCATATTCATTTTTCAAAGCATAATATGTAATTAAAATCTTTTGGAACCAATTGGGTTCCTCGAAACAAAAATTAAAGCAATTTGCGGTTTTTACACGATTTTGGTACGTGATATGTCGTTTACGGAAAATCGTATATTTGGACTTAATGTTTAAATTTGAGAATTTGATGAGTCTCATATTCCTAAATCATATCTCGAGTCATTTCGTACCAAGTTGAGTCTCAAAACGTTGGTGATCAACATAAAAGTGATGTGTACGTCAATTTGCCCAAAAACGTGTTATGTTTGATTAACTGTTTGATCATAATTCAATATATGGCATATTTATATTCAATTTTATTGTCTTGAATGTGTTTGAAATGATGGGGGAGGAAAAATGGAAAAAAACGTGCTCCCATTGAACCAACACTTGATTCATTTCTTTGTTTCGTAGCTTCTTTGCCTTGCGATCTAAAATCGCGATACGCCGAAAATGACAAATAACGAACAAACTGGAGCGAAAACCGTAAAACCGACCAAGGGTGGTTAGTCTTAGGTGGCTCGCGGACCTCGGGGCTTTCTTAGTGACCTCTTGGGGTCCGCATCTCTAGTCTGCTGGGCAAAACCCCTATTTTTCACCTATTTAAGCATCCTAAACCGCCATTTCTTCCATCATATTCAACCCTAGTCGTTTTCTTGCTGCCCCATTGATGAATATCAAATTATACATATTTCTAGACCAAATATCTCTCGTAAAACGACAAAAATATGATCTGCTAACTTCAAAACAAGTCTATTTTGTTTTTCTTTTTAGTTTTTCAGGTTTGAAAGGGCAAATATCACAAAAGGAACAGATTGTGATAAATACAGAAGAAAAATATAAAGTTCCAAGATTTGCAAAGTTTAGCACGCCCCGTTCCTGACCTAGCACGCCCCGTGCCAGTTGCCCGAAGCTTCCAGGACACGCGTCTTAACAGCACGCTCGTGCCCCTGACTTAGCACAACTGGTGGAACTCTCCATCTGACACGGCACGGCCCGTGCCAAGCTAGGCACGGCCCGTGCGATGTCAGAGCGCCGATTCTCGAAGATTTCCCTGACACGGCACGGCCTGTGCCAAACTAGCATGGGTCGTGCCAAACTCCAGAAGCTGCCTATAAAAGCCGGCCTCCTCCTCATTTGCAATTCGCTCAATTCTTTTCTTTTTCTCCCATGTATTGAGTCATTTGGTATTTTCGAGTCTTGTAATCAAGTTTTTAAGAACTTTAACTTAAGTAAGAATTTGCAAGCTTTTATCTATGAAATCTTCTCTTTCTCTTAAGGAAATCTTTAAAGCCATGCTTGGCTAAAAGTATTTGGTTGGGAATGGGGGTTGGTAATATTGTGTCACTTCACGGAAGCCAAGATGGTACGTGTTTGTGAATTTGGCTCTGGCTACGCCGGACGTGCATGCGCGACAGCGGTGCACGGTAGAAACGTACCTTAGTCCCTTAAAAAGATAATTTTCATAATAAAATAATCCGGCACGCAGGGTTGTTCACTTGCTGGTTCATGATTGTGTGTCGAGTACGGTAAGTCAGCCGGTTTGAGGGACCCCGTAACTAAGTGGCATTACACCACTTCGTTTGTCCACTAGCAGCACATTCCCTCGGTATTCGTACTCCTCGTAGACAATTAGAAGTTGGATGGTGAATCAGACTAAGATTTTGAAAGCTGGTTGGTATTCTGCTAGTGAACAATCTTAAGCAAGATTATAAGTGTCTGCTCAACTTTCCCCAACCACTGGTAAGTTCTCCCATGTAACATTAACTTTGATTTACATTTCTCTTAAATACCATCTTATTACTTTTCTTTTCTTTCATTTCTTTTTAAATCTTTTCTTAAAACTAAATTTAGACTTGGTTAGATGATAACAGTGGACTGAGTATCCAGAGCTCTCACTTTCCATTGATTCCTGATCGACCCCGATTCAACTTACCACTACTATACTACCCATCAGAGCTCTCACTAAAAAGTAAATAAATAACTAACTACTGGTTCGATTCAAAATTAGAATGTGTATCACTTAGGTTCGACTCATCTTGTGTGGCTTACACATACGTTTGACTACTTATGACTTGTCACTAAATTGGATAAGGCTCCTAAGACAAGGCTACCTAATCCCTATGGTAAGGTTCACAATCAGGGTTATAGACACGCCTAATGGTTTCTTCTATTCCATGGTGATGTACTAGACAAGGTCTTTGTTTGGCGTTCACAAGGCCTGGTACCCACTTATCGGTGACCTGACTGACAACCGGTTGGAAGGTATCGGATATAGACAGTCCTATAATATCCTAGAGTTGTGAAGCTATTGTGATGGATGGATGGTTAACCTAGAAGGTCCTAGACATAACTTAGTAGGGCAAACCCGACCTATCAGTGAAAGCTAACTATAAGGAAATAAATAGGATGACAACTAGCAAAGGAAGAGGTGATTTCTCACTCAAACTCTAAGGAGTGAATAACTATATGAACATTGAGGATCTAACAGTTGTGAACTAACCTAGTTTCACACGTAAGTCGCGGTTACCGTTATTCGGCAATACAATAGAACACCTAACCTAGTTGACCTGCAGACTATGGCTAGGGTTTCCTTACTATTAGTCTAGTTCCAACGATCAACAATAGCAAACACATATCATAACCAACAACCAAACACAACATGTTAACTCAAACATATATCATAAGTAAAATCAATTGCAAATTAGGCGTTCAAACCATAATAAAGACTCGTCTCTCCTAAGCGATACGAAAAGTTTAGCCTACTATCATATTCAAACAGTAAATAGACTCAAACAAACTGAAATACATAACCAAATTGATTGCAAATACCGAAATCGTTGCAAAGGGATGAAATCGGGATGTCGAATCTCTTCGTACCTCCTCTTCTCTTCTTCTCAGCTTCAAATTTCATCTCTGAACCTCTCTAGTCATCCCTCAGCCGTCACAGGTCTCTGGAAGTCGAACCCCTTCATCCCTAAACACCCCTTTGTATTTGGCCTAAAATTAGGGTTTTCTCGAAAAAGGGTCGTAACGGGTCGTTTTGGTGTAACGGGTCATTACAGAGGCTATATTGACTTTTCTGGCAGCTATGACTTTTTCAGCAATCACCTTCAAACGCCCATAACTTCTTCGCTTTAACTCGGAATTGACCCCCGTTTTCGCCCACGTTCATCATTTTCCATAATCTATCATCTCATATAGGTTTCAAACACTCATAAGGCTGGAAAATAAGAAAATTTAGTTCTCTTAAGTGAACGCTTTGATTTTTGCTCGAATCCTGTTTCGATCACGATCCGTCTTCAGTTTTGGTTCGTTTTCCTTCCCTTTTGTACCATGAGACCTTCAAAAGCATATAAATGCAAACATAAAATTAAACAAAATAATATGAAAAAGTAATGAAACAGCCGGGAAATTGCAGACAAAACCTATGTGTTTAGCAACACATCGGGTATACTTGCCCGTGTAATGTGGTGAAATAGTAGTTGTCAAGTAAATCAGGTATTATCAAATTAAAAGCTCAAAAGCTGTTAAAAAGGTTCGAAAAATATAGCCATATTTTATATACACCTCAGCACACACCAAGCTTTCTGGCGCCGTTACTGGGGACACAAACGAGGATTTCAAAAAAAAAGTCCAAGTTAGCAGCCTAGCCAATAGTTAGATTAGTTTTTCTTTTTCGTTATTAGTTTACATTTTAATTTTGTTTATCATTTTCTTTTAATGTTTCTATTTTTCTTCTACTCATCTATCTTTCTCTGAGAAATATTGCAAGGATGGATACTACTCCGGAGAAATATTTCGGTTATAATGATGGATGGCCTCAATCTGTTTGGTGCAGAATCTGTGGTGGTCCCCATTACTCTCGGGTCTGCTACATATTAGCACGAATACCTACGTTCTTACGAGTGGATGAACCACGAGATGAGTCCCCTAGTCATCATTACAGTTCTTTTTCACAATCTTCGCAAAATAATATTTTTTATCAAAATATTAATCAACCTAAGCTTAACCGAAGTTATTGGCAAGATAATATTGAAACGAAAGATAATGAAAATGAACCATCTACTTCAACCTCTACTTCTTGTTCCCATGACTTTTTCTTTGTCTGTATGAAATGTAATGAGCAAAAATCGCAAGGCACAAGCTTTGCTTAGTCTTCAGGAGGAGAAATAAATGAAAGGTTTCCGACAGAGTACCTCGAAAGAGTTGACTCTTCTACTGAACCCTGGTTTGCAGACATGGCAAACTATCTCGCAAGCGCCCTCGTACCTAGAGGTTTAACACATCAACAGCGAAGGAAATATCCTTCGCTGACGTTAAATATTTCATGTGGGAAGACCCATATCTTTTCAAGATATGCGCCGACCACCTTATCCAAAGATGCATCTATGGTATCGAGACCACTAGCATTATTAAACATTGTCACTCTAGACCTTGCGGTGGCTATCATGGAGCTAACGCCACCGCAAGAAAAGTCCTCGATTCTAGCTTTTACTGGCCAACTATATATCAGGATACTCACAAACTGGTACAGATCTGTGACACCTGTCAAAGGACTGGGAACATCTCCTCGCGCAACGAGATGCCCCATAATTACATACAGGTTTGTGAAGTCTTTGATGTATGGGGACTTGACTTTATGGGACCATTCCAACTAGAGGGAACAACAACATCCTTGTGGCCATGGACTACTTCTCCAAATTGGTTGAAGCTGAAGCTTTACCCACTATAGATCCGGAAGATCAAGAGAAAATGACATTTACATGTCCATACGGCACCTTCGCCTACTGACGCATGCCTTTTGGCTTACGTAATGCTCCCGCCACAATTCAACGTTGCATGGTTGCCATTTTCCACGATATGATCGAAAAGTCCATGGAAGTATTCATGGATGATTTCTCGGTTTTTGGCAACTCATTTAACCACTGTCTGCAAAATTTTGAGAAAATGCTCGCCCGATGCGAAGAAACTAATTTACCTCCCAATTGGGAAAAGTGTCATTTTATGGTCCAAGAAGGCATAGTTCTTGGCCATAAAGTTTCCCAAGCTGGATTAGAAATAAACAAAGCAAAGATAGACACTATCTCCCGTCTACCCCCTCCACCTTCCGTTCGCGACATCCGCAGTTTTCTCGGACACACAAGTTTCTACCGACATTTCATCATGGACTTCTCCAAGATCTCTAAGCCCTTGATAAAACCGCTAGAGAAAGAAGCAGTCTTCAACTTCGACAAAGACTGTATGGAAGCTTTCTCCCTCCTAAAGGAAAAGCTTGTCCATGCACCAATTATGACTGCGCCAGACTGGTCTCTCCCCTTTGAAATCATGTATGACACGAGTGACTATGCTGTGGGGGCAGTATAGGTTGTTAGAGCATTATCCTATGCTGCAATGTGTCTCGTGTATTGTATCTAGATCAGAGCGTGTTTGTGAGTCTTAGTGTCAACTTATCAAGGGCAGTGTACCAATTGGTATGCATGATGGTACGCTGCAACATACCAATTGGTACGCTGATTGGTATGTTGGTTAGTAAGTTGGTCAATATAAATACCTTGTGTTAGAGAGAGCTTAGAACTTCTGGTCATTGAGTCATCTTAACCGTGTGTGTGTTCTCTCTCTAGATCATTTGTAACCTCTCTTAGTGAAATCAATAAAGCAAAGCTTTATTTACCTTCGTGTTCATTCTATTGATCAAATCATGCAATAGTACAATCCGTCCGTGTACTTACAAGTGGTATCACAGCACTCCAGGTTGCCCTACTGCTGTGTTTTGATCAAATCTGCGTTTTCTAGTGAGAAAAAGTGGGTTTTTGATCAATTTTCATCAATTTTTCTCAATTCCGAGTGTTTCTGATGTCAAACTTGATTGCAGAACGTTCCTAGTGTGTTTTTGTTGCCTATTGTTGCAAATTACAGTCCAAAACCTTCAAATTCGTGAAAATTCGAAAATTTCAGTTTGGTACGCCGGTTGAACTTGTTGGTACGCCGGTTGAATCTTTTGGTACGCTGGATGAACTGATTGGTCCACTGATTGGTATGGTAGGCAATCTTCAACATTGGTATGTAGCAGTTACGTCGTACCATAGTTGGTCCGTTACTGTTCACTGGTACGCTGAGTTCAATTTGGTCCGCCAGATTCATTGGTACGTTGGGTTTGTGGTACGTCTGGATTGGTACGCTAAGAATTGTGGTACGCTGAGTGCTTGGTCCGGTCACGTTGTTAATAGCTTTTTATTGGTACGCTAACAAAAAAGTGATGTTCACTAAAACTGACGTAACTTGAGTTCTGTTTTGAGTTACAGAACCTAATACCAGCCAAATGACCGTCCCGACGAGATTTACACTTTAACTCCGTTTCGACCCCCAAAATCCGTCTCTAATACCTTCTTTTTTTTAGTTTAAAGTTTTGACGTTTGATTGTTCAATTTCAAAATGAGCGATTATCAAGCATTTACAGTTGCTCAGACTTAAATGCAACTCATGATGAGTTATTATAACGAAATAGGAACAACTCAGAAAGTTCCCAAGTTGCTAAAGATTATCATAATTGGAAGAAACGATTTGAATCATACATATTTTCTAAAGATGTTGATTGTTGGATACCAATTGAAAAGGAGTATGAGTATCCAATGCTAAGTGCTAGGAAGCCAAAGATGATAAGTGATTTTGATGCTGATGAAAGGAAACATTTTGCAAGAGAGAATAAAACTTATAGTTTTCTTACAATGGCGTTACCTAAAGATTTGATGCATCAGTTTAAGAATTATACAACTCCTAAGGAATTGTGGGATGGTATTGCAGAAAGGTGTGAGGGTAATGAGCAATATAAAAAGGCTCGAAAGAAAGTTTTAAAGAAAGAATTTGATAATTTTGGGCATTGTGAGAATGAGAAAATGTCAGACTTGATTGAAAGATTTTCACATTTGATAAATGAACTTGAAGTTGTGCAAGTTACAAAGGAGAATGATGAATTAAAAGAGAAATTTCTGGAAGCTTTACCTAACAAATAGGAAAATTATGTTATGATGTTAACACATGATCCAAATTATTCAAGCTGGAAATTCAATCAATTGACAAGCAAATTACAAGCTCGTGAAATGGAAATGATTGTAAAAAAAAGTCAGCACATCCTTCCATTCAGAATCCTGAATTGTACATTGGTGAAAATTCTGCTACCGTGAATGCTAAAGCTAAGTCAAATTCTAGTCCAAGTAGTTCATTTAAGGTTCTGCTTTATTTTCTTTGGTGTTTCGTATAATTCATCGGACTTTCTCTGCGTGTCCACAAGACCGGCCTGATTGTTGTTGAATTATACAATTTCAACTTGTTTTAAGTTCTTATTTTGTTAAATCTGAGGCCTTATCTGCCTATCAAAAGATCGACCTTAAGGTACACGATTTAACGTTCTTATTTCTTTTTGCATGAAACACAGTTGACAATATCATGAATTCAATCACTATGTGTTAAATCACAAGTGAAATCACAAAGAGTGATATAAAAGCATATCTGAGTATGTCTGATAGTGTAACATCCCAAAATTTGGGACGAAACCTTATTTAAGGGGGGTAGAGTTGTAACATCCCAAAATTTGATAAAATACGTAGCTACTATGATAAATACATGTGATATATGTATTAGGTAGCTAAACGTGTTAAAACGTTTGAAGAATGCATGTTTACCCATTACCGGGTAATAAATCGATAAAAGATAGTGTTGCGTGAATAATACACGTGTTGATTGGTAAAATGAATTAAGGAAATGAAATTATACGTGTTTTATATCAAGGATAATTGATATATATGATGTTAGCATGAAAAACGTAGCTAAACGTTTATATGATGGAAATAAATGATAACCGGGAGAAAATAGGTTTACACGGTTACACGATATTGAAATCATGTATAGATATATGTCTAATTGTGTGAATACATGTGAAATATTCATTTGATGGATATATACGTGGAAATACGTGTTTGAATAGTTATACGTATGAAAAATGCATGCTTAAATAGTTAACAAGAAAATGGAAGGGTAGAAAGTGTAAATTATGGAAATACACAAATATATATATGTATATACATTATTATATATGACCCGAACCTTCAAGAATGTTAGAAACATGTTTAGGAAGGTTATAAGATGTAAAATGACAGTTACATCAAAAGATTAGGGTTTAATATGCATAAGATAAAAGTAAAAGGGCTAAAAGTGTAATTTATTTAAAGTTATGAATACCTACGGATATTATACGTATCTATACCTTTTATAAGTACCCCGAGACTTATAATGTATTATAATAATATCCTAAAGTGATTCGGTACATAAAATAATAAGTATTATAAAGTTTGAGGGGCCAAATGTGTAAATAATGAAAAATATATATAAATATATATAAAAATATATACGTATGTATACGTATATCATCAAGGGTGTCCCGAGCCTTAGAAACTTTATTTAACATGTTTTATAATAGTTCGGTACATAAAATAACGGTTCGGTAGAAGTTAGGGGACTAAAATGTAAATATAAACCTAAGGGACTAAAACTGCCAATTTCTGAAAGTACCAGGCGTATCGCGACCTCCCTGGTCCAACCCTCGCGATACGCGAGCCGTGTGAAGTCGCAGAAACGGCCACGTTCGACCTTGCAGCCGAAGTTACTCCCTCCCACGCGTCGTTTTCTTCGAATTAGTCACTGGTATGCGTGTAGGAACCCTGGGCGACCTCGAAGGTTATAAATAGGAGCCGAAATCGTTCCATAACACTCGCCAATTCACGAGATTTATCTCCTAAAAACCCTAACCTCGTCCGCGATCTTCTTCTGCAAAATTCGAACAATCGGTGAGGAGTTAGAAGGCCATCTTCTGCAGTTCTACATACTTTGGTATGATCTACAATAGCCCTCAATCAATTTCAGTTAATATTGTTGTTATGATCGAGTTCTAAATCTAGGTTAAAATTAGGGTTCTTGGATATAAATCATCAAATTCGGGTGATCGGGTGGGAATTAGGCTCTGAATTTTTGTAGGTAATCCTAATTTGATGTGTTTTAAGAAAGCCCTAAGTTTATTTCATAATTGGTAAAGGTTTGGTATGGGTTTTGTAAACGGGTCAAAATTAGGGTTTTCATTCTGCCCAAATCAAGCAAACGGTTTTGAATTAAGCTTTGAGCTTTTAAAGGGTATTATAAAATGTTATAATGGATAATACCCTAAGACGGTTTTGAATAAAAATAAGTTTTGCTATAAAAACCAGAAAAATGGGAAATTAGGGTTTCTGAATATGATTATTTAATATAAAATAATCCGGAGGGTATGGGGACTTGAATTTTGGTATGGTAACATGTTTATATATATAATAAACATATATGGGTTTAAAATGGAGAAATAATAAAGTATTTAAAATACCGAGTTAATCGGATATTAGAGGTTCGCGCGGACCGGAAGGGTAGGCACCTGTACACTGGGGTTTCTGGCAATAGCGGGGGTGTCACCATCCCATCTGGGCAATGGCATCCCAACACTGGGCGACCCCGGAGTGAGTGTCTACTTATAGGAATGCGCGTCTTCGTATTATCATTAAAAGAAAAGGATAACTGCCTAAAGGGCATTTTGGTCATTTTGACCTTTAAAAAGGATAAACTTAATAATTGAATATTATTAAGATAATAAGATGTTAAAATAAACATAGGAAGTGTTTATTGTATAAAACCTTGCGTTAACGCCATACGATACGCAAATTAGGTTAAATCGGGAATCGTTGCGGAAGTTCCGTTCGTGTAACGAGTTAAAGAGATAAGGTGAGTTCTATGAGCCCACTCTTAAATATTTTAAATGCTTTAAATGTCTTTCGGGCTGATGTACATACAAATGTTATAAAATGCATCTAAATGATTTATAACTGAAATGTTGCCTATCTGAATTATTGGAGTATTAAACTGTTGAATTACCTTTGAGTAAATATATATCAGATTGCTAAGGTGCTAATTGTTAATGGATATATTGAACTGTTAAATTGTTATTGAATTGATATATATACGTGGACTGTTATGGAAATGCATATACGTGAAATATCTTGAATTGATAAACTGTTGAAAGGCTTTTGGGATATATATATATATATATAGAGATAAATATATATATGGTATATTATGAAAATGATATTAAATCATTTGTACGTGTTATAACGTAAATATAATGACTGTGATATGATATGTGTTATATTTGCTTCGAAATTAAATAGTCAAGTGATAAAGGGATTATTAGTAAACGTTATAGTGAATATGTATGATTATATGAGAACATGTGATACATTCGCTTTATTATTATGTGGTGGATACGCCGCTGGTACTTCCTATATATAAACATAATAATATTAGTTACCCGGTATATCAGAAGTGTGGAGGATACGCCCTGTATACATACACCAACGGTAAATTGGGGGGTGTCCACGTGTTGCAGTATATGAAGACCTTATCACTGTTTACTAATAATCTTAAGTCACTTGGGTATTTAACTAGGGGCGGGTAGTCGTACAGGGAGAGTTATGAGGTAGTGTTGCTCAAGGGGATTGGAGACCACTACAAATAGAAAAAGGAAAAAGCTAATGTCCGTTACAGGGAATGCTCTAAAGGGGTAAACTCGGCAGCTAGCAAATAGGGGAAGGCGGTGCAACTGTCCGTTACAGGGAATGCTCTAGAAGGGTAAACTCGGCAGTTAGCAAATAGGGGAAAGCGGGGCGACTGGCCGTTATAGGGAATACCCTAAAGGGGTAAACTCGGCAGTCGGCAAGGATGGTTTCTCTGCTTATGTAGTAGCAGGGTTTACACTGGTAATAGTTGTTGGGGTTATAGAAAAGGGATATTGGGATAAATGGTTTTATAGGGGGTGTTTCCTGTTAAGGAATATTACGTGTTGTATAATTGTGATATATATTATACTTGATAAATGTTTGTGAAAAAGGGATCTTGCAGGTCCAAGGGTTTTAAACCTCATGCCGAGGTAAAACTTTTAAAATATAGAACTCACCAGCGTAAGCTGACCTTTTCCAAAAATGTATGTATGTCAGGTCAGGGTGAGGCTTCGACTAGTTGTGAGAAGGCCCTGGTGATAAGGGATTAGACGGGCAAGCTATCGGACGGAAGGAGAGTTCCTGGCAAGCTGGCATAGATATAGAAATAAAACGTAGTGACGTTAGTATTTCCTTATGTAAATTATCTCTTACTTTGTAGTACTTGGCAATTAAATAAAAGTTTAAAAGTTCCGCTGCTTAGTTATCTCTGTTAATACCTTGTGTTCATGAGTAAATCCGATTCGTGACCCCTTCTAGAGCCAAGTCTGGAAGTGGGCGTCACAAGTTGGTATCAGAGCCTTGGTTTAAGAGATTTAGGTACTAATGCAGTATCTAGACTTAAACTAGGACTCTGGAAAGACAAAGTAGGATGAGATAAGGGATGTAGATGCCAGCCAGGATAGCTTGTGCCCGTAGAAACGAGAATGCATTAGGGACATAGTAAGTAGCATCTAGAGTATGTGAAGTGTGGAAAAGACCGGATTGCAATTAGCTACTGCAATTTGGTATTAGCCGTATAAACATACCCTAGGTACTAACTATTGTATGTCCAAGTGCAAAGAAAATTTTTACAATGGTGTAATGTTTGATCGGTGAGCGAGATGATTCAAGAACCGGTTTTAACTTAGAGTTACCGGTAAAAGGATAAAAGAGAAGAGTGGACACATAGAAGGAGTGTGATTGAAGTAACTGGGGTTTTGAAAACATCATAACTATATAATTGCTTTGGTACCGGTACTTATCTAGTTATCATGTATTCAAAAGTTCAAGGACTTTACGTCACATAAATTCTGAAATGTCATTCACATGGAATATAGGATAATGATGATAAGAGGCGGACGTGGTAGAGGTAGAGGTGCCGGCAGAGCAACCGGTGCTGGAAGACGTACGCGTGCGAATCCCGAGCGAGAGAATAACGCGAGAGCTAACGTCTTTACTAACAAGCAAAGGGAAGCTATGGCGGCAGAGTTGAATCAAATGTTCCAGGCGGCTTTGCCTAATCTAATCGCTCAACTTCATGGAGCTGCTGGTGGAGGTGCGAATGGAGCTGGAGCCGGAGGAGCCGCTGGTGACACTGCTGGAGATGTGGGAAATGCCGATCGCGGATGTTCTTTCAAATCGTTTATTGGATGTAGGCCTCCGTCATTTGAAGGGCAGAGAGATGCAGGTTCGACTGTTCGTTGGATTCGAGAAATGGAAGCTGTAATAGGTATTAGTGAGTGTCGTCCAGACCAAGCAGTGAAGTACGCAGCCCATTCCTTCAAAGGAGAAGCATTATTTTGGTGGGACTCTATTCTACAATCCCGAGGCGAGCAAGCTGTTGCTGTTATGAGATGGAATGATCTGAAAGCGCTAGTGATGAACAAGTTTTGTCCGAAACACGAGTTGGAAAGGATCGAGATTAACTTTCTGAAGTTCGAAGCAGGTACTATGACCCATCAAGAGTTCACGAGCAAGTTTGACGAGATGGCAAGGTTAGTGCCAAGATTGGTGACACCCGAGGAAGAGAAGGTGAAGAGATACGTTCAGGCCCTTCCTGTTGCTGTAAGGAAGATAGTTAGGCCTCATGTTCCAAAGACATACCAGGAAGCAATTGACCTCAGTGCTATGGTTTATGAAGAAGAATATGGCGACGAAGGAAAACCGGGAGAACCTAAGAGGAAAGTTTCAGAGACTGGAGAAAGTTCGAAGAAGAATAACCGAGAACTTTGAAGCTTGCAGCGATAGTGTTTACACTCGGGAAATGAAAGCAGACACAGGATGTCCAACTAGTTTATTGAAAGTAAGTGATAAGTAGTCATAAATTATACTGACCTTGTTGTAGTTAGAATAGTAATATCGCCCTACACTGGACTAGGACTAGTACACCTCTGGTTGTATCAAGGGTGTGGTAGATACGCCGCTGGTACATCTTATATATATACACCTGAGATACAACGAGAAGTGGACTAGAGTTAGTCTCGTGTAAGTAGATAGTACGGGCCACTGTGGAAAACAAATCAGTAGAATTTATGAATATAGATCACTTATTAGTAAGCAAATGAAAGACTGTTGGAATCCAAGAATGAAGATCAAGCCATGCAAGTGTAGATAAACGTTCAACGTACGCAAAGGGTAAAATGGAGCAGTAAAAGTCTCACAGAGACGCGTTCTTCCAAGGGGTTAGCTAATATATCGTCTGAAAGATCGTTGCAGTGCTGAAGCGAACGGGCCAGAAATAATATCTTTCGATAGAATCGTATTAGATGTCAGGTTATCGTACATAGAAATGCGTGTTGCGGTTCTAAATCGCAACTAGAGGAAAGGGTTAGGAGCAGAATAGTTCCTTTAGCTAGAATGTTATGAATGCCTAGGTAAAATTCTGAATCAACCTAGGAAGGAAAAGGGGTGAAATTGGAATACCTCATTTATGAGTTATTCGTAAACGGAGCAGGTTTCGGGACGAAACCTTATTTAAGGGGGGTAGAGTTGTAACATCCCAAAATTTGATAAAATACGTAGCTACTATGATAAATACATGTGATATATGTATTAGGTAGCTAAACGTGTTAAAACGTTTGAAGAATGCATGTTTACCCATTACCGGGTAATAAATCGATAAAAGATAGTGTTGCGTGAATAATACACGTGTTGATTGGTAAAATGAATTAAGGAAATGAAATTATACGTGTTTTATATCAAGGATAATTGATATATATGATGTTAGCATGAAAAACGTAGCTAAACGTTTATATGACGGAAATAAATGATAACCGGGAGAAAATAGGTTTACACGGTTACACGATATTGAAATCATGTATAGATATATGTCTAATTGTGTGAATACATGTGAAATATTCATTTGATGGATATATACGTGGAAATACGTGTTTGAATAGTTATACGTATGAAAAATGCATGCTTAAATAGTTAACAAGAAAATGGAAGGGTAGAAAGTGTAAATTATGGAAATACACAAATATATATATGTATATACATTATTATATATGACCCGAACCTTCAAGAATGTTAGAAACATGTTTAGGAAGGTTATAAGATGTAAAATGACAGTTACATCAAAAGATTAGGGTTTAATATGCATAAGATAAAAGTAAAAGGGCTAAAAGTGTAATTTATTTAAAGTTATGAATACCTACGGATATTATACGTATCTATACCTTTTATAAGTACCCCGAGACTTATAATGTATTATAATAATATCCTAAAGTGATTCGGTACATAAAATAATAAGTATTATAAAGTTTGAGGGGCCAAATGTGTAAATAATGAAAAATATATATAAATATATATAAAAATATATACGTATGTATACGTATATCATCAAGGGTGTCCCGAGCCTTAGAAACTTTATTTAACATGTTTTATAATAGTTCGGTACATAAAATAACGGTTCGGTAGAAGTTAGGGGACTAAAATGTAAATATAAACCTAAGGGACTAAAACTGCCAATTTCTAAAAGTACCAGGCGTATCGCGACCTCCCTGGTCCAACCCTCGCGATACGCGAGCCGTGTGAAGTCGCAGAAACGGCCACGTTCGACCTTGCAGCCGAAGTTACTCCCTCCCACGCGTCGTTTTCTTCGAATTAGTCACTGGTATGCGTGTAGGAACCCTGGGCGACCTCGAAGGTTATAAATAGGAGCCGAA